>BMAU01006454.1:0-14651 GCA_019973935.1 Trichonephila clavipes | reverse complement strand
AGTGATACTGTATCACAGTACACAAAGTAATATACAGTGATGCAGTATCACAGTAAAGTGATATACAGTGATGCAGTATCGCAGTAGACAAAGTGATATACAGTGATAAAGTATCATAGTAGACAAAGTGATATAAAGTGATATAGTATCACATTAGACAAAGTGATATATAGGTGATACAGCATCACTGTAGACAAAGAGATATACAGTGATACAGTATCACATTAGACCAAAAGTGATATACTGTGATACAGTATCACAATATATAAAGTGATATACAGTGATTCAGTAGATAAAGTTATATATAGTAATACTGTATCACAATAGATAAAGTGATATACAGTGATTCAGTAGATAAAGGGGTAGCATCGAATACTAGTGGCCGTGGCGCAACCGAATGTTCAGGCGTAATGGACTTGAGGCCGGTGTGTCGTGAGTTCTAGCCTTGTTCCGCCGAAGACCCGTGACAGAAAGGGAGCCGATGCATGAAATAATCCGTCGAGCCTCAAACGCCCTCCCGTTGGAGTGGTGGGGTAGTTAGGAGAGAGGTGTGCCAGCTCAGGTGTCGTCCTCGTCACTTGGCCATGGTTTAAAATTACGATTACCGTCACTAAAAACCCTCGAGTAGCTGAATGAAGTGCGACGTTAATATTCTGCTCCATCATAGCAATTACTTACTACCTGTTCTTCAACCGTTTCGAACTTTTAACATATTCTTGAATTTTAAATGAATGAGAAAACGTGCAGTTCAAAGGGATTAAAAAAAGAAGACATTCTTCATGTTTTCTTTCGTTCCAATGATGCTTTTATGCTGTTGACTTTATGGAATTGTAGAATTAAAGAAATATTTTTATTATGAGTATCGATTTATGTTATGATACACAGTTAGTTCCAAAACAAATTTATCTAACAATAACTTGTTCAGCTATTGATTTTGATTACAAATATGTAAAGTTAAATCGACGTTTAAATTTCCAAATTATATAATGTTTCAAGTCACTAATTTTAATATAAGTTTCAAGTTCATGTAATTATTTAATAGAAAAAAAATTACAGGAAGTATATGTGTATGACTATTTATTTTTTAATTTTTCTTTATAAATATGTTTTAGGTGTAATTATTACTTAAACACATATGAAAAATGCAATTATTCCTAAGTGTAATTTAATTTTCAAGAAAAAATTAATGTATGTACTTATGTATGCACGTAAGTTATACTTCTTTGGCGTAACAAGATAAAAATCTCTACAAATTCTTGAGCTGGGCAAGCTGGACCAAGAAAAGAGCTGTCACGAGCAGGATTGAACGATAACAACCTTAGGTCAATTGGACAAGCCAAACCCAGAAGATCAAACGTCACGATTAAAATAAATTTTAAAAGAAACCCGCACAGGAAGGATAGGACCAATAACATGGGGAGGTGGGTTGGAAGACTGTATCTGGAGATTGGGGAGAACCGAATGTTACGCCTGAGACCTCATATTCAATGTCTTGGCGGAGAAGAAATTTTCCCCGAAAAATTAAGACATCTCGCTTAAAAAACCCCTAGTTATGGTCATTTTAAAATAACTAAAAATTTAAAACAAATGAATAAAATAAGCAAGACGCAGCAACTCGAAACTCCGGCCTGGTTGTGGGGGAAAAACAAGAGGGATCCATTCAAAACCCAGTCTGGAGTCTGTACTTGCAAATGCGCGGCGCTAGCTCTGGGAAGAAAAAAACAGCTAATTCCCCCCACCGGGGAGCAACCGTGACTTAATGGTCTCGTACATCCCAACGATACATTTAGTAGTAGGTGATCCCCAAAGTTTCATCCTTCTACCGCTGTAATATCGTAGCGTCATCAAAGATCGAGCCCCATAGGAATAACACTTAGGATTTTTAATTTTATTGATAACACCCTCCCTAGACCCACTATCTACACGAATAACAAAATGAAAGAACTGAACGAGAAGAACCTATTATCCGAGTTTCATACTAAAGAAACTCAAAATTCATCGGATCTGTGCGGGATTAAAAATCTAAAACTTTAAAATAATTTAAATATGTTAAATAGGGTGAACGGAAATAAGGCTATTGTTCTGAAAAAATATATCTATGATGCCTGCAGGAGAACAATCAAAATCCAGTCGGTGCAGTCGACCAAGATAGTATAGAATTCCGAGTTATTACTGCAAGGATACCTTGCCACGGTAGGGGGAGCACGGAGGGGACCAATTCCACATGTCTCATCTAATACAGACATATGATGGACCTCAAAAATCAAATCTAGCTCAATTTCTTAGGGGGAGGGGGTGAAATGTTTCCAGTCCCTATAGGATTAACATGGGGCGTGATATTTTGGTACTTAAGCCCACCCCATGCCTACAAAATGAGGGATGAAGTAGATAACTGGATGGAAAGAACTCGAAAAGAAGTAGATAACTCGACGAGTGGAAAGTTGGCTCAAATCTAAAGTCGAGACTCAAACAGGAACCAAGATATTGTGAATTTACAAACTCAAAATTTAAAAATTTAAAACAATTAAAAACTGTAGAATAAATAGCTCTTTGAGCATTAAATTATAATAACTGGAAGGGAGCAGATAGACAAAGATCGAATGAGCTAGGTCCCGAATGGACCGTGACGCTCGAAACCGAGATATTGGCAAAAAGGCTGTAACCTGAGTGGAGAATGCGTCCTCACAGATATGGTTTATAACAATAACTATTACAATCCCGCAAATATCAGTCCCCTAGCACCAAAAGAAAAAATGACATGTTAAAAATTTTCCTTCCCCATAGGAATAACATGGAGGACTGATATTTTAGTGTGCAAGCCTTCCTCTATCCCAACCAGAAGCACATATATATCAAATACATGTAGTGGGGGGGGAGGCACGCCAATTCGATCGACACCGATATAGCCAAGATCCCTAAGTAACTTCCAAAGTTATTAGACAAATAAAAATAAAATGCAGGGTGTTGGTTTTATAACCATATAACTTCAAAAAAATTAAAAAACTCTAGACGAAATCTGTGAACAGAATTCTTCCTCAGCTACTGAAAAATTCAGATCTTCATATGTGATTTTTTAAAAAAAATTGCTACAATTGTATAATGATGTTCTGATGACAAATCTTCTCGAAAACATATTCAAAGATAATGTCACCCAAAACTAATTCTGAAAAAAAAAACATGTAAGCTATAAGATACTTTATAATGATTAAGCTCAAAATTTATTTATTTTCAACGCATCAATCAATGTCACAGTGATTCAAAGATTCCTAGAAGCCGAACTAAAAATATGCATCTCACGTTTCCAGCAAATTGTTTTTCTATTTCCAATAAGCTAAGGTGGGTCTCAAAAGAATATTCTCAAAGACTTGTATAGCTAGGTAACACATACACGAGAGAATAATAAATGAAAAATTGATGGAACAAAGTAAAGTTTAGGAGAAACGTTATTTATGAACTTCTATTTTTAGATGATAGAAAGTTCGAGGAAATTCCGTGTTGCAGAAGTTCTAGCGGCATTAAAAATTCATTTCAATGATTTTCAATCGTTGTAACGCAAATAGCTCGGCCGGGTAGATTTTTTTTATTCATAATAATCGTGTTTATGGATATTTTCCAGTCACGCTTTCGAGTGACTTGGGAAGTTTATTTTTATCAGTTTAGAATATAGAACATTAAGAACGAAGTGCAACTTTGACGAATAAAATATTTAAAATTCAAGTTATTTTAGTTTTGAGTAAGAAGATGGGGAAAAAATTTATAATTTTCAAATTCAGAATAAGAAAATGTCGGCTGACTTTTACGAGTATAGGACCAGATAAATATACAACATGAATATTTTACTGTAGATATTGATATCTATGAAATTTGGCATCATAGGCAGTATTACTTGAATTTCTCAAAGCATTTAAGATGCCTGACTAGTGCAAAAACGTCAATTTTGATGAAAATGACGAATTTCTTTTTACTTAAAATTTTATATAATTGAATTTTCTGCTTTCTAAAAATACCTTACTTTTGTTTGTACTTCAATTATTTATGAAGTTATAACAGTTTTTATGTCAAGAGAGAGCAGCAAAAAAGAACCGGAAATTAGATATCGAAATCGGAAGTGTTTGCATTTTAATAATTTTTTGGTGTTTATCGAATTTATTTAAAAAAATACTAACTTAGGTAAGGTAATGACGGGACATGGTGATATTTTTTTAAAAATAATTTATTACATTTAAGTGAAATTTGGCAAATAAATTCGTAAAGTTTTGTCACCTTTCGATTTTCTTGTGCCCTTGCTTTTCGATATTTTGTTTCATATTTAACTTTTTTATACATATTTGATGGAAAACTCTGTTCTTAAAGAAAAAAATATTAATTAATCATGCCTAAAGCAAGGTCTGGAAAATCTAAGGGGGGAATTTGCTTCATCATCGGTGCTAACAGTAATGAGAATATTGACACAGAGCTAATCCCAATAATACTTAGGCAGCTGGTGACAAAAAGTTGAAATCTATTCATAAATGATTCGAAATTTACTCAGAAACCCTTTTTGAGTAACATTTTATGGATTATTTTACTTAAAGATACAATTATTGTGTGTGTGTGAACTTGAAACATTTCACTTAAGCGCATTATTAACGTTAATTCCTTTTAATCTGTGATATACAGGTTTATTATCATTATATATATACATATAAAATTAGAAATGCAAATACTTTCCTTCCTAAGATCTTGAATATAGATTTGTAAAATTTGATCGGGAAAACATTTTAACTCCTGTGGGACACCCCTTAGAATATAGAAAATTTTCCCGGGGGAAAAAGCTGCATAGAAAACACACAAAAGTACTAAGAATGAGAAAAAGTCAAAGTGTATTCATATGGAGGTTTTAAAAACTGTTCTCTTTAAATGTTTTTCATTATAATTTCTTATAACTTTTTGACCTCTAATTTTGTGATAAATTGAAATTATTCAAAGATAATAGAGCAAAGTATAGGAAAACGCTTTCTGAATAAAATTCAAAGAGATTTTTAATGGTATGCATTATAATTTATTTTACAGTGTTTACCGCAATGCGCAAAAAAATGCCTAATTTTAACCTAAAATTGTACTATTTCTTACAAAATATATTGAATTTTTTTTCTTTGTTATTTTTATAAGTTTTCAGTTATAATCAAACAAAAAATGAGTTTAAAAATGAACTTTCAGCATTATTTCAAAAAATTGTTCCCGCAACTAGTCTCAGTCACCTCTCTCTCTCTTTTAAATGTGTAGACTCTATTATATATACGGGAAATGAATTATCAAATGTACTTGATACCTCCCTTACGGTATGGTGGTTAGTGACGCTAACTGAGGTGCCGTAGAGGCTGGGTTCGAATCCCGCGTAAGGCATGGATGTTTGTGTTGTAATACTTTTCTTCTTTGGAATGTGTGCTTACTTCTATGTAAGCCCCCAAGTCATACTCTGTGATGCAAGGGATTATAAATGTTGTCAATAAAAAAGAATGTACGTGAAAATTCAAATACATCAAATCCGAAAAAAATACACATCCCATCACCTTTTCACAAAAACTATATATATATATTTGAAATCTCTCAATTTCAATGCTATTGCAGAAAATACGGGCTCATTTTATACAAAATTTTTTGCAACTTTATCACATACCTTAAATAGGTAACGCATTTAGTAATAGTGTGAATAGTGCATTAGTTAAAATCAATGACATATATATATATATATATATATATATATATATATATATATAAATCTATCTATCTATATATATATATATAGTGTTTTTTTTTCAGGTATAGAAGTTTAAATTGGCATTACTTTCCAAGATGGCGACCGATTTAACAGCTGTCAAGTGATTTATTCTCAGTTTGGTTTGGCAATTCATCATGAATAGACTCACGCCTGAACAGAACCGTCGAATGGGCCCAAAACGAGATTGCCGTTGTTCCCGATTTTCATAAGCGAATTTTGTTTAGCGATGAAGCGCACTTCTGGTTGAATGGCTATGTCAACAAACAAAACTGCCGCATTTGGAGTGAAGCTAATCCACAAGTGTATGTCGAAACACCGTTACATGCAGAAAAACTGACTGTTTGGTGCGCTTTATGGGTTGGTGGAATCATTGGTCTGTACTTCTTCAAAAACGATGAAGGCCACAGCGTTACAGTCCATAGTGATCGGTATAGAGCCATGATTACTAACTGTTTCATTCCTGAATTGAACAATCATGATGTCCAGGAGCTGTGGTTCCAACAAGACGGCGCAACATGCCACACAGCTCGTGCCACAATCGATTTATTGAAAAACACGTTTAGTGACCGCCTAATTTCACGTTTTGGACCTGTGAATTGGTCTCCAAGATCTTGTGATTTAACACCGCTAGACTATTTTCTGTGGGGCTATGTAAAGTCATTGGTCTATGCGGATAAGCCACAAACGCTTGACCATTTGGAAGACAACAATCGCCGTGTTATTGCCGATATACGGCCACAAATGTTGGAAAAATCCATCGAAAATTGGACGTCCAGATTGGACTACATCCGAGCCAGCCGTGGCAGTCCTATACCAGAAATCATATTTAAAATGTAATGCCACAAGATTATCTTTCGAATTATAAAAAATTCATGTCAATCGAATAATACATTGTTGTTTTATTGCAATTTAAAGTTCTATACCTCTAAGAAAACACCCTTTATATATATATATGTGTGTGTTTGTGTGTGTGAATATTGTTTTTATCTGGTAATATTTGATCTTGTCTTTGATTACATGATTTTGAAAGAATTTATTTTAATGACCTATTAATTTTTTTCTTTCATTGATTATAAAATTTGGAGAAATACGAAAGAGCGGAAGTCAGCGTTTATCAAACTGTGTGGTGCGCTCCCCCAGAGGGGCGTGTTCATTCTACAAGAGGGGGAGTGAGCACAGTGACAAGACAAAAACAATAGTTTATTTAAAAAATTATTAATTTACCGAAATTAAACGAACAAAATATATTCTAATTTAATAAAATATAAAAAACACATTTGCACTTATATAATACACATAAATGTATCAGTACTGCACAATATATTTTATAATTAACTTAACTACACTTAATTAAGAACAACTTTAATTATCACCAGTGACCCCATAGCCCTTTCATATATAATTTTTTTACAAAAATTTACACTTATCTTGATAATTTGTACGATTTATAAATAATTCCTTAACTGCTGATTAAAAGTTACGAGATTCGTTCCCCCAATAACACCGTTTTCCAAGAAGGCGCGAGTATGAGAAGTATGGGATGGATGAAAAGGAATAAATAAGTAAAACCTTCTTTGTGAAATCCTTCGCAAATACAGTAAAAATCCTATTATTGCATTTCAAAGCATTCGGAATAAATGTATGGATAGCAGAGCACCGAGAAGATTGTATTTCGGAAAGACGTATATAAACGTCCTGAATAATTAACACTTTCATTGAGTGAGACCTTATATACGCCGGAGGCACTTAAAAGATTCAAGTCGTATTGCAGCTTTTACGTCCAAGTATAGTATTATTGAATTCAATATATTGTTATTGTATGTAGGGGGGCGCGATGAAAATTATGATTGAAAATTGGGTCACAAGTATTGAAAGTTTAAGAAGCACTGGCTCAAGTGATTCACACATAGTTTGATTCTTCTTCGTGAACATCTAACTCTAGTTGACATGCCGTATCAACTGGTATCTGATGTTGATAATGTTGACTTCGTCTCAACTTGATGAAATGATTTGTTCAAAAGTAGTACAGATTGCTTCAGTCGTGCGAACATACTGATGCGAGGCCATAGTAATAAATTGTTGGTTTAAATAACACAGATTTGGTATTCGTAAATCGCATCATGGCCAATGTTAAATAAATAGAATTATCTCAAATAATTATTCATTACGTTTAAGATACAGTTAAATTTATTGATGTATAAGTGAAAATTAAGTTTACAAAAAATTAATAAAATAAAACTTAGCTTTGAAGGAAGGAGTACATGTTGACCAGGGTAGTCCCGGGTTGGGGTGGCGATTTCTCTACGCTTGGTTACGTCTGAGTGCTGGAATTTTGGGAGAGAGTCTCTCTGAAAATTCGGGTGCGTTCCATTTTATTCTGAAACCCATCACGCCAAAATCCTGGAGCCGAACTATTTACTGTACTTTGAATTGCGCCTTCTGATTGGACAATATCTATTACGCAATTCTAAAAGTCGTGAAATTTATGCGTTCACTGAACTCAGAAAAGCGCGGAAATCCTTTGACTCTCCCCACTGAAGGAATTTTACCACATCCGGTCAAGGGGGCTCGTATAAAAATTTCTAGAAAGCAAGGGACAGTTTCTAGCCTCCCATCAATACTAATATCTGTGCAATACGTATTTTATCAATTGCAATATAATGCGTATAATCAATTGTTTAATTCGAAAAGTTTAGAGCGTTTTTAAATTTTTCAAATTTTATATCAAAAATACAGTTTGAAAATATTTTATTAAAATTTTCAGATTGTTTTTTTTTCAGCCTTATACTTCGCGTAGGTCTCATAAAATTGAACGAAAAGTTGAAACAATACAAAAACATGTGATGGGAATACAAAGAAAAACTTGTCTTCTAGCATGTACTTTGAATTAAGCAACAGCAAAAAATATTTTATATTAATTTGTTTTTCATCATAATTTTTCAAATTAGATATTAGGTTCTTCAATACTGATTTGTTTGTTTCAACTACAAGCAATGGAAAAAAAATGTTAAAGAAAAAAGGAAAAAAAGAAAGAATTCACTATATATATATATATAATATCTGTTTACAATCCTTACGGTAACCGAGATTGAATAAGTTTTAAAATGTGCCTTTTGTCAAACGATTTTTTTTGCGTGTTTTCGCAACTATTTGAACTTTCAAAATTTTTCATAATTTATTTCATAAGTAATAAAATAACTCCATCTAACATAAAATTTTAAACAATATTTCCCATTGAATTTTTAGTCACATTTAAATATAACAGAAGTAAATTTATGGATGGGGCTTAGAATGTAATTAGTAGAGAAAGAAAATAATACAATTGTGCGTTATAATTTGTCAACCCCAAAAATATTATTAATTAAAGTTTCATCAGGGACATTTTTAAATAACTTATCCAAACGTTTGAGACCACGCACATAAATTTCTTTAAATAATATGTCACACAAATCTAATTTGAAAGCACCAGGACTTTTAAAAAATTGAACCATAGGGAGATTTTCAAAGGAAAATAATGATTTGAAAACTGAATTTCTTTAAAATGTAGAGTTTTTATTTATATTTCAAGATAAAAACTCCAATATAATGTCATAAAGGATTCCAATTTAAGCAAGCATTTCTCTAATGATAGCTATATGTTTATTTGCTAATTTTTTTCATATGAAATACTATTTTTTTAAACTTGAAAATTTTTCTTTAGTGTATACTTTTAACTAAGCTCATTACTAATGCTAAATTATTCATTTAATAATCGACAAGTTACCATACACATCCAAATTATTTTAAATGGCATTAAGTCATGCATAATTTGAATATTATTGAGATTAAAAAATAACTATCAAGTATATGACGCATTACAACGTATGGATTTCAACAGAAGAGCTCTATAAATCATAATTTTTATAAATTACTTTTTAATTTAAGGGGACATGGTACGATTTAAGCAAAAAAATTAATTTAAGGATTTTAAAAATTTTTGAGTTGCCCCCTATGTGTGTATACTATGTAAAACAGATTTGTGCTCAAAATTGAGCCATTAAATCTTTAGAGAAAAATAATTTGTGAAGTGATTTTAAAATGCTACTCCTACAAAAACTTACGTACACACGTGAAATTTGATTTATAAGTACGTCTAACTCCAACTATATATAACAAAAGTTGGTATGGGTTTTGTGATAACACGATTGGTATTTTGTACAATACTTCTTTTTATGAATGTTTATTGAAAATTCCTCAAAAGATATATAAATTCTGAGTTCAATTATTTAAAAAAATAAGTATTGCTTTGATTCAAAAAATGCATACCAACTTTTGTTACATGTACAATTAGCAATAGGTAAAAAAAAATTCAAATCATTAGGCACAATAGAAAAAAAGCCTTAGCATTTTAAAGGAAGACAAACTAGTTATTTTATCTTTCTGAGATAAATAAGTTTAAAGTTTTGATTTGCCCTAGGGATGAGAATAAACACGAATGTAACGTCTATCATAATTCTATGTTTTTTATGTTTAGATCTTTCAAATTTTGTGAGTTTATAGAAAGTTATGTAAAGAACAATTATGGCTAAAAAATTAAATTTGATTTTTTGATTGATTTTTGTCAATTGAATCGTACTATGTCCTCTTAAATAAAACAAAATACTTTTACAGTGTTGTCTAAAAAATTCAAAATAACATGCAATTGAAAATATATTCAAAGAAATAAAAAAATGATATATATACACTCTGTCGCAAAAAAATATATGCACCCAGAAGAAATTGAGCTACATTCACGAAATTTGGTATGCATGTAGTGTATATGAAAATAAACAAATGATTAAAAATTCAGAACAAAATATCATTTTATTAAGCGGTTACAGCTTGCAAAATGTTAAAAATCAGTAAGTTGTAAAGCCACCTCTGGCAGCTATACAAGCCGAAATTCGGCGTGGCATCGATTCAATTAGATCACTTATGACCCCCTGTGGAAGATCCTGCCATAGTCTTTGCATCTGCGCAGTTAATTCTCCTGTATCTCGGGACGGCTGCAGTTGCCTTCCCAGCGCGTCTCAGACATACTCTATTGGCGAAAGATCTGGTGACCTGGCAGGCCATGGTAGGACGTCATATCCTTGAAGACATTGTTGGAGAGTCGCGCAGTATGTGGACGAGCATTATCCTGTTGATAAATGGCACCTGGGCGACTTGATAGCATGGGTAGCACAATCGGCGTTAAAATATCGTCCACGTATCTGCGAGCTGTCAAAGTGCCTTGAAGGACCACTAAAGATGATCGTGTGTCCCAAGAAATTGCTCCCACACTGTCACACCTTGTGAAATTGCTGTATGCCGCTCGACAATAAATGCCGGATCGGACCGCTGGCTGGTGCGCCTCCAAACACGTGTGCGGTGGTCATCAGCACTGAGACTGAATCGGGATTCATCACTGAAGATGACACGTCTCCAGTCTGTCACACTCCAAGTTGCCCGAGGTCGGCAAAATCCAGTCGACACTGCCTATGATGTGGGGTCAGTGGTAAGCGTCTTAGCGGACGTCGGCTCCTCAAGCCAACTTCGGTCAGTCGTATCCTTTATGGTTTCTCTTGATGGCACTGGATGTCTGGAAGGAGGTAAGTGGCGTTGAATCGATGCTAGCGACGTTGTTGGTGCCGAAGTGGCCACTCTTCTGATTGCACGATCCTCGCGATCATTTGTGTTCCTGGGACGTCCTTACCCTCCGCGACGGTACACTCTACCTTCTGTGATCCACTGTTGCCAACACCGAGCAACTACCATATCGCCCGACCGAGGTGGCGGCCGATACGTCTATTCGACCAACCTGCTTCTCTGAGGCCTATTATACGGCCCCTATCAAAGTCCGTCAGCTGCTCGTACTGCCGCCGGTTACATCTTAGAGGCATCCTAAGTCTCAATATCGTCTATCAAAGTCATCAGATCGTTTGGATAGACGTACGGCGCTCGTACTCATGCTTTTAAACTCTCCCAGTTGCGCAACTAATATGCGCATAGCACACTTAGCCTTGTCTCATTGGCTTTGAAATTTTAATCATTTGCATATCTCTTACCAGACTACATTCTTGCCGAGTTTCGTGATTGTAGCTTGATTTCTTCTGGATGCATATATTTTTTTGCGACAGAGTGTATATATATATATATATATATATATATATATATCTGAACTTTGATATCATCATAAGAGAATTTATGCGTATTTGCATAAATGCAGAACCCAATTTGCCTTTCGCATAAGTAAGAAATAATTTATTAAAGCCAATCTTGGATAGATAATTTTGGAAATCTTAAGTAACATTTCTAAAGTTACTATAAATAAGTTTCCTGATGGTAGAAAAATCGCTGACCAAACTAATACTAGTATTATATATAAATTTTTTTCTTTGCCAGTGGAACGGAGATTTTTATACCACAAAAAGAAATTAATTCATTACAGTTAAGGAAGATTAATCGTAATCTGACTATTCAACAGTGAAGAGTTCAACGATATATCAATTTATTTGATAGTAGAAGTTTACTTGAACTTCTTTATAATTGGTTTTCGTTAGAGATAAAATCCACTTTTTCGATTTTATTTAATGCTAGTCTCACCATTCAGTGAATGTCTCTTATGGGGACATACACATAAATGAAATTTCTTAATCTCCTGCCCTTTGTTGAACTTATTTATGTCTAGTGTTCCATTTTTGGAGCAGCAGTCGAGTGAAAGTTTTTTGTAGCTTAGGAATTCAAGTTTACGTTTGTGGTTGGATTTGTGAATTTAATCTGCTTCGGAGGGGCATAGCAATTTCGTTTAAAATATTCAGTTAGTCACTCTTGCATGTATTTGCCTGCAAAAAGGTTGTGAAAGTTGGTTTATATTTCAACCATGGCACAAATGGGTCAAGATGGCAGCAAGAACCGAGTGGTCATGGTCGTCGATCGTGACGTTTATTCTTAACTTTCTCAGTGGTGTCCTCATTTCATTACCAGGATTCAAAATAATAAGGTGCATCGCTAAAAGTTCTCGTGATGCTTCATAGAGCAATTTAAAATCAAATAAGTTAATAGGTCTTGTTAGAGATGAAACCGACGCTTCTATTTTTCAAAAACTAACATAGAATTATACAGACCACAAATATTTTCTTCTTCAATGGCTCAACATTATTGGATGAGCCTTTGGTTTTTCAAGGTATTGTTGCTTTTGACAAAAGTTTTCCATTGTTTAGCCTTTAAAATATTTAGATCTTTTTCGATACAATCAAGCCATATTGGCAAGGGCCTTCTAAGAGGTATATTTTCCATGGGCTTTACCAGAAATATATTTTCTTGTAGCAATTATCTTTATTTGTTCTAACCAGATGACCAGTTCATTTAAGTCTCCGAATTTGAGGATTTTTACATTAACAGGATATATGTAAATTTAAAGTCCAAATTTAGATCTTCTCCATAATCCATTCACCTGGACTCCACCAAGAAAGAAACATAAGTTCTTTCACATGAAAATTCGCAAAACGTTGTGACGGGCTCATGCATTTTTTCATTAACATGTCCTTTTGGGTTCTTTGGGGCCAGAATAAATTACAATTCTTTTCCAACCAGCCCGAGAAGTAAAACGAGGATGAAAGATACAAATTAGGAAGCTTTTAAATAGCAGACGTTTAGAGTAAGCGGGGTGGCATTTGGGGAGTGTTACGATAGTCCATGTTGCAAGTGTGAAAAGTATTTCGAGAAGTTAAGAGACAGTAAAGAGAGGTTACCCGTGACAGAGAGCCTTTAGTCAAGGTGGAAACAATTCCACGCCAGTGAACTGCAACTTCAGTTAGGATCCGGTAGATTGCTGCTTCATTGGACATTAAGGTAGGAGTTATCATTTTAATATTCGTATCTAAGTTTACATTGAAATAGAGCTCAGGCGACTCAGTTATTGATAGTGGTCCGGGTTATGTTATTTCGGTATTATAGATTGTGTGTTTCAGCACCGTAGATTCTTTCGCATATAATTTTTTACCTAATCTGTTATTGGTTTAAGTTAAGATCTTAATAAATTAATATTAAGATTATGGCAGTCTCTGGTTCTTAATTTAATCCTACACCTCTAGCTCACACTGATAATCTAGGACAGGGGAGCCCAACCCAAATCGGTAGGTGGGCCACGTAAAAATTTACTAAACTGAGGTGTAACACATATCAAAATAAAACAAATTATTAAAAATATTTTATTATCGTACAACATTCAAAATATATGATCAAAAAACACCAAGTTTACCTTTTACAGGATCACAATCACAACAAAGTTGAAAGTCGACCGATTGCACTTGGTGGTGGGAGAATATCTCTTAACCTACAAGATTCTTATCTACAGTAGATTTATGCTGCCATCTGAGGTTACGTAGTATAACAACTAAGTGCGTAACATCTTCACATATTATACTTGTATTACAGTATGTTTGCAAAAAATGATTTACATTTTCAAAATTTTTATTTCAAATGCTAAAACACAATTAAGTAAACAAGAACAGCATTGTAATTATTACACGGATTGACAAAAAAAATTTTTTTCTGCCCAATTACCAAATGTTTAGTTTCTTAATTAATGATATTAATTATTGTATTGTGATTAAAATATATCATAAAATGAAAAAGTTACATAATCTCAGAAGGTTGAAATATTAAACATTTTTATTCTGCTGCCGTAATTATCCTACATTTCTAATTGCTGGTCTTACAGTTCTGAGACAACTTGTGCCGAAATATTGACCACGCGAGGGCGCTGGTGTGCGCACATCTGTATTAGAATTGTAAAGACCGTTAGTGTGTGTGTAACTTGTATCGTAGAATGTAAGCCGCATCGTGGCAATTCGTATCTGTGTGTGATTAAACATTACTATTCCTAAAT
>BMAU01006453.1:0-347233 GCA_019973935.1 Trichonephila clavipes | reverse complement strand
TCACGCTTCTATTTGTGTTAAGTGATACTCTCTGTGAGAGTTGATTCAATAAGGTGATTATCGCACAAACGTTGTGACGTCAAAACGTCAAACGTTGCCGGTCAAATCTGGCAGCATTTGAAATGCACTACCGCAGGACAACGCAACATCATAGATTGGGGAGCCACAACGTGCGATATCAGATAGTTCGTATTAAGAGTAGTATGAAGTTTCAATGATTCGTGGATGAAGTTCGGTAGTCGGTGAAACATCCTTTTTTCAGTGAGGGAATGGGGAGGGGAGGTGCTAATAATCCTTAACTGTGGAATAACATTCGAATTAACCTTACGCGCATCAGTCCCCATTCTATAAGGCGCAGACACTTTCCTGGTCATTACTCTGCCTGATTATTTACAAACTGAATACTTCTGGGAACGTGATTCAGAATAGCCCTCAGAAGATTAACTGTAGTAAATTAACATAGAATGGAGAGACACCCTTCTGGATACCATCATACTCTTTTACTTTGTACCTTATTAAATTGGTTCATATATCGTGTGTGTGTGTCATTTACGGCTGCGCTACAATACATTCCACTGAGCTAACTTGGCTTTCATTTCTTGTTGCAAGGTCAAAATAAACATCACATATTCCTCGGTGCCGTCTGTTTCTTTACTTTCTGGCCACTCCTTGGTGTTGCATTTTCTAATATCACGTAGTAAAAAATTTAATTATTTACACGATTAGCCAATGTTACATGCAAATAAACTTTCAAGAAAAAAATGCAATCTCGCAACCGTTTTGGAATATATTATTTATGTTATCAACCTTGAAATGGGTTTTTACTATTTTACTTAACACTACGAGAGAGCTTTCAGAGCTTTCAAATGAAGACAAAACTCGAGGTGGTACTTATGTATATAATGGCAAACTTTTTTCAACGGAATGGTAAAGCCTGGTGTTTTTTCCATTAAAGAAGAATAAACAATGAAGTGATTTATTCTATGTGTACAACTCTTACATTTATAAGTTTTGTAGGATATGGAGCAACAAAGGCTAGTATCAATTTGTATAGCCGTGCTTTAAGCTTTGATAATTTCCGCTTAACTTTTGGATACTCAGCTATCGAGTGAGATACTGCGATTTTGTTCAATATCAGTTCGATACAGTAAATTTTAGAAAAGTCTAATATTAAATATAAACGGCACATCTGATGTTTAACTATGCTTTTCAAAGAAAAAAGTATCTTGCCCAAACATTAAAGAGAATGTATTTGAATAGTTGCGTTTCTGTAAGTAAAATACTGTCCCTTTATTACACTTATTCCTATTGTTCGTATATATATATATATATATATATATATATATATATATATATATAAATCTCATCGTCGCCCTTTTAGAAAATTAAATAAGATGAAAATATGCGTAAAAGAAAATTCCAAAACCGAGATTTTCGTTTGATTAAAAAAACTTCAAACCAAGTATGAGGTTTTCATAAAATAATAAATTATAATTCAGCGCATTTCTTAGCTTTTGAATTTCTACTAATGCATACGATACATATCAATGACTTTTTTCAAGATCATTTTCAAGCACAAATATCCTAAAAAGGGAAAAGGAATGTTGAATGTTAAACGGAATTGAATTTTAATGCTTATGGCGAAGTAAGGAATTTGATATTTATTGGTTATAGGGACCATGAATAGGGGAATATGTAGAAGTCGCAGAGGTTGCTCATATAAATAGATAGTACTGTTATTAAAATAAAAAAAAACGTTTTTCTACCCCTTATGGATACTATAAATGTGATAACGTTATTTTCAAATCTAATCCAAGCGGTAATTTGAATTTCGTGTCACTTTCTTTTACATTTTTTACTAGAATTTTCTGAGATTTTGCAACTATGATGAAACTCTGGAAAATAGCGATGAAGGATTAATATGCAATAAGAATTTTTACAAGAGAAATTGTTTTACCACATCAGATTTTTGATCAAATTATTAAGCAATGCAGATCACAAAAAGTAATATCGTTGATTATCAGTACAGTTAAGTACTCATTTGATGAATTAATTTTCTGGATTTAAAATTTCATTTACGGAAGACTTACATTTTCGTAGCTTACCAGCGGATGAACTTCTGAGTCGTGGTACCTACAACAAAATTTTAACCCCTAATCAACCATATAGATTGGAATCACCAGTCTGTTAATATTGCCAAGAAAAAACCCTAAGGGTTCTGTAACCAATGAGTACCACTAATTATGGCTACATGGAGAATGAGGAATTTGCAAACAGCAGAAATATCCACTAAATAAAGATTTAACTTTTTGGAGTACATATCGCAGTCGTCTATATCTTAGCAGAGTAGGTTTATTAAATTTTGAACCACTTGAGTCCCAAGCAGCGCAATCATGCTGTTGAGATTTTATGTTGAGAAAACCCAGTACAATTCGAACATTATGGACAACTGACCTTACGTTACCGATTGTTAAAGTCGCGCTCACAGACTTACTGAAGCAAGTACATTACACAACTATTTTTAATGTAATTAGCCTATTCTACAATAGGTAAAGCAACACTATAGCTCCTATTGGGATTCGTCGGTGTAAAATGAACAAAGCGCTATTGTGCCACTTGGTATTTCTCGACATAAAAGAAAAATCGTTACCGCGCTACTTGGCTCGTTTCGTACTCATTCTGAGAAAGTGCAGTTGCGCTGTTTGCAATTCTTTGACAGTGTTTTTTCAATACGACCTGGGACTCAAATGGTTAATAACAGTTTACTTCTATTCCATTTTATTTCACAAAACTTGAGACTTAATTTTTATGGTATTTCAAATGATAAAAATGTACGCATTATACCATCTACCAATTTCTACAAATCAAAAGTGGTCGCCAAATGAAGAAAAATGCAGCTTATAGTGGAAAAGTGTTCCTGTTTTAACACAATGGCAGGCCGTGGGTAGCCTAGTGGTTAGAGCATCGAACCTCAGACCGGAAGGCCTGGGTTCGATGCCACCAAATACCCTCCGAGTACACACAGAGTACGTGCTCGTTAAATCAGTGGGTCCGAAAGTCTTGTGGGCTGAATCACAAGTGCAGAGGACCGAAGAATATTTCCCTCCCTTTCAGTTCCATGCCTAAAGTGTGGAGGTGGAGATAGGTGGTGTTGCCATCTATCGTCCCCTTGGGGAATTTCGCCCAGCCAATTCGAACTGCCACCTGTGTGGTGCTCAAGGCCAAGTTCAATGACAGGCGTATTTCTAGCCCCTTGCCATGATGAATTTCGTGGCCTTGATCTGAGTACGTCAGATAGGTGGCATGAGCAACACAATAACAGCATTTTTGAATTGACGATGTCTTTTTAACTTAGCACATTTGGTCGACGGTACAATACGTAAGTACTTTCTAAAGCAAAGTATTTGTTTTGTAAACTATCTTCATTAGGTACTAACATGTATTATTAAAACCATATTGGCGACAATCAATAAAACTGTGCAAACAAATTCTGAAAACTGAATACGCTGATTGGAATATGGAACGCTTAGTCGAAAAATATATAAGAAATAATAAGTAATTTATAAATAAATAATAATCAAGAAAAGAAAAGGATAACTAGTTTTCCTATAATTATTTTTATTATTAACTTATTATTATTAAATCATTAATTTAATATTACATTTTAGTATTATACATGGCTAAAGTGTAGGATAGGTGGCTTCTTGGGTTTGGTGATGTTTATCTAATTACCAGAATGAATTCAGCTCTTTATACTTCGGCTTCGCTACATTACTCGCGAAACATCTACCACTACATAAAGGATGTTTTTTTTATAGGTATAGAACTTTAAATTGCAATAAAACAACGATGTATTATTCGATTGACATGATTTTTTTTTATTCGAAAGATAATCTTGTGGCATTATATTTTAAATATGATTTCCGGCATATGACTGTTACGGCTGGCTCGGATGTAGTCCAATCTAGACGTCCAATTTTCGATGACTTTTTCCAACATTTGTGGCCGTATATCGGCAATAACACGGCGAATGTTGTCTTCCAAATGGTCAAGCGTTTGTGGCTTATCCGAATAGACCAATGACTTTACATGGCCCCACAAAAAATAGTCTAGCCGTGTTAAATCACAAGATCCTGGAGGCCAATTCACAGGTCCAAAACGTGAAATTAGGCGGTCACCAAACGTGTCTTTCAATAAATCGATTGTGGCACGAGCTGTGTGACATGTTGCGCCGTCTTGTTGGAACCACAGCTGCTGGACATCATGATTTTTCAATTCAAGAATGAAAAAGTTAGTAATCATGGCTCTATACCGATCACCGTTGACTGTAACGTTGTGGCCTTCATCGTTTTTGAAGAAAGATTCCACCAGCCCATAAAGCGCACCAAACAGTCAGTTTTTCTGGATGTAACGGTGTTTCGACATACACTTGTGGATTCGCTTCACTCCAAATGCGGCAGTTTTGTTTGTTGACGTAGCCATTCAATCAGAAGTGCGCTTCATCGCTAAACAAAATTCGCTTATGAAAATCGCGACCATTAATTTCGAAATAAAATTGCACAATTTGAAAGCGTTGTTCAGGCGTGAGTCTATTCATGATGAATTGCCAAACCAAACTGAGAATAATTCACTTGACAGCTGTTAAATAGGTTGCCATCTTGGAAAGTAATGCTAACTTAAACTTCTATACCTGGAAAAAAAACACTCTGTATAAGTAGTTTGGCGTCTGATTCTGGTAGGAAAAAAATTGGCTTCGCGAAAACGCGCTTAAAACGAAATATCGGTCAACACAATATATACATGGGTCCCGACAAATTACGATTTATTTTCATGCTTTTTTTTTTCTCACAACACGAAAAACTTTTCCTCTGGGACGGAACAATACTGAACAATTTCCTCTGGGACTGAACGGAAAACACCAGCCGTGTAGGCGAGACTTAAGAGGGGTGTGGAATAAAAGAGGTAGTTTCACATTTTTTGTAGAAAGGAGTCTAACTTGGCTTTCAAATACCTCGAAATAACATGTGGCAAACAATTATCTCTAAGCTACTTTCACCGTCCTCACCTACAAACACCACACTAAAACATAATACGTCGTATAATTTTTTTTTTATTGAAAACAATTATAAAATCCTCGTGAACCAAAAAGTATTACACGGGGATCACATAAGTAAATATTAATCACTCATTATAAAGGAAAGAAGGGAAAATGGAGCTTATGAAGGATTACAAATATTTACAAAAAATTCACATGACTTTTTAAAAGAACTTTTGGTAGAAAGAACTTGGGAAAGATTCGGAGGCCAATTTATGTTAAGTCCCTTGAAAGCCAGTTTTTTATCTTTCTCTTTGACATACTTCGAACTCAGAATTGGAATATGTTCTACATTTTCTTCGCCACCAGTATTACAATTACAGGAAAATGACGGAACTAAATTAAATTTGTTCAAGTAGCTTTTCAAGTTACCATGACCAGTGAGAAGTTGGGTTATTTCGCAATTAGTATAAAAATGATGGCATGACAGTCTCTTATTAATGGGTGGAAAAAGTATCTTTGTTAAGCTCCTTTTTTTAAAAAAAGAGATATTCTTGGTTCAAAGACTCCATTATTCTTTCATAGTCTCCTTGTAAAATGATTTAGGAATATTAACGGCAATGTCAATTTTGTGCTTAGTTGCATCTTTTGTAAGCCATTCGGCCCGCTCATTTCCTCAAGAACGTCCATGCGTCCGCGAATAAATGCAAAATATTCTAATTTTTTTTTTCTTTTAGGCTTTTAAGTTGCGACGATTATGTTATTACATCAGTGTTTCTCAAACTGTGGGGCGCGCCCCCCTGGGGGGCATGAGCATATCGAATATAAAAGATTTAAAAAATAATTAATTTACTGGAATGAATTAAAACACAAAATACTTTCAGACATAATAAAAAATGCACTTTTACTCTGATATAAGTTATAGGCGATATTAAATCATCAAAAAAAATTCTTCAATACTTAATTAGCTATCTTTGATCCCATAACCAAATAAAAAATATTTTATTTAATTTGCTGTAATCCCACGATGAGAGAGTTTTTTATTACGTTTTCTTTTTTAAAACTAACATTCTACTCTTTCAGAGAAAAAACAGATCCCAGATCCAGAATCGAAAAAATTTAGGAACATAAAAAATTCATCACAGTCATTATTTTTGAAATACTGCACATTATAGCTGTAATTTGTTTGACCTTCTAAGTTATTGGTACAGTTAATTATGACCCCTCTCTTATGTGTGTTTATTTCTCATTTAAGGAAGTTGTAAGTAATGTATTTCTCTGTTGCGCTTTTTTCCATGCAAAACAGTTTTATATTTGAAACACCACGGAGAGCACTTTGATGGATTACTTGGCCAAGACTTAGACCAAGATGAGTATTTTCAAACATATAAAGCATAACAATTGTTTTTAGCAGTAACATACATATTATCATAATGAATACACTTTTTACCCTGAAGTGGTCGCGTGGGACACATAGATCACGAAATTATTAATTCTGGCAAAACTGTTTATTTGTTACCAAAGAAAAATTGAAAAGTCCTTGAAAGTAGGTAAGTAAACTTTCTCTTAATGAAAATATTCACTGGAATAACGATTTATATCGTGTACAATAAAATAATTATAAAAAAAGGATTGGGGTGACTCAATAACCCCGCTCGACCGTATCGAGCGCGCGAATGCTCCCAGGTTAAAACATGTTGAAGTCTTTTTGCTTTAAATATTAAAAATAACACAATTATTCTTCATCGGAATTTTATATTGTTCATTATTTAACATCAATTATAAATGCTAATTCTGTGTGGCTTAAAATTAAAATTCGCTTAAAACTAATTATAATTTGAGCAATCATTTTAAAAAAACATTTTACATTTTTATAAACATTTTTTTTGTGGTGTCGCGCACTTACTCTCCTTACAATACAGCTATTATATCAAGAATGTTTTATTTTCTTATAAATGAACTCCTGCAAAGAGCGGGGACTTCGGACGGTATACTTTTAATGTATCATTGCTGCACAGAGTATTTTGTAACTAATTAATTAATACCAAATTAAGAACAAGTTTAATAAGTATTAACGACTTCCATGGGCTTGTCTTGCAAAACAAAGTTTTTATAAGGAATGCTGAGTTATTTTTCTATATTTAGCAGATATCCATATTTTGTCTTCTAAGCAGTCACCGCATTTTGCAATATGTTCAATTTAAAAATTAGAGAAAGGAAAAATAACATTTAATTATCCTATTACTTGATTTATTTTTTTGCTTAAAGGTAGTATTCAAAATTTAATACTTAGGTTATTAATTTGTATGGTTTATAATTAAGATCTCGTATTGTAGCTTTAGCGTCAAAGTGCATTATTATTGCATTTAGTGCATTATTAATGTATAAGGTTGGGCGCGATAAAAATTGTGATTGAAAAAGAGGGGTGCCAGTATTGAAAGTTTGAGAACCACTGTATTAGATGAAAAAATACACTTAAGAGAATTTGAGGAAAGAGTCGGTACAGATATAGTCTGAGACGACACTATTTTGTTCAGGGATCAATTTAATGGCGAAGTTTAAGACTGTTTTTGCCATATACACAAAAGCGTGAACTTTACGCGGAGCACATTTTCGTACAGAAAAAATGCCTCAATTTTTATAAAGATTTATGACCTTGTAAATCATGCATTTGCTTATAATATAGTGTTTTTAAAATTTTGAAATATTTCATAAATAATTTGTCTTTTCTTTTAACATGTAAAACGAAAGCTCGTTTAGCATTATGGTATTGGAGAAAAAAAGCGAAACGCATTTAATGAAAGAAAAAAACGTGAAAACTCGGATAAAAATGAGTAGTATGATGAAATAAGTGATTCTCTACAAAATAATGAGGCCAGAATATAATATTAATGTTTGAGTACTTTTATATCTGAAAAAATATTCTGAATTTAAGTCCTATTCTTTAACATTAGCTGAAAACAGTCTTATAAATATAAAAGTTTAGCTACAAAAACTGTGCATTCATCACAAATTCTAAATTGAAACTGCTCGGATTCAACACTACTCCCGGAGCACAGCAGAAGCAAAACTAACTCTGCCGTCAATTTTACTGCCATCAGTATAGAAAATAACAGTGAGTCATCAGAGCTTTTGTCACTAAGCTGAATAATATTGATGGCATCCCTCTCTGAAGGATGAGGAAGCAAACTGGAGACAGAATGCAATCATAATTAATGATGGAAGAAACAGATGTCACACCACTTTGCTTTAGAATTCGTTGCCGAATACATTGCAGGGTGAATTAAAATCTGATTTGGGTTCGCGCCCCCCCATTTTAGAAGAACTTTTTACGAGTATAATAGCAAAGAGCTAAGGGAGGGGGCAAATTGCTATTTAGCTTAAAATGAAGATAGAGCTCTTAAGGATGGTGATCAAAAACAGAACTAAAAAAAAATTTTGAATCAAATTTCGCAAAGTTCTTGTGATTATTTTTGTTTCCCTGATTTTTATTTAATACATACATAAAAATGTGTATCTATGTACATAAAATATACTCTAATAAACCTTATTTTAGCAATATCCTTTAACACGAAGAAATATTTCAGTTCCCTCAGTTTCGTGTTAAATGGTTTTCACTGTTAATATAATGGTAATTACATATTAATTTCATTATTTAAGAATTCGATAAATCGCAGATTCACAATCGAACTTGCATATAAACGAAAGGTTAGGCTTAGAATGGCGACATGCTGAGAAATATGGAAGGAAGCGTATAGTTGCCAATTCAGCGGCTGCGACATGCACGAAATCAGGGGTGCAGATTTGGCGAGTTATCGTTAACTTTCCTTGTATCCAAGTTCTATTGACTAGATGTATAGCTTCGCTTATGAAAGTCAAGCAAAATAAATTTTTATTCATAAACAATACGATGCATAAATGTTGACGTTAAAGTGTGAAATCCGTTATTTCATAGAATAACTAGGTATTTCATGAAATAACTAGGCAAGTCAAAGTATATAATAGATGAAAAATTTCATACTTCACCTAGTTATTCTATGAAATAACTAATGATAGACCCTTTAAAGTAAAAAATAAAGAGTTTCAAAGTTATTTTATAAATTAATTGATCATAAATAACTAATATCTCTCTAAAAATACATTTTATTCCTATTATGGAGGATTAATTGATAAATAATAAGGAAAAGAAGAAGCTATATTTTTGTATTGCTCATATTGCTCACATTAGTAAAACAGAACGAAAAAAAATGCGTTATAGAAATAGTTAATTAAATCTTATCGAAAAAATGCATGCTTGGGAGATAAAATGTTGCTTCATAAAAACGCTGTATACTTTTCAACTAAAAATGCCAAGACTGTGTTGATTTAAATTTTATGAAATATCTTTATTTTGCTTTTCATTATTAATTAGAGCTAGGATTGTTGTAATGACCCTTTGAATTGCATTGAATATTTTTTAAATAAGCTTTTTTTTACTATAACATTTTTTTTACACGAGTACTTTTTTTAATTCTTGTCCAGTGCCGCAACTTAGAGCTGTTGCAACAGATCGAAGCGTTGTGTCAATATTCGGAACTTTTACCATTGAAATGTGTGTGTGTGTGTGTGTGAATTCTCGCTCAAATACTGAACTGAGATCCAGAATATATTTGTTTTTTCAACTGTCTCTTATTCCTAATAAGATAAATCCTTCCTCAAAGTAACTATAAGCGGTTCGAAACTGACTAAAAACAGCTAGAACCGGTTCAAAGACCTTTATTTTATACTTGAACGATTAAGTAATCGTTATCTCACAGAATACCTAGTAAAATGGTAGAATTCAATACTTTTGTACACTTTTAACTGAATTGCCTAGTTATTTCATGAAATACCTAGTTATTCTACGAAAAATCGGATTTCACACTTTAACGGTAGCATATACACAATTACGTTATTTAATATCTTTATCACACAGTTAGCAGTAAATAATTTTAGCTATATCTTAGTCTATGATTATCATTAAAATGGGTAGAGGGAATAAATAAAAAAATATATTTTCTAAATAGCAAATGTTAAAAATCAATACTTACGAGGAAATAAGCCAAAAATTGAGGTCCAATACTTCGAAAGCAAAAACAAATAAACGAAGGAAATGTTACGTAAAATGACTTTGTCCTTAACGAATAACGTAAGATGACATGGAAATGTGTTTGTCCAACCCGTAGCTGTTATGATGCTTGGCTGTGGGATTGAATTAGATATGACTGATTGATTGATTGTTTATATGTCACACAAAAAATGACTTTTAGTGGCAGACCTCGTAATTTTGAAAGACAATCGGGTGACGAGCAGGAAACCAGATTGAAAACACAATTCTCGAAAATTCCATCCCATACCATAGAGTAGATTTAGTTTTGGCACGTTAAACTTGCATCAGATCTTGTATGTGTGTGACTGGGGGAGGGGTTAGGGACACCAGGACTCATGTACACGGTATGATATAAATGCAGAATGTCGACCAAGATCACACAGCAACACAGGTCTGAACTTTTTCTGACGTGGTAAGCGAAAGGGAACCTTCCCATTAGGTGATAGTACAGGTGTGAATATGTGTTTAATAGCATCACACTATAAATTAGGGCTATTGGCGAAGATTAATTCTAAACCTCAGTGAAATGACGGGGCTGACATCTGAGCTGGCGCACTAACTCTCCAATCCACCAATGGAAGGACTTTGGGTCTAAACATATTCAACGTAATCGCCCATCCGGTATAGTGGTTAGGGACGCTGACTGCTGTGCCGTTGGGACTCTGTTTGAATCCCGGAGAAGACAGGGATGTTTGTAAATGTATAGTGCCTTCGCGGCATGGGGGTACTTTAAATATCCGTCGAGCCGCAAGTCCTCTCGTGAGGTTGGTGGAAAGTAAAGAGAGTTGGGAGGCCCTGACCTCCCACAGGGTGTTCTCCCTCTAAATTGGGGTGAAACCGAGCTAAATCCTTCTGTCACATGTATGGTGTTCAAAGCTACAGCTAACGACAGGCGTCACTTAGCCCCTTGCCATGATGAATTTCGTGGGCCCTGATCTGGCCTTTGCCGATCAGGTGGCATTAGCAACAACAAAATATTCAGCGTGCATCAGCCTCTCTACTTGACGAATCTTCAGTGACACTCGAATTCATAGCACGCAAATGACTAGTTCGTGACAATAACCAATAAGATTACTTGATCACATGATCCTAGTTGAACACTTATTGAAGCACTTGACCTCCGAGTGTACTGGCATTTGAGTGAGTGAGGGAATGTTAATGTCACACTATTCAGCCACTGGAGGGATTTTGGCAACAAAACTCGTAGTTTTGAACCATGGTCAAGTGACGAGGACGACATCTGAGCTGGAACATATCTCTTAACTTTCACATTACACCAAAGGGAGGACTTTTGAGAACCGACAAATTTAACATGCATCACCCTCCTACACGGTGGGTCTTCAGCGGTACTATGCTCGAACTCATGACATGCCAGCCACGAGTCTGTTGCCTTGACCCCTAGGCTACCAAGGCCATGTACATGCAGTTGAAGGGGAAGGAGGTGGAAATGGAAGTGTGTCAGTAGTGATATTTCCCCTTTTGCTTCTCAATGAAAGTTTAGCAGGATTGAGATGGGAACCTTATGAACGAGAGTATAAGCACACTTATATACCAGGTGACCGTAAAACCCACTAAGATTCGAAACTTCAATAACTCATGGAACAATATACGTAGAGAGGTAAAAATTGACACACATGCTTGAAATGGCATGGAGTTTTATTGAAAAAAGTACAAAAATAGCCTGCACAGATGGAAAGTAAAACATCAGTGATGCCGTTTACAAATCGTGTATAAAACAAACTAATCATAGAGAAAACATGCATCAGAAATTGTTGGGGCACATTGAATTTATCAAAAAAGGCAACATTAGTAGAGTTGTACTATTACAATCAAGAATCTATTACTGAAGCCTTACGATCCTATTGCCATAAGGGTGTGAACGATCTCTTGTGCATCTCAAATTAATAACATAATGCATTTCAGTACTTAGATTTTCCAAACTCTGCGTTTTTAAAACTCACAAAGTAATGCAAGTTTTAAAAAAGTTTGCGTGTACTTACTTGGCGTAACAAGATTAAAATCTTTCTAAAAATCTTGAGCAGGGCAAATTGGCCCAAGGACGAAAGGCGGTCACCAGCAGAATTAAACGATACTAACATTAAGTCGATCGGACCAGCCAAACCCGAGATATAATCATGATTTAAATAAATTTAAACACCCCCGTACAGGGACAAATAGAGCCAAAAACATGGGGGGGTTTTGGCAGACTGAATCTGGAGATAAGGTGAAACGAATGTGACACCAGAGACCTCATGTTGAATGATTCGGCGGGAAGAATCGTTCCCGAGAAAATTAAGACATCCGCCTGAAGAGCTCCCGAGTTATGGTCAATTTAAACATGGAGAATAACATGGAGATTCTAATTTTAGTGATAGCGCCTCCCTAGTCCCATTATCTACACACGAATTATAACAGATTTAAGAGCTCAACGAGGAGAACCTATGGTTCGAGTTTCATTAATGAAGCTCAAAAATCCTTGGAGCTATGCGGGATTTTAAAAAAAAAACATAAGATTTTAAAATAATTTTTAAATATTAAATATAGGTGTAGAAATGGTACTATGGTCCTGAAAAAATAATTCTAAGATGCTCATTGGGAGAACAGTTGAATCCAGCCGGTGCGTTTGACCAAGGTGGCTTAGGATTCGAGTTATTATTGGGGAAGATCTGTAGAGCGGAAGCACCGGAGGGGACCAATTCCACGTAAAGCTCGCGCTTATACGAAAATATGGCAGACCTCCAACAAGTCCCAAGCTCAATTCCTTAGGGGGGGGGTCAAACGTTTTCAGTCCCCATAGGCTTAACTTTGGAGCATGATATTTTAGTGCTTAAGCCCACCCCATGCTTACACGATGGGAATGAAGTAGGTGACAGGATGGGTCTCAACGAGTGAAACAGTTGAATAGTTGATTGAATATTAACGTCTCACTGTTCAGCTACACGGGAGCTTTTGGCGACGGACCACGTGATTTTGAACCATGGCCAATGACGAGACCTGAGCTGGCACCCCCTCTCCTACCTACCACACCTCACCAACGGGAGGGCGTTTGAGCTCTGGACAGGTTTAACGTACATCGCTACCCTAGAAAGGCGGGTCTTCAGTGGTACTCTGCTCGAACTTATGACATGCTAGCAATGATCCGATATCTTGACCACTAGGCTACCGCGGCCACAACGGTTTTGATTGCGGACTGAGCCATGGCACGTTGAATTGGTATAATTTTATCTACAACAAATATTTGCGGCCCCAATATGTTTCCTTTATCTCTCTTTTGCATTATTTCCGGTCCTCCCACTGAGAACATATATTGAACAGTGTACTCTTTAAGTGTTTTCCGAACGATTGGCTTGACCAATCAGAATCTGTCTACTCCCTAGCATGATAACTTTCACAGTCACTCTACATCTACTTGTCAGTTTTGGGATGGAGGCTCGCTTCGTGAGCCATATGCCCAGTGTGTGCACCGAAGGCACCGTAAAATAGTGTACTTGCTATACACCATATGCGACAGCGTTAGCCTAGTGGTAAAGCTCACGGATACATACCTGGCCTGCCATGAGTTCGAGCCTAGTGCCACTGAAGAACGTGTAGTAATATCTGTTAAGGCTGAAATGTCCTCCGGATTATTTGGTTAGGCAAGGGGGTGCCGAAGCACAAGTGTCATCCTCCTCACTTGAGTATTATTCATAATTACGATATCCGTTGCCAATAGCCCTCAAGAAACTATAGTGCGATGTAAACACAGCTCTCTCGTTACACAACACATTTAGTATTTCCTGTAACGCAATCAAAACTGAAAATTCACTGGTTCTGAGCTATTTTCTCTATAGAGCATCGTATAGCAATGTTGATTCTTATGAAACGTATTGGAGCTCAGTGTTATTATTCATATCTAAAAAATTCAAAAGTACTTAGTGAACCATTTTTGAAATAAGACACTTTTGTCAATGAAATGTAATGCCCACGAAAGATATGGTAACAAAAACTTTATTTCATTTCGTATATCTTAAGACATTTTTCGACAGTAATGACACATTACATATTTAAATCGTTTTCTAGGGTGAACCAATAGTCTTGACCTGATTATAAGTAATCATTTTGCTCAAACTATTATAACTAGACATGTTTTTTAGATATATTGTGTCATTTTGAATTTTATTATAAGATCGTTTACATTAGTAAATTTTAACATGTAGGTCCCCTTGATAGCTTGGAGAATGTCTAAGTGATATTCCAGTTCCCGCCAAGCGTCAGGCTTAACAGTTTCACTCGCTCTCGGTCTGTCACTTCTAGAAAGATTCTTGACGGTGTGCCTTATCGTTGCTAAGATTTACCAAAGTATCTCCCTTACCAATATAACCACAAGTAAAGAATATACTAATTCCCTAACTCTGTTTAACTTACCGTTTGACATCTGATCTTTTCGTGCTGATAAAAGAAGTTGGGTTCAACACATCAGAAATAAATGAAGCAATTTCAACGTTAAAAACATATCTTTATTACATCAAATACAACATTTCAGTTGTTTCGTTACATTCTTCAAATAAATGTAATGTCTTATCTTTAACAAACAGTTCATTTATACTTAGAGATTATAACTTATCTCGAAAGACTGTTTTCTGCAATCAACTCTGAAAGATTTAAAATAACTAAACGGAGCTTCAATATCATGATTTATTAATTTTAATGCTCGCCGTTAAATTCAATGACTCAAACAGTTAAAAGCACTATCTAGTATTGCTGTAAAAGTAATGAGCATCGTTAATGAAAATGCACACATAAATCTAAAAAGCAAATTATTTAAGAACATCGAGGAAGAAATATTAAGGCAGATAAGACAGCATATTACAGTTAATGAAAATCTGCCTATCATTATTACAGAGAATTTTTCATGAACAATATATGCCAACTGTAAAAACATTAAAATTTCTGCACACTCATAGACATCTTCAATAGTGTAGTCGACAATCCTAAGCAAGTTCACATACGAAGCGAAATGAACATACGCCGAGATTTGAAATATGTTATCTGTCACTTTGTTTTCCCCCCATTGTCCAATCCTTTGAAGTGATCCCAAAATTGGGAAATTCACTAAATTCGTGAAACTTAGAAGTTTAATGGCTGCTTTAAGTGCCCAATAGGTCCAATGCATGCAAAGTATAAATTGAACGAAAAAAAGTAAATTATTTCTTCTAATCATTTTCAAATTTGGATGCTGCACTCTTTCCGATTTCAACAGATGGAACAGTACTGCAACCCTTAGAAGTGTCTGAAAAGAACAAAATATGCATATTATGTCACCTTCTCTAATATTAAGCTCATTTTATGATGAAGAGAAGCAGAAATATTTAAAATGCTCACAACTATGTAGTAACTAATTTTCGACAAATATTTTGATACCTCTGAGGCGATGTGACATCTACATAAACCAGTAATAGCCTCCATGCCAAAACGATCGTCAAATTATGAAGGCTATTACTGGTTTATGTAGATATCACACCTCGTATATTTGTTCACAAGAAAAATTGAGAACATTAGAGTGCGACGGAAAATAGCACCTATAATAAAAAGTGATCTAATTCGAAGAATTATTCCTTTTTCGACCGACTTTTGTTGTAGAATATTACGTTAATGAACACATGGGCTACTGATGACCGTAATTTTAACCCTGGTGAACTGACTATGACGACTATCTGGTACTTAACATTTAATTACGCAATATCAGTGAAGTCTAAGACTTCTTGAGGCCCTGGGCATGTATAAAAAAGTGGACCATTTTAAGTAGACTGTACATAGCATAAGTTGCCAAATACTCGTGCAAACAATAACCTGTAAGGTTTCATAAATTTGATTAGTTGACTAGATGCAAGATTTACTTTCAATGATATCCCTTCCTATATTATGAAATAGCATACGTTGTCAATTGTATTCGTATAAACAATAACCTGGAAGGTTTCAAAGTTTTGCTTAGTTGACTACCTTCAAGACTATACTCTTAATGGGTCCCTCCCATATTAAATTAAATGGTAACGACATAGCCAATAGTTTGGTTGAATCTGAAACCTTGAAAGAATGCTCGTCTAAATTTTACTGAAATCCTCTTTATTCAAAGGAGAGAATTAAACGCATTTTGGATAGTACCGCCCGCTCTTAGTAATTTGAAAGAAGACTTAATAGGTGTTACATCTCAATATTCCTAGAAGTCAGTAGAAAGCTCTGTTACGCTCTCTTTTTTTTTTATAAGTCTTACTTTTCAACACGCTCGGAAAATCTTTTCATTGGCGCAACAATAATCAGGTCTCCCTGGATCATATTCATGATTGCTTAAATTTTACGATTGACGAAGCGCTAGAGAATCCCATTTTATCTTTGGATTTTTTAATGATTATAGGGTTTATGCCAATAGATTAACAAAGCTAAGCCATGTAGGATAAGAAACACACAACTTGTAAGTAATGAAAGATGCGAGCAGAAACTAGATAAATCGATTTGAATGATTGCAGCTTTTCCGACTTAATGGGCAATGATGTGTAGTGTTAAGTACAGGCACATATAATGGACTCGACATAGTAGGCAGTCTAGCCACCACCACAAGTTGGCACATAGTTCGAAACTAACAGTTTTTTTAAAGAATATAATCAGGGATACCATTTGATGGTTGAAACTATTCGAGTTATGATCTTATTGAGGCCCAGTCGAGACGGAACCACCCGAATCCTTGGAACCAGTTGGCTCACCTTTTTTTTTTAAGCATCCTTGCATAGCTAAAAAACACTTGTTAAACGGTTATCTAGTTACGTCTACTTGGATATTTGTGTCAAACTTTTTGAACTATGCTCAATAAATGATTGAAATATTTGAATACCCCAGGATCCTAAACTGTCTTACAGCAATAAAAATTCAATCAAAAGAGTCATGTTCAAATTAATGAGTCAACTGAAAGTCTCCTTGACTATCAGAAGATCAAAAGGGCGTCCTTTCTGCATGCATTGACAAATATACTGCCATTGTGTTCCAACCCCTGGACTCAACCACCAGGCCGTGTGTGTTCTCCCTTGCTTGAAGGAAGAAACGGCTCAACTCACCACGGAGGGAATGTGTTAGCTGTAACCTTTTTTACAATTTTCATCCACTACCCACGTGGTGGTTGCCTTGTAACCGTGATCCAAACCTCCCAGAATCTTGGAAGGCCATTGTAAACTCTGGGTCTAATCCCGAGTCACCTGAAGATAGCCGAGGCCGTTGCCTGCTTTCATCCAACTACTAGACATGACTTTTTGGGGGTATACCTCTACGGCTTGGTCTGGCTTCTGACGCTCTGCGGCCATGCCAGAACAGATGGCAACCACCTGCTCCAATACACTGGACCCGATGAATATCCAACTGACGACGTCGTCAGTCGGGACTAGGAGGCTCAACGTCGAATGGTCAAGAATCCAAACACGGGCGTTGGATAAATAAATAAGTTTAATGAGTGGAAATTATTATTACACTAGCAATATAAAGCAACATGAGGGCTGTTGCTTGATCTAGTGATTTTGAGTCGGTTAAGTGACGAGAACGACACCAGAGTTAGCATCTTCCTATCCAATCCAACACATATCAACGGAAGGAGTTTGAGCTGAACAGATTTTATTCAGTTTATTCAAGTAGCGCGTGTTTGACGTCCAATCTTTCACTACCAATACAAGAGATTGACCATGTTGGTATTGAATGAGTTTAAAAACCGCACAAGTCATTCACTAACTGTTTAACCCTTTATCTACCAACGGTACTTATAAATACCACTTGTTTTAAAATAACATAAAAATACCATTTTTACGAATACTTATTACGAATTATAAATCCACTCTTCCAAGTTATATGGCAGAACGGGTTCTTTGATGAGTATTTTAGCGGGGATAACTGATAGTTGAATAGCAGAAATTGCATTTGTCGCTGACGGAGTTTTCAGCGGATTGCGAATATTAACTATTTTTTCGGGACAAAAATGATAATGACAAAATTTAAGTGTCTTATTTTATTTAAAGAAATAAAGACCTTAAAAAAACAATGCGACTATTTATTTTAAGTGAACAGTGTATAATTTTACAGTTAAATATATTTAATTAGCTCTAACTAATTAAATTTCCCGAAAGTTAAGTATTTTATGTAAATCCCTTAATTTTCAATGCAATGATCCAAAAAAAAAATGCATGGAAAAAACTGCAGTACATCAAAATGCGGAAATAAAGGGTAAGATATTGTGTTAGTAAACAAGGTAATCAAGTAAACAAGATCATAATTTAATGAAAGATTATATAAACCCATGGAAAGAACATCAATTTAGTGCACTTATAATAGTGGAGTATAGTTGAGCGAGAGGCTTACATACGCCAGTACCACTTAAGTAAAAGTCTTATTGTAGACTTCGCGTCCAAATTTTGTATTATCGAATTTAATACATTTTTATTGTGTGGAACGGGAGACACGAGGAAAATGATTCAATATTGGGTCGCAAGTATTGAAAGTTTGAGAATTACTGCATTAATCTGTCAAGTACCACCGGTGTAATATCAGTCTTGCTCAATTGGTGTGTTATGTGCCCCTGACGGATATATCAGTCTGTCCGAATTATTTTCTTTGTGCTGCTATTAGTAAAATTATTCAGAAGGCTTTGGGATAGAATAAAATGATCCTAATGGTTCTAGCGAAGGATCTACTTATTCGAGAGAGAGAGATTTGCGTATTTCCTTCTTTTGTTGTATGCCTCATTTTTCATATTTGTGACATAGTGAACTCATCTTGATATTATTACAGATATCTTTGATGTTAGGAGGATTACAGAAAGCGTATACAAAAAAAATAAATATGAGCAGACAACGATGTTTCGGATAGTCATAAATGGCAATGGACTTAATGGGAGGTTACATTTTTCTTTTTAAAAAGGGGGGAAACTCAATTTCCCACAGAAAACAAATGTTTTGCATTTGATTCGGATAAATACTGTAATTTATTCCATACAGACCTTCAATTTTGAAAATTCTAAAAATTACATGCATGGAGTGAAAGCGCATTAAAAAAGGTTTTACTTTAATAAAGAGAAAAAATACATACCCTTTGAAAAGAAATCGACCAGACTAAGCTTCGAATTATTTTTAAAGAATTACAAAAGGCAACATTTGATTTAAATACAGAAGAAGCATTAAAAAATTGAAACATTCAAAGAGTTGAAGTGTTGCCAAACATTATAAGCTAATGAGTGTTTACGTACGGTCATGGTATAAGCGATTGTGTATTTACTAACGCCGCACTACAATGCAATTCAATGACTATTGTCGAAGGAACCATGGTCAGGTGACGAGGGTGACACCTGAACTGTCACCCCCACTTCGAACTTCCATATCATGTCAATAGGAAGACATTGAGCCGCAACAGATTTAACAGCCGCAGTAACCTACTGGTTATGGTCACGAATTCGAGGTCGGAGTGTGGCGGGTTCGAGGCTTGGTGCCACTTTAGACCCAGCATGTCGAAGGAGCTGATACTCGTTTAATCTATCGAGGCTCAATGTCCTCCAGTAGGTGTGGCAGTTAGGAGAGGGAATGCCAGCCAGATGCCATTCTCGACCCTTATCCGAGGTTCAAAATTGCGAGGTTCGTCCCCAATAGCTCTGCCATTGATTTTTGTGTTATATCAATGTAACTCTCTCACTCAACACATTTGAGATGAAGCAGCCCTTCTCCACTATGAAACTTCAATGCAATGCAGGTTTATTTATTGGGTGCTGGGAGTGTGCTCCCAGTGTCCCGGGAACTGGACGGATCTGGATAATCTCGACTTAACCAGATTTTCCTTGAATCCGTAAGTGTTAAGAGGGCCTGTATTTCTTCTGAGCCCAGAGCACTGCTTCAGTGGTACTAGGCTCGAACTCATGACGTTGGTATGGTGTGGTAGTTAGGAGAGGGGTGTGCCAGTTTCGTATCGTCGTCGTCATTTGACCATGGTTGAAACCGACGAGGTCCGTCGTCAAAAGCTCTATTGTAATTGAATAGTGAGACGTTAATATTCCCTCACTTGAACTCATGACATTCCAGTCACAAGTCCAAGACCATCATAGATTTGCTGAATAAATTAATCCAATTTTAAGACGTAGTATTTTTAGTTGATACCATTTTATATGGGCTGAGGCATTAATAAGTATACACACTTTCCAGATGTTATAGAATAGTAACAGTCAAAGACAGGCATCACCTCAGTGAACCGTAATCTGGATGTACTATTAAAGTTTGTGTCTTGACCTGACAAAAGTGACTTAAACAATAGAGGGAGTGTAATATGACAGTCAAAGTGGAAGAGGTTTTTTGTTTCCTTGAACTTATCAAAATGGAATTCAAAACTGCTGAGCAATAGCATTTTTGATCACGATTCTGAAAAGAACCACCAAAATAGACAATCTATCAAAAAATGGTAAGAAAAATTTAAAACTACAGGCTGTTTGTGCAAAAGTAAAAGTCCTGGACGAAAGTGAAACAGCATATCTCAGCCAATGTCAATGGAGTTGGTACCTCAAGGCTGTTTTCGGTTAATGTTAAAGAATGGGACCCGAATTTGGAACATTTTTACAGATATAAAAGAAATGAAAATTAATATGATATTCTGGCTTCTCTATCTTTTGGAGAGCAGAATCTTTTATCATTCTTCCCATTTTTTTAACCGAATTGATTATTTTCTGGTATAAAATGTGTTTCGTATTTTTTGATCCTATACCGTAATGTTTAATGGGCTTTACCTTCACGTATTAAAACAAAAAAGAAAATATTAACGGAATATTTTGAAATTTTAAAAACACTCAATTGTTAACATAGGTACGAGTTATAATATTGCAAATTTCCACACAAATTGGGTCATTTTTCTGTCTGAAAATGTGCTTCTCGTTTTGTTAGAGCTCTCGTACTTTTATAAACATTTGGGCAGAAAGAAATAACAAGCTGGATGCGAGTTATGTGAATAAGGATTCACACATAGAACATTAGTGATTGTATAACAAAACAAAATAACCCCATGCAATTCTGTTATAGGTGACATACAATATCTTACATTGTTCTTGATTTATAGTGCATTGAAGCTGAATACGTATCGTACTTTTAATGAATCATTGTGTATATTATTGTATCCAGCCTATGGCGAATTAGTGAAGAATCTTAAGAGAGAGAGGTTTGGTTATCATAATTTGCATATACCAGTATAAAATATCTTTCAATTCTCCCAGGTGTATCTAATATAATCCTTATACATCCATAGAAGCTTCATCGATTTTTATGTATTTCGAGGCAACAAAAAGGCTATAGTAAAATGGCCACTTAATTGTTAACCATTTTATTGACCGAGGATGAAACCTAATCTGATCATCCTTAAATTTTCACACCTCACGGCTGTAAAATTGATCGAGGTAGCCCAGTGGTTACGGTCACTAACTCGTTCCCAGAGAGTCAATGGTTCGACTTCTGGTGCCACTAAAGACCCCCGTTTAGAGAGGGCCTCTGTCGTCAAATCTGTCGAAGCTCAGTGTCCTCCTCCCCCCTCAGGGGGCTCACCTCCTTTAGGTGAGTGCGGGGTTCACGCTCCCGAGGTACCCTAGTGATCTTTTTCTCCCCTTCTCTTCCCCCCCTTTTCACCTCAGGGGCTCACTTTCAGGTGAGTACGGGAGGCCACGTCCCCGAGGTACCCGAGTGAATTTTGAAAAAAAAAGAAAAACCCCAAAAAATATTTGCTTAGTTCGTGTTTAAGTTACAGGTCAATATTTAACGTTATATTTAGTTCAGTTCGGGGTTGTTTTGTGGTTACTTTTATTTTGAATATTTTAAGTTTAATTATTTCTACTATTTTAATTTTGGTTTATTTCTTTGGGGTATTTGAAAAGTAAAATTCTTTTGTTTTAAAATACGAAATGTTAAGACTGGTTTTTGAGTCTGACCCGCATGTTTGCCGTGTGCGGCGACCCGTACCGGGGGAAAGTGGAGTCTGGGGTTCCTGTTGCGTGCCCTTTGGCCCATGCTTCTCCGTAGACGGAAGGCAGGAGTGAGCCCGCTCCTGTCAATCGGCTGGTGATTAGTTCTGCGGATTCCAATACGGGTTCTTTTGGAATACCAAAGACGGTTGCTTTAGGGTTAATATTGCAGTTAGGGGTGCCCTGGGTGAACTGGCGGATCACATCCCGAACCTGTACTACTATACTCCAGTACCACCTCTGAGGTAAGTGCCGTGCCTGACGCATGTCAGATGACCGGCGGGCTGCCTCCCCTTGTTGGGCTCCATGGTAGGTGGAGGCGTACTGGGATGAACACAAAAAATTCTCATGGAACCCAGCAGTAAATCTCCTTCAGTGGAGCAACAAATTGTACCTAGCATTCAATCTAATAAACAGCAACAAGATTTTAGCGATTCTGCTAGATTCTTTATTCTTAAAACCCCAAATACCTTTTCCACCGTATCACCTTTTCTAATCGAGAAGGCGATCACGAGTAGCATTGGGCCGGTCAAGACAATTCGCAAGATGCGTTCTGGGGACTTGTTCCTCGAAGTAGCATCGGCGAAACAGTCTTCCGCCCTCAGGACCCTACGTAAAATGGCCCATATTGACATCACTGTCGTTCCGCACAACACCCTCAACTATTCGCGAGGCATCATCTCGGCAGCGGATTTGTTGAATGTGTCTACAGAGGAAATCATGGAGAATATGGTGGATCAAAAGGTCTGTGATGTTCGGCGAATTACGATTCGGCGGGATGGCCAGGGGCTTAACACTAAGCATCTCATCCTGACCTTTTCGACGCCTGAACTCCCACAGTCCGTAAAGGCCGCCTATCTCCATTGCCCTGTTCGACCTTACATTCCAAATCCGCTCCGTTGCTTTCAATGCCAAAGATTTGGTCATTCCAAAACAGTCTGCCGCGGCCAGCCAACCTGCTCTAGATGTGCAGAGGTAGGCCATGATAGCGCAGACTGTAAAGCAAAGGAACGATGTGTCAACTGTAAAGGGGATCATTCATCGTTTTCTCGATCTTGCCCGACATGGTTATTAGAAAAGGAGATCACGGCAGTTAAAATTAAAAACAAACTTTCTTATCCGGAGGCTCGGCGTGTTGTATCGTCCCGCACGCCAGTTTCTGGTAAAAGCTATGCGTCGGCAACCAGCAAAACATACGTATCAACAGCCATTCAGGTAGACGCAAGTACGGCTCCAAAATCTGCACAGTCCGATTCTGTGAAACCGAAGCCAATTGCAGTGGATACACGTACGTCTGTATCCACTCCACCCACTGTTAAAAAGACAAGAAAAGCACGCATCAAGGAATCGGGGGTGCATGCTCACAAAAAAAGAGGTCGAACCTCTCTAAAAAACCCATGACATGGGAGACGATGTCATGGAAATTCATGCATCCCAAAGCAACGAAAGTCTGATGGACGATCTGTCGCCCAGACCTTCGTCTTCTGGCTCCTTGCGGGGAGCACGTGCGAAGACTTGATGACCTCCTTTATCTCCTGGAACTGCCGTGGTCTAAGAACTCGACTTGATGATCTCAAATCACTCCTCTCCACGCACAAGCCCGCATGCGTTGCTCTTCAGGAGACATTTCTGAAGAGTCCCATGACACTGCAAGGGCGTGGTTATAATTGTGTACGACGGGATGTGGATGGCGATACATCTCCAAACGGAGGTGTATGCCTTTTTACGTCCCATCTATATCCCAGTAATGTCGTCACACTGCACACATCATTACAGGCTGTGGCTGTTCGGATTCACGTCCGTTCTTTAGTCACAGTCTGTTGTGTTTATTTACCACCCAACGATGTTGTGCCACAAGTGGATTTGAATCATTTAGTCAGTCAATTGCCAGCTCCATTTATTTTGCTCGGTGACTTTAACGGACACAGCCCTCTGTGGGGGGCATGATGTTACAAATTCTCGCGGGCGACAGATCGAACAGTTGATTTCTGATCACTGTCTCTGTCTGCTGAACAACGACGAGAAAACTTATTTCCATGCACCCACGAGGACATTTCACTCCCTCGATCTAGCCATCTGTTCGCCAACTCTGCTACCGATGTTGAATTTCGAGGTTGCAAACGATCTGCACAACACCGATCATTTCCCTCTCCTAGTCTCGCATGTTAATGGTGCGGGGACGCGTTTTCGTCCCCCACTTATCATTTCATCGCGCAGACTGGGATAAATTCACGCGGTTAGCGATTATCACAGGCACAATGGTCCAGAACAGGGCAGTTGATGAAGCAGTCTTCAATGTCACTGAAGCTATTCGGGATGCTGCCGATGCAGCCATTCCCAAAACATCCAATTCCCCTCGAAAGCTGTGCAAACCATGGTGGAACGCTTCCTGCCAACAAGCCAAAAAGGAACAAAGGAGGGCGTGGGGTATTTTTAGGAGGTACCCCACCACTGATAATCTCATAGCGTTCAAACGTGCGAAAGCGTTAGCTCGTCGAATACGTCGTCAATGCCAGAGAGAATCTTGGATCCAGTATGTGTCTTCAATCACATCGTCAACTACCAGCCAACAGTTATGGAGAAAGGTCAAAGCAGCGAATGGCCTTTATCGGGAATTTAACATTCCGATATTGGAAACTTCTACTGCTTTGTTTTCGTCACCTTTAGATGTGGCCAACTTGATTGGCAAAACATTTGCTAGTGTGTCCAGCTCCGATTCATATAGCCCTGCATTCCAGGTGACTAAGAATCGTTTAGAGCGGACACCTATCCACTTCAGGTGCCGACAACCTTTACCGTATAACTGTGACTTTGGCATGTTTGAATTGAAGAGGGCCTTATCATCGGCCCACAATACTAGTCCAGGTCCTGATGGACTATCCTATGAATTGCTTCGCCATTTGAACGAGGATTCACTAGTAAGTCTCCTTTACCTATTCAACCGAATATGGAGGGAGCAGGTGTATCCTACTCAATGGCAAGAAGCCATAGTGATCCCCATTCTAAAACCTGGTGAAGATCCAAAGAACCCTCTTGGCTATCAACCGATAGCACTCACGAGCTGCCTTTGTAAGACACTAGAACGTGTGGTCAATGCCCGTCTCGTTTATGAGTTAGAAAAGAACAAATGCATTCCTCTGTTTCAGAGTGGCTTCCGTAAAGGAAGGTCCACTCTCGATAACATCATTCAGCTGGAAAGCAAAATCAGAAACGCTTTTGTCCGGAGGAATCATTTAGTTTCTATCTTTTTCGATATCGAGAAGGCATATGATCGTACTTGGCGCTATGGGATACTTCGCACTTTATTTAATTTCGGATTAAGAGGCAATTTGCCTACTTTTATTAAATTTTTTTTAAATTTTCGTACTTTTAGAGTGAGACTGGGTGGCACTCTCTCTGCTCCTTTTATTCAAGCTGAGGGAGTTCCTCAGGGGAGTATTTTGAGTGTCACCCTTTTTAAATGTCATATCTCTCACATTTTACATGTTTTATCGCCTTCTATACAGGCTTCACTATACGTGGACGATCTACAGATCAGTTGTGAAGGTTCGGACATGCGCATGATTGAACGGCAGTTGCAAACTGCCGTCAACAACATTGTAAAATGGTGCGACAACAACGGTCATAGTATTTCTGCGAGCAAGAGTTGCTGCGTGCACTTTTGCCTCAAACGGGGTATTCATCCTGACCCCGAAATACGCATCCGTGCTGTACAAATTCCCGTAGTTCCCGACGTACGATTCCTCGGAGTAATTTTCGACCGCCGGCTCACTTTCCTTACGCATATTTTACAATTGCGGAAGAGGTGTGAAAAGTCTCTAAACCTCTTGAAGGTGTTGTCAAACACCTCTTGGGGGGCGGATCGAACATCATTACTCAGAGTGTATCAGGCAATCGTACTCTCTCGCATCGACTACGCATGTGTTGTATACAGCTCAGCGTGCAACTCTACTCTGAAAAAACTTGACCCTGTCCACCATATGGCAATGAGAATCTGCTCGGGTGCGTTTCGCACATCACCGGTGCAGAGTCTCTATGTTAACTGTCATCAGCTTCCTCTAGATCTTCGACGGAGGAAGCTGTCTCTTGCGTATTATTTTAAGATCTTGTCCGTGCCTTCACACCCTCTGCAGAATGTGTATATGAGTACCAGCATGAAGAGACTTTATGATGCACGGCCGTCTAACATCCGGCCGTTTATGGATAGGATGAAGCTTCATATTTCTGAACTCGACCTACCTAACGTGCATATCCAGCAAAGGAACCTTTTCCTATTCCAACCTTGGAATACGCCACGGTTCCATTATATCAGCCCTTTTGCCACTTACAGTAAAACCACTGTAGCGCCTGTCGTCTTTCAACGAGTCTTCGCCTACCACCGCAGTCAGTATAGTCGTTATTCGGCCATCTACACTGATGGTTTGAAACGTGCAGATTACGTTGGCTGTGGAGTCGTGATTGAAGATATTATGCACGGTTATAGGCTCGACACTTCTTGCAGCATTTTCACTGCCGAAGCTGTCGCATTTGCCGTGCACTTCAATTAATCGACTCCAATATGCCCCGTAAATACTGCATCTATACTGACAGCATGAGTGTGCTAGAAGCGCTTGAAAACTATGACGATCGCTGCCATCCAGTGGTTTGTAAAATACTCGACATTACGAGTCGACTGTACAGCAAGGGTTTCGATATCGTGTTTTGCTGGCTACCAAGTCACGTAGGAATCATAGGCAACGAGCAAGCGGACAGCGCGGCAAAGTCGGCGACGACGCATCTGCCGCTAGCGGTTCCGCTATCGGATATGAAGCGCGTCATCATGCATCATATTTTTAAGATCTGGCAGGAATCATGGAGTCAGCAGTTGGATAACAAACTGCACTCCGTGAAACCTGTCGTAGGAGCATGGCCTGTGATGCCACTGCGAAGAACTGATGTCAAATTGACTCGTCTTCGCATTGGTCATACTCGCTTCACTCACAGGCATTTATTATTGGGTGAAGATGCTCCTGAATGTCCGTCATGCAAGGTCTCTTACACTGTGCGTCACATTTTACTAGATTGTCCGGTTTTTAATACTTATCGCATGACCTTTTTTCATACATCTGTTTTAACCTTATCTGACTTGGTGGGGGAATCTCCCCACCAAAATCTATTTGCTTTTATGCAGAAAATTGGATTTTTATATTTAATTTGACTTTTTAAAATGTTTTATCTTTACATTTATTTTTAAAATATGTGCATGCAGGCATGCACATATATAATTCTTTTTATATAATTGTATTCATGTGTATTTTTAACAGGGTTTTAATGTCTTAACAAACGTGTGGCGCAGTATAGCCAAGTTTGGCTCTTGCGCCATAAAACCCAACACTCACTCACTCACTCACTCACTCAGTGTCCTCCCATTGAAGTGGTAGTTTAGAGAAGTGCTACAATCTCAGGTGCAGTGCTCGTCACTTGACCGTGGTTCAAAATTACGAGGTCTGTCACCAATAGCCCTCCTATTGCTTTATAGAGTGACGTTAAAATTCACAATAAATAAACTAGCTCTCAATTGAGACGGATTTAAACATCTGATAGATTTACCACGCTAAAGCCCCTCTACGCTGAGGGTCTTAAAGCCGCATTCACACAAAGGCAGTCAGCGTTGAGTATTGAGCGTCAAGCCAATCAGAGACTGGATCTCGGGCAAGATGGAGCACCTGATTGGCTAGGTGCCTAACGCTCGACGCTGACTGCCTTGGTGGGAATGCGGCTTAAGTGTTAACAGGACTCGAAACCAATACTAGACAGGAACAACACTTCAATACTGTATTCTATGCGGATGTCTTTAAATCCGGAATCGAATGTCCCATTTCGTAATTCTAGAGTTAGGGGTTGTTCCAAGTCATTGTGGCACTAGTATCATAAACTCCATAAAATCGTTTCTACTGTTCGATGGTTTTCGGATATTGATCCGATTTCTGTCTTTGTCACTTCTTTAATTTGACTTTAATATATAGGGTAACATAATAACTAGGTTCAGATATTCTCATTTTGAATTTTTTTATAGAGTAGGTAAAGGGTACATAGTATGTTGTACTTAGAGACCTTGTGTCAGTTAGTCAAGTGGTAATGGTACCTAGCTGTTAACTGGCATTATTTATGAAAACTTGTGATTTAGAGTTTTGATGTCATTGAAAATCCACCATGTAAAGGGGCGGAGGCATGTGTAGTTTATCCCGTCTTACAGCACTCATATTGGTGTGGTGTAAAAACTAAAAGATGGCAATAATTGAGGTGTCCATCTCACTCTTGATCAATTCAAAATTGCTGGAAAGTCACCAATAGCTGTTCTCTCCTCTTCCCCCTTGTTGTTTCAAAAATGACAGTATACAGTTAATGATGAAAATTGATTAACAGTTTCTTTGGAAATTAAAAGGTTTTAGTAATCATAGTTGTGAATTCGATAGATATTCAAAAATAAAAGGAAATTGGTTCTCACTTTTGACACAATTTGTGCTTATATTATATATAAGCACGCGTTATTGTAATGCATTTTGCAATGCTTTATTTCCAATTATTCCTTATAACTTCGCTAAATTTGGGGTAATTTAAAATCAAGTAAATTTTCTCTGCATCATGAGAAAAAAAAGAGTTTTTTGTTAAAAGATGATTCCATATATAATTTTATTGTTAATTAAATCTAAATTACAAGGATAAACGCGTGCTTAAAACGCTCGGAGGGATTTTAACCCTCCAAGCGGTTAGCACGGAAAATTTCGTCATTGTAAAGATACTACAAAAATGCACTGCACGGGTTTTTTGCCTTCAAGTACCGTTTTCAAAAGCGGATTAGCCGTACTTTTCTGAAATCCTTTCCCCATTTTAAGGGGGTCACTTCACGCAGCATTTTCCCTATCTCCGTAATGTTAAAAAGGACCAAGTTTAAGGAACATTTTTTAAAAATTGGCTGGTTGTACAGTCATGAATTTTTTTTTTGTGTATTCATTGTATTGTTTTTATTATTTTAATGGGAGCATTTTTCAAAATTTTGATTAGTTTTTTTTTAAAAAAATTCATATGTGGAGTAACATGTCAAAATTTTTAAAACGATGAAAATTCTTGTACATTTTAATCCATAAATATTTTTTGAATAATTTTTTTGACAAAATCTCTCATTAAAATATTTATTTGTATAGTGTTAACATATGTGCAAAGTTTCAAGGCTGTAAAATAAGTAGTTTTTTTTTTCAAAAATGTTCCTTTGTGTTGAAATTTACACTTTTGAGAAATAGTGATTTAAAGTAAAAAAAACTTACTATTAACTAATGCATACCAGAACTATAACTTGGATTGCTAGTGTCATCTGCAAGATCATCTTCTTGCCTACATTTTAATTGTTTGTTTTTAATTCTAGCTTCTTTGGTTCATTGTAAAACTGACTATTCTGCTTTCCTAATACACGGATGATCTACTTTTTGCAATGCTCGACATTTGTAAAATTCAGGTGTTGAATGTTTAATACATCTAAAACTTTCAATTTGGTAATGAAGCCTTGATTATATAAGTATATATCTTCATGTACTATAGTTTTTGAAGTTCCCAATTGCACAAATACAGTTTTTGGAATTATACACCAAAAACTATTTCCGCTTTCACTAATATTTTGAGTTTTATCAAACAAGCATCCAGATAAATGTTCAAGATTAGTGACCTCTAAATACTTTGTTTATGCAATTCTCTCCTAATTACAATAGGTAAGTCGTGTTTATGCTTGTATGTGTAACCTTTCAGTATGGACATATTACATCTACACCACAAGTCACATCCCATGGTGCATAAACCGTGTCGTAGATTCAAATCTGTGAACATTTTATCAAAAATTATAGCCCATATAGCTTGCCTTATGGCTGACAAATTTTCCCGAGTTGTTTTGAACAGCCAAAACAAAGTAGCTTTGCAATTTGTTTATTTCAGCATCTGCCAAGCCATTACGGAATCCTAGAGATTTTTTTGTCATTAAGCTTTCTGTCTTTTAATTTTAATTTCAAGGCCCTACGTCATGTCCCCATCATTTTCTCAACATGATCAACACATTCTAATTGTTCAATATTGACATATCTTTAGATTCAAAAACTGATTTGTATGCTTTAGAGTTCCCATATAGTCCAAATATTGTGTATATCGTAAATTGTGTAATGTCTGCGAGTGATGAGAGATACAAAAAAGTGCACCTCTTCAACTTCCATTCCCCTACTATTTTCAATGTAACATGCCGAACACTCATTGCTATGTACATCGCTGTTAAAATTATATGAACATATCTGCGATAATATTTTAGCATTAACAACTTTCCCAGTGTCCAAACTAACTGCCGTAACAACACCATTTAGAAATATATAGCTTCTTTAGCCAGGTACCATTGATAGCCACTGGTACATTTGGTTATCCATTAAATATTGTTTCGGCAGCAGCTAAAGCCATAGACACTTTGGTTACTTTCTCTGTCACATTATTTAATGTATGCATGGAATCATAAAACCACTATGGTGTAAGTGACAAATGCATAACTCCGCAAAATATTTTTGCAACTGCTTCTTTTTAAATAGACCTCATAGCATATGAAATTCTATTGGGTCCACTTTATATAATTTTGTACCTTTTTTGATTAACTACTGTTTTAGTAAACCTGGTATTAAAAAAATGTTTGAATAAGACCACAAAAGTCACAACATATTAACAATTTTGTAGCCAAACCCTAGATTTGGCGACCAAAATTTATGTGAATACCTTGGTTTTTACATTAATTTTATGTAATTAATATTGTTTCAAAGCACAAAAGAACAGTACAATGTCAGGAATTTCACAGAAACATTCAAATGAATCTAAAAAAAGAAACATACTTTTATTAAACTTACCTAACTTAGATTTTAAAGCTGATTTATTTATGTTGAAATTGTCTGACTTATCAACATTTAAATCCATAAAAGTTTGGAATTTTGTACATTTCTTTTCCAAACTCTTTCGTCTTTTAAACATTTTATTACTTAACAGAGTTTAAAAAAACGTTTTGTAAGCGTTTTATTAATGTTTTTGATAGAAAACACTATTTTTACACGATAGCAGAAATCCGTTGCATTTAAGGAGGTAAAAATAGGCTGTAAGTAAACAAACATCTACAACTATTCACTTCACTTTTTTCCGGATAAGCTGCTGATCAAAATAAATTCTTTTAATCAATTTAAACCATTTGCTAAGGCTGAAAAGTAGCATGTGTCTTTTGTTTTGATTTGAGAGGGCGTGGCAATCAGCGGTTTTGGGGTTTGACAGATGTAAACAACTTTTTAAAAAAAATATTAAAAATACTTCTAATTAAGCTAGAGCAAAAATTTAAACTGCATTAGAAAGAAAAAGAATGGTATTTTATGTTTCAATCAAAATTGAAAAATCGATTTTTAATGGATTTTCGTGAAGTGACCCCCTTAAAGGTTTAACATCTTGAAAGATAATTAGGGACGGTGGAAGCAACACAGCAGGACACTGATAGGAAGTTTTATGGCTCGCAAGGAACCCCATGTTTTGACCCTGGAGCAATCATAAAAAATCGGGGGAAAATTTCTTTAGACCCCAGGAAGTGTTTACTTGTTACTTCGTATTTTAAAAGTTTTGAAAAGTCCCAACGCATAAGTAAAATATGTTACAACTCCCTTTTGGTTTCATATTAATTTGAAACTGTAACACGTTGGGGCGTGTCAGTGCAATCTGCTATTTTATATAGTTATACAAATTATCTTTTTTAAAGTATATTCTTTCGCTTCATTTTTCTTATCTTAATCAATGCTTTCAGATTTTGAAACATGATTGTTTCATTATAAGATGCCAAAAAATTAATAAAACACCAAACACTTTAAAATTTGAAATTTTTCCAACCACTAAAAATGAATAAATTTAAACTTCATCAAATCATTTGAAACATTTTCTTACACTTTGATAAAAATAATAACGAAAAAAAACTAATTAATATTTATTAGTTTTTTTTTTTTCCTTAGATTTCAAAGCCCAAGTGTTCAGGGAAGTTTAAGTACAGTGCCTAGTTAAATATTGTTAAAATACACCGAATTATATTTGAATTTTAAGTGCTTGAACTTCTGTTTACATCAAAGACAACATGAATGAAGATTTTCCCACATTTTTTTTATAACTTGAATGTTTGAATAAATGGTAATCAAAAATATACGGAAACATTTACAGTAGACATTTATGCATATAAATAAACATAAAAATCAATTTTAAATTCGAGCTATTCAAAAACTTTCGAATTATTCTTCAAAAATATCTATTTATGCAAAATACCTCAACATTTATCTTTTTTAAAGGCTAACTGAATAAGTAATTAAAATCTGGATGTTTTTTGAAATCTCGACCGTATAAAGCTAGAAATTTTATGTTAGAAATTCCATTTGAAATTTCGAAAAAAAAATGTATCGTAAAGTTAAAAATTATTTACCATAAGTTCTAGCAACTCTTTGAGTATAATATAAATTTCAAATTTTATATTATATAGCTTCTTTGGTATTTTTTAATATATTTCGAAGATTTTATACAATTCAGTTGAAAATTGCATGCTAAGAGCAAAAAATATGGTAGAAAAATCGACGAATATACAATAAAGTTTTACATAAAAGCAAAACTGAGAAGCTAAAGCGTAGGAATGAAAACTTTTGAGTATATCTGAAGTAGTTTTCGAAATATTTATTTTAAAGTTCAGAAATTTTGTGTGCGTTATGTTATACTTAATATTAATTAAATGGTTAAAATAATATGTTAATAATAGTCATGTAATCGTTTGATGACACATCCATATACTAATAAAAATTAAAATGGTCATTGATGCGAATGTCAAGAATTTTATGTAATTTTGAATTCAGACATTAAGATATTGATGTAAAAAATATAAAACGACTATCTAAAATACATGAAAAATGCAGTCTGCTATAAAATGATCTTGACAAACAAAATACGGCATTTTCACTTACTATGGCAGAGCCGGCTTAGTCAGGGGCGATCTGAAAAAACAGAGAGGGAACCGCGGTTTAGATGAATGTCGCTCTAGCTTTTAAATCTCCCAGGAAAAAATATATATATAAATTACAAATGCAAAAACTAAGTCTTGTAATTTTCCATACATTTTTATAACAACGAATTGTGGAATTGACTCCCAATACTTTGTTGTGTTTGACAATATCTAAGGTAACCAACCATACCATACCAACCATACAACTACATTTCGTAACCGTATTCCTTTTAAAATTAATTCGTGCAGCCAAAATACACTTTTTGCACTCTTAAAAATTTATGTAAACTATAACAGTTAATTTTAATTTATGCAACTTGTGAAATGTTCATAATTAACCATTTCCGTCTAAACAGTTTACATGAAAAAAAAGTTTGGACTCCCTCATTCATTAGGGAATTATACAAGATTCCAAAATTAGGTTTTTTTTTCGCCGAATAGGGTCGAGTGGTAGTGTATCATGCTTCCACACCACAGGTCTTGGGTTCTATTAACGGGCTGGGCAAGGTCGACTCAGCCTTTCATCCCCCTACATTGGGTCGATAAATGAGTACCAAGCTTGCTTAGGGTCTTAAACACTGAAGGTCTCTCTTCAGACATACCACCCAATCGGAACATCTGTTCATGCACCTCAGCGCCCAATGGTCACGTATATTTGGATGGGCATAGTAGTTCCTGGCCCTCATGGAATGTTGTGCCACTGAGTTTGAGTTTTAAGTTTGAGGATTGCCTCACTTTGTGGATACCTCTTAGATAAACATGTATTTCCACTCATTTGCAATTAAACATTTTACTTTCAATTACGTTTTTTTCAGAAGGAAGTTTGATTTTTCAAATGTATTTGCTTAATAACATGTATATTTGTGTATTATATTAAAATTGTGAGCCATCCAAAATTACATGTTTTTTGCTCCTCTAAAAGCTTTTAGAATTTTAGAACTGATCTTACAATCCATATACGTTTTATAGTGGTATATTTAAAAATGATAAAGACATTTTTATAACTGTGTGAGCTTTTATGCCTCGTTTATAAAAAATTGCATTCAGCTACAGTTTTTAAAATGTACTGAAATAAGTGGAGGAATAGGATATATACATATTATGAATATTTTTGACTGCAGTAAGATATATTTATATATTTCAGTTTCTTTACAATTTGAATAGAAGTTGTAAATCATTTTGCGAATAGTTTGATATTGAATATAAGCCCATAGACTGTTTAATATTGTAAAGTGTTTTATTTTGATACCAGCACACATTAAAATAAGGCTCATTTGCAGTTATATGATCAGCTTTAGTGATATTTAAATTTTAAAAAAATAGTCTACACGTACGAAAACATTCTTTCAAAACTCCACACCACATCTCATACTATGTCTTCCATACAGCAGGAAATATTTGTGTATACTCAAAAAAATTTAACACAGAATACATTTCAAAATGTTAAAATTGATTTTAAAATTTGGTATGGATACTTTGCGGAACTGCCGGTTAACTTCACTGAACAAAATTGTTTTAATTGTACTGTTTTGAAAGACAAAATTAATTAGGGAGAACTTTTCTCACAATAGAATTTGTAATGACTGAATTGTGTGAAAATGTAGTTATCGATGTGTGACATTTTTCCTTGTAATAAAAGAGACAGAAAGATAAGAAATTAAACTTGAGTAGAATATGGTTAGAAGTACTGTCATGCGCATTTGAAGAAGTATATCCCCCATTTAAATTAAAAATTATTGACTGAATGTGTGTTATGTCCTTCACAAATGCCGATGTAGAAAAGAATATTTTATTTAATACAAGAAGTTCGAAAAGGAGAACACTAGGAATGAAAATTTAGATTTTTCCGAAAAATATTCAGTTTAAATAAAAATATCATTTATATGATTTTAATTAAAATAAATTAGAAGTATTGAAATCTTTTTTATGTTATTTTAAATTAAAAGTATAATTGAATAGAGAAAGATCGGTTTTATTTCATGAATATAATCATCGTATGTATATCACGGTATGCAGCATTTATTGTCTTATTGTTTAAAAAAAGAGACAGGGACTTCGCTCTTTTTACCTCATTACTTTCTTAAAAAACAGGAAAGTGAGCGCGTTTTCTTGCTCTCATATTCAAAAATGAATACAGGATGCTTTTTTCTGGTTCAAATCGCCATACCAATATATATATTTAATTTTTAAAAAATGACAGAAAAATAAATTTTGTTTGGAGAAAATATAATTATTTTTCAACTTCTAACACACTATTTATTTCCTTTTGTCCACCCTTCATTTTGTTTTGATTTTACTGTGACTAAACATATAGGGGAAATGACCCAAATGCACTACAACTTTCAAACAAGATTGCCCAAGGCAACTTGAAAGCTAGCTGTAAACGATTGATCTCTTGGTCTGAGTCATAAAATTAAAAGGGGGAAAGGAAAGAAGTCTGTTGTATTTTTAAAGCGAATGGCAAAATAAGAGTAGATGCTTTCGGAATAACTGTTCAGGAGGAATCTAACCACTCAGAGGGTTAATTTAAGACACACTGAAAAAACAAGGTATACTGGCAACGAACCTCGTATTTTTGAACCACTGCAAAATGAAAAGGATGACCTATAAGACCTAGCAGCCATCATTGTTGTTGCTTATGTCACGTGATCGATGTCCACGAAATTCATCGTGGCAAATTGTACGCCTGTCGTTAGCCATGACTTTGAGCACTATTGCATGTAACAGTACGTTTTGGTTGTATTGGACTCCTAATTTCGGAGGAGAACACCCTGGGTGAGTCGTCACGAGTCTTTCACCTCTTTCACGAGGATACATCCACCTTTAAAAACACAAAACGCTCGGATTCAAATGTGGAAAATGGTTTTCTTGGCAGTGAATATGAATGAACAAAGCAGATAGACACAATCCTATTAGGGACGTTCCGAAAGAAAGTTTCGTCTTTTTTTTAAAAGAAAAAAAAGAGCACACTACGTAAAAATACAACAGCCATAAAAAATCGCATTCGTTGCTGGTTCATAGATGGAAAGAATTCCAGTCTAGAAGGAATAATGCATGCCATAACGACCAAGAGTAGCAACACACCAGCGTGCCCGAGTTATTTAAGTAAAAATCACAATGGAACACAGACCTGTTTGTCAATCAATCGAAGTGCGTGCCATTAACTGGTATGAATGGTCCCGAGGGACTAATGCATTGGTCCTCCTTGAAAGCCTACAGAACGTGTATGGAGAAGAGGCCATGTCCCAAATGGTTAGTCGTTGATGTTGTATGTTTAGTGAAGGAAGGCAGCGTGCAGCATGAAGCTCGAAGAGGATGTCCCTCCACATCCACGAATGAAAGCATTGCTCGGGTACAACACATGGTTTTCGGATGTGTTGGGTTATTGGAAAGCGTCCAAAAGATGGGTGCTGAGAAACCTGACTCTGGATCGCAAAAATAGTAATCAGCTTCAATCAATGAAGTAGGTGCGAGAGTGAAATGAATTTCTGTTCAGAACTGACACAAATGTTGAGATTTTTGTGTTCCATTACTCTAGAAATTAAAGCATTCTCAGTGGCATGGGAGCATCCCTGTACCTCATGAAAAATCCTTTGCATTGCAGGGCACCGAGTTTTTACGAGATTCATTTCTTGAAATTGATTGCATGCTGCGACAAGTTTCTCAATGTTGGTGGTGATTATATGGAATAGAGAGTGCAAGGCGTAGAACTCATGATGCAATTTTGTTGCAATATATTTTTCGCGTGAAAAAAAATGAAACATTCTTAACGTTCCTCGTACAAATTATATCCAAGCAACACTAGGATGGGTTTTATTGGACGTTACGACTCGATAATTTTATCTTACACTTGGAATAAATCTTCAATCACTGTAGAACTAGCATTGAATTAAGACGACAAACTAACTCACTTAATGTCTCGTGCATTAATTCTATTCTAATATTTCAGAAATTGTTCAAGTGCTACACACAAGAGAGAATTATTACTTTTTAATTTAAAATTTACTTTGTTCATTATATATTTAAGTGATGTATCATCATTGTAGTTATAAATTTGAAAGAATTATATTTTTAAATTATTGTCACGATGCGTTTGACATTGAAAACGAGACTAAAATGAGAACTTTTCGTTTAATTGACGTCTATAGAGAGTTATAAGTATTGTGGATCTTTAGGGTTTACTCTTCTCGCCAAAATCGTTCCATACATCGTAGAGAACATTTCACTAATTGAAACAGACTCTACTTCCGAGCATTCAGACTCTGCATACTATGCGCGAGGTTAGGGTTCAATTCCTCGATATCAATTTTTATTTTTCAATTTCTTTAATTATTTTTTAAAATTATTTACGAAAGGTTTATTTGATATTTTATGTAATTATTTTGTATTTTATAAAGTAAAAATATACTGTAATTATAAAAAATATTTATATTAAATTTTATAAATATATTTTTATAATATATATAAATAATACTTATAAAATAAATATTACATGATATACATAAAAGTTAGTTTCTAATAGTTTTATGTGAAACAATTTTATAATTAATATTTTTTATTATATCTTAATAAATATTTTATAAAATAAATTAATATATAAGTTCCCTTTTTAAACAATTTTAAATAATTTTTAATCATTAACAATTTTAAAAATAATTTTTTTACTTTATAAAATACAAAATACTTACATAAAATATCATTTAATAAACCTTTCATAAAAAATCTTAAAAATTAAATTGAAAAAAAATAGTTGATCGTTGAATCGAACCTTAAACTCGAGCATAATATGCCGACAATATAATAACCAGGCAACGGAATCGTTGAAGGAAATGGAAATTTAACTGTATAAAAGCCTAGCATGAATTTCGAAGGCTCTTTTCTCCGAATTGACTCTCCACTCGGCGGAATTACATTGAAGGTTGAACACCCTAAAGCAGTATATAAGTACTATTATTACACCAAGTCTCGACCCCAAATGAATTTCCTTAGTCGTGCCCTCCCTTTGTAAGCTTAAATCTAGAGCAGGTATGGTGAACCAATCGTACGCAACACAATATTTTGGCACGCTAGCTATCAAATTGGCTTGCATTTTATTTCAAAATAACAAAGTTCACTGTGAAGTATTACGAACAAATGCAAGGGATCTGTCACTAGGTTGCAGAGATCCTACTGGTTCATTATTGTCTTACCTTAATTACGTCGTGGACTACAATTGCTTATGACGCAAAGTTTGTCTACGCATAACATTGTCAATTTCTGTGATTCAACTGTATTCTACAGTTTACTTGTGTTATATTTAAGATTTTTAACTTATTTGCACGTCTAGTTTAGTAAAAGAACAAAACGTGCAAAATAGTAAGTGTAACATTGAATTTAGATTTTGGTGAATCTAAAGTATGACATTATTTGTAAAAGTGACAGAGCTGTGTGTGTTGTATGTTCTGGAATACTGATATACAGAACATTGTCTGTAAAATGGCATTTTGAAACAAATCACAAATCCTCTTGTCAGAAAAAAGTGAGCCACAGCAAAAATAATGGATACCGTTTGGAAGATGACTCCAATTCAGCATGCATTCTACTAAAAGTAACATGTTGCAGTCCTGATATAAGTTATTTGCCATCCAATCTGCAACAGAAATCACACTAATATTTACTTTAATTTGAGTTACACGCATAACTAAAACACATTTACAACTATACATTGCACAATATATGTTTTCATAATGAATAAGGAGTTGTTAGTATTTAGTTACATTATTTTTTCCCAATAATCACAAGTAAACGTTGTCTGACACGGCACGTCTATGCTTCATAAAACACTTCTTTAGGAAAAAAAGGGCACGTTGATTCAAAATGATTCGCAACCCCTGGTCTAGTGTGTGAAAATTTTATTAACATCGCACTAAAAAGTAACTCGAAGGCTGTTGGTGAAGGACTTTGTAATGATGAGCCTTGATGAAGGGAGGAGGACGACACTTGATATAGATCGTCCCTTCAACTACCCCTCCACACCAATGGAAGAATATCGAGTCCCCCTTCCAACAGACTTAACATGCGTCGGCTTCCCTCTAAACGGTGGGTCTTCAGTGGTACTAGGCTTGAATTCATGACATGCCGACCACGAGCTCGTGACATTAACCTCTAGGCTAACATAGTACTAGTTTCGGTCTAATGGGAGGATAAGACCCAAGCTTCCAAACGTGAAGTTTGGATGGATCCTCCTGCCAATGTGAAATATGGGCCTTCACAGATTTAACATGTTTTTGCACGTTAGATCATCCGGATTGAACTCACTATTCAACAAGAAACTTCGGCCGCTAGATAACTACCTTGACTGCTTGTCTACCTCGGTCACTTTTCATGACTTGAATCATGATTTAATAAGATTGCACAAGCTCTTAACTAGTAAAAATTAACTTTCCATCTTTGTTAAATTTAGCGTTCAACGACACACACCAGTAAAAGAAAATATATATAGAGTCCATACTTTCATAAAGAAATTAATGAAACACAATACTTTTTTTTAAAAAACAAAACTTTATTATGTTCAATAATCCAATATGTTTCAATTGTTTCGTTACATTTTCTACAGAGTATAAGCAACATTTCAGTCTTTCACAGAAAGTTAAAATTTTACATTAAGAAACTATATACGAGTTTCCTCACTATCGCATAAAAAGTTTTTGTTACATTCAACCGTTATTTATTAAATCAACCCTTAATCTTGGTCTTAAGGTAATGGGTTCATGAATGTTAATATACTATATTGAGAATAAATAATTCCAAGATTGATGCTATTGATATACATTTTGAGGAAGCGAATATAAAAAATAAATTCAATTCCCAAAAATACAAGCCACCATTAACATAAATATCAGCGATTATATAAACAAGACTGTAAGCTAGAGTATTTAAAAATCGGATCATGTCAATACTAATGCATGTTAAAAAACTAGTCGCAACAAATATATGTTCGAATTGAATTGTTCTTCTGTCTCTTAGAAGCATCAAGTGTGTCAATTCTAGGAACAGTACATGTTCGGAAATAATGTAAATATTTGTCAAATTCCATCCAAAGATCATGCACGAAAGTACATCCGTAATTATCAGCGTTCGAAATACAAATGTATTATCAGGATCTCTCACACTGTTCCCCACCTGTCTTGTAAGGATGCTCAACCATGGGAAAATTGCAAATCTCGTAATTTCCGACATAAAAATACTAGTAAATTTCGTAACTAATAGAAGAGAACAATAGCTCCAATGATAGTAAATCCAAAATCTAATAAGAAAATACAGAAAGTACTGCCCAAACACATCTTTAGCTCTCGTTTCTGAAGTCTCCGACGGCAACAAAATGAAATTAACTGCAGAGTTGAAATTATCTACAAGAGAAAATAAATTACATAATCAGTAGCCGATTTGGAAATTATTAAAATAGAACAATCATACAAAATTACGTCTATTCAATAATGTATTAATTCGAGTTTTATTAACGAGTTACATTAAAAACGCGATATTAACGTCAAACTATAAAGCGGCACGAGCATTATTATCTACGCACCTCATAAGCTCCAACCTCCGTCAAACTGGCAAAACTGACACCCAAGCTGGTGCATCTCTTCAAATTTCTCTCGTTGGCGTGGTAGTCTAAGCTCAAATTTAAAGTACACTAGTCTCATCTACTTGGCCGATCTTCGATGGCACCAGAACTCGAACCCACCATGAGTCCAAAACCATAACCACCGATTAAAGAGACAGCATCTTTGGTTTTAAAAGAGCTGATAATACCAACTTCCTTATTAAGACAACGAATTGGCAATAGCGTTTCTGAAATGCTGTCGATGCGAACACTGCCAACTTAAATGCTAGATGTAGGTGTAGTAGCTTAATGGCTATTATCGCGATCTCGTGACTAGCGTGTTGAGAGTTCGAGCCCTAGTGTCTCAGAGAATGCCGTGAAGGGCTGATGCACGTTAACCCTATCGTGGCTAAAAGTCCTTCCGTTGGGCTTGTAGTTTTGAGATTGTAGAGGGAGCTCTGGTATCCTTGGACGAAATTTGAAATTGAGGCTTATTGTCAACAGCGAGAGACAGTTAGATGGAAGTAGAATTATAAAGCAACCCGAGGGCTATCAGTAACGGAAATCGTAATTTTGAGCCTTGATCGAGGAAAAAGTACATGCGTCATTTCCTCTCTCACACATCAAAAGGAGGACCTTCAGCCTTGACAGATTCAACGCAAATCTTTCCCCTCTACAAGGTGGATCCATCGTCAAAAGCTTCAGTTTATGGTGCGATTTTAGTAAACATTCCCTCATAGGTAATCGGTAGCAAATACAGCGGCCAAATTTAAGCTATGATGGAAATTCATCAGCTTTAGCAAGTAGTATATCCCCTTTTGCTACGGTGTTACGCTTCATGGCTCCTATAACTGGAAAGTACTGTGCATTCTGCAGTATTTGGAGTTCACCATTTTGCCTTTTTTAACTCTAAAATATTTATCGAGATGAATAAAATAAAAAAAGTGTTTCAAGACGAGAAGTACGATTAATGACACTAAATTGTAAGTTATTAACCCTTTGCACGGTTATGTTACGCTGAAATAGTGACAAATTTAGTTTACTCTGAAACGCGTTGTAGTTGGCCACATTTAACGTATTAACAGTTGGCCAAGCATCGTTAGTTTATCAGTAGAATTCTGTGCCCGATTTGTAATCATGAATTCTCTTTGTGTAATACATGCACCAATTCTCTAAATCTAAAATGGATAAGAAAAAATTGACGAATTCTCCACGATGCTTGTGGTATGCGAGCTGTAGTAGGGTTAACGGTACCCAAGGTCAACAACTACCGGGAGATCTACAACCTTCAACCATTTTTGTCAATTATCTCGGGTACTACAATTAATTCAAGTAGCTTAACGCATTCAAAGAAAGCCCAAGTCAACTTGAGTTGGATAGATATCTTTATTATTGAGGAAGCTCGTATTTAAGATAAAGATATAAAATCTTAAAAATTAAAGTGGAAGAATGAAGACAAGCAAGAAAATGCAGAGGTTAGTGTCTCTGGAAAAAGGCAAGAATTGCCGAGTATTTTTTACGTTAGTCCTTGCAAAACAACTAGAGTTAGATATTGTTATAGAAAATAAGATTATCGAGAGATTTTAGTGCCTAGACATTTGAATGATAGTTAGAGATTATAACGCTGCAGGAAATTTGGAGCTCAAGTAAGCTTGCATTATTAGAGGCTAGTTTTAAGTTATTGATATGATCCTGCATCTCTCCTACATTACTGTTCCTACACCAATTGGGTTTCAGTCCCATTTTAAGACAATATTCAGCGAGACATGCTTTTGACATAATCTGTACCATTCAAACTACGGAAGAAAAAATGCTTACTCTTGCGAGCGGGAACAGCATTCTTGAAATTAGACATCATGGTTATCGATGCTACAAATAAGCGTTTTTGTAATTGACTTCAGAAGGGCTGCTAGACAATCCGTTCTAACCTGCAAGACGAAAACGTAGTCTCAGAATAAGGACTTTAGACAAACAAGTGAGCGTTCATTTATGTCATACTATAAAGCCGCGAGGAGTAAATTTTCACCAATGATCAAGTGAGGAGGACACGCGAGCCGGCACCTCCTCTACAAGTACCACAGCACACTAACGTGTGGACATTGAGCCTCGACAGATATAAAGTGCATTAACCTCACTATACGGCAGGTCTTTAGTGGCACTAGAGTTTGAATTCGCGCGCGTGACTCGTTGGTCATGATTTAGAGACCGTAACTCCTAGGTTACCAAGGCAACATTGAAGTTTTTGAAGATGAGAGAAGGCTAGAATAGCTAATATCGATCCTACTGCAGAATTCGATATTTTACAAGGAAATGGCGTATTCGTTTCCATGTCAGGCGTTTACACCAATCTCCCTCCCAGTAGTCCCTTTAAACTTATGGGTGCGTGTTAAGTGATATGCCAAAAGTAATGACTTGGTGTAAGAACTGGGCTAATCAATATTTACGATTCCATGTGACTAAAGTAGAATTAAAGTTTATCGTGGTGGTCGATCCATAAACCATAGTAAAATTATTACAAATCTTCCATAAGAATAACCTCAATATCTTTTCCGAATCTAAACACATTTATATTTTAAGTTATAGATTACTATTGTATGGTTTATTTGGAAAATCTTCCATACAAAGAATACAAACACTTAACATTTGAAAATTCTTCAAACAAACCAATTTGATAATGTATGCTATAAACAGACTAAAAAAAAACTTTAAAAAAATTACAAAGAAAAAGCAAGTAAAACTTTTTGGATAAAAAGGAGAAGACGCTAAAATACAGCTGATTAAGAAACAACAGTCGAATGTGATTATTGCACTAAACATAAAAGGCTATATATACATATGAGCCTACGGGAGTATTAAAGAGTCGAGATATTGCCAGAATTAAAAAGTTTATATTGATATGTTAATTATAAAGAGTGTTTTTTTTTCCAGGTATAGAAGTTTAAGTTGGCATTACTTTCCAAGATGGTGACCGATTTAACAGCTGTCAAGTGATTTATTCTCAGTTTAGTTTGGCAATTCATCAAAACTATCATCAAGCAAGGCGTAGATTCGTCGAATGGGCCCAAAACGAGATTGCCGTTGTTCCCGATTTTCATAAGCGAATTTTGTTTAGCGAAGAAGCGCACTTCTGGTTGAATGGCTACGTCAACAAACAAAACTCCCGCATTTGGAGTGAAGTTAATCCACAAGTGTATGTCGAAACACCGTTACATCCAGAAAAACTGACTGTTTGGTGCGCTTTATGGGCTGGTGGAATCCTTCTTCAAAAACGATGAAGGCCACAACGTTACAGTCAATGGGGATCGGTATAGAGCCATGATTACTAACTTTTTCATTCCTGAATTGAACAATCATGATGTCCAGGAGCTGTGGTTCCAACAAGACCGGCGCAACATGTAACACAGCTCGTGCCACAATCGATTTATTGAAAGACACGTTTGATGACCGCCTAATTTCACGTTTTGGACCTGTGAATTGGCCTCCAAGATCTTGTGATTTAACACCGCTAGACTATTTTCTGTGTGGCTATGTAAATTCATTGGTCTATGCGGATAAGCCACAAACGCTTGACCATTTGGAAGACAACATTCGCCGTGTTATTGCCGATATACGGCCACAAATGTTGGAAAGAGTCATCGAAAATTGGACGTCCAGAGTGAACTACATCCGAGCCAGCCTTGGCAGTCCTATGCCGGAAATCATATTTAAAATGTAATGCCAAAGATTATCTTTCGAATAAAAAAAATTATGTCAATCGAATAATACATCGTTGTTTTATTGCAATTTAAAATTCTATACCTCTCAAAAAACACCCTTGAGGTTTTTGGAGACGTACCACGTAATTCTGTACCATGGTCAAGTGAAGTGATGACTACACCTTAGCTGAAACCCCCTCTCCTAACTACCACACCAATGGGACGACGTTTGATCTCTTAACAGATTTAACGTGCATCTTTTCCCTATTCGGTGGGTCTTTAGTAGTACTGGGCTTGAATTCGTGACAAGGCCAGCCACGATACGATACCTTGACCGCTGGGCTACCGCGGTCACTACGTGACTCAACAGTGAAAGTTGAGCCTGTTTGTGTTCTTGAACTTAGAAAAATGGGGAATCCACAACTGATGTGCATCAGCATTTTTGATCACGACAATTCTGAAATGAACCTGGAAATAGAAAATTTATCCAAGAAGGATAAAAAAAAATTAAAACTACTGGCTATTTGGGCAAAAGTAAAAGTCCTGGATTAGGTTGAAACATCATATCACATCCAATATCAGTGGAGTTGATACCTTAACACACGTTTCGGTGGAAAAGGATTGCCGTCTTGATGTGTATCGTTTGACTAAGGATTCACACATAATAAAGGGTGTTTTTGAGAGGTATAGAACTTTAAATTGCAATAAAACAACGATGTATTATTCGATTGACATAATTTTTTTATTCGAAACATAATCTTGTGGCATTACATTTTAAATATGATTTCTGGCATAGGATTGCCAAGGCTGGCTCGGATGTAGTCCACTCTGGACGTCCAATTTTCGATGACTCTTTCCTACATTTGTGGCCGTATATCGGCAATAACACGGCGAATGTTGTCTTCCAAATGGTCAAGCGTTTGTGGCTTATCCGCATAGACCAATGAATTTACATAGCCACACAGAAAATAGTCTAGCGGTGTTAAATCACAAGATCTTGGAGGCCAATTCACAGGTCCAAAACGTGAAATTAGGCGGTCACCAAACGTTTCTTTCAATAAATCGATTGTGGCACGAGCTGTGTGACATGTTGCGCCGTCTTGTTGGAACCACAGCTCCTGGACATCATGATTGTTCAATTCAGGAATGAAAAGTTAGTAATCATGGCTCTATACCGATCACCATTGACTGTAACGTTGTGGCCTTCATCATTTTTGAAGGATTCCACCAGCCCATAAAGCGCACCAAACATTTAGTTTTCTGGATGTAACGGTGTTTCGACATACACTTGTGGATTAGCTTCACTCCAAATGCAGCAGTTTTGTTTGTTGACGTAGCCATTCAACCAGAAGTGCGCTTCTTCGCTAAACAAAATTCGCTTATGAAAATCGGGAACAACGGCAATCTCGTTTTGGGCCCATTCGGTGAATCTACGCCTTGCTTGATGATCGTTTTGATGAATTGCCAAACCAAACTGAGAATAAATCACTTTACAGCTATTAAATCGGTCGCCATCTTGGAAAGTAATGCCAACTTAAACTTCTATACCTGGAAAAAAGCACTCTTTACATTACTGACTGTCGTTAACAAAACTTAAAATAGTCCCATACAATTCTTTTACGGTTACATTCAATATCTTACATTGTTCTTGATTTATAGTGCATCCAAACTGTATACTTCTTTATAAGTTGAACTTCACAGGAGACTGGATCGATGACTCGATCCTCCTGTCCCTATCTTGAAACTATGATATTGCTGGTGTTGTTAGCTTGGCTTGTAGGAGGAGTGGCTTCATTAAGGCAAGGACCAATGAGATTGCTTATTTTGGGCTATTGGTATTGAGAATTGTTATTGGTTGTAAAGTTTAAGGAGACCACCCTTCTCTCTGAGAAAAAAAATTAACTATTGAAATGAGAAAACTATTTTGATAAAAATACTAAAACGAAGAAATTAAAATTTGAAAGAGAAAAATTAAAGAATTATTTACCTAGGAGAGATTTTACAAGTAGAAATGATTTTTTTCTGTCATATTTGGTTGCCTTAAGAGCTGGGAGTAGTTGCATTAACTTTGCTATTTTTTTAACAAGATCGGAAAGAATTTTAAAAAGTTCGATTAAAATAGAAATTTCTGAAACATTTGTTTTATAGGTAGAAGAATGTTCTTTGTTCTGCTTTACTATTATTTTCATTTGACTTTCAGGATTTGATATTATCTTTATTTACGTTAACAATATTAAAGAAGGAAATTCCTTCAACAACAATTTGCTAGAGAAATTATTTTTATTTAAATTTATGGGGTTTCCTTTTTAGGTTAAGGAAAATTTGAGATATTTGGTATAACACTGACAATATGCCCGTAGACTTTGCAATTTATGCAGAAGGGATTCTTCTGCTTTTCTTTTATCTCGCATTCTTTATACTTCATGAATCATTCTGTATATTATAGTATCCAACCTATAACGAATTAATGAAGAATCCTAACTTGATTGGTTATCAGAATTTGCATATACCAGTAAAATATCTTGGATTTCTCCTATGTGTATCTCCAATGAGGAATGATTGATTTTGACATCATATTTCGAGGAAAAGAAAAAGGCTATGGGAAACATGCCACTTAATTTGCAACCATATGTATGCATCGGGGATGAAACCTAAACTATACTCTGTTCCACCTCAAGTTGGCAGTGTTGGGAAAGGTAGGGAATGTAACAATCCGCTTGAGAAAGTAGTTCCAACTTGTTTTTGAATTTAAATCAAAGCAAATGCACAGAAATTGTTAAAAAGTATCATGTATTATAGAATTGTGGGTTTAAAGATATATTTTAAGTTAATCACATCTTAAAAGCCGTTTATTCTTTAATACCTGTGAACGAATACAGTGGAAAACAACAATTTGACTTTTGGCTGACAACAACAACATTTGGCTGAAAAACCGGTTTTCAAGATTACATTCTTCCTAAGTATTCGCGCCAAATCAACGTCATTGCTTTGCGACTTGCTAGTTAATTAACCAATATTTTTAAATATATTGAAATGTAATCCCTTAAATATCTCGATTCAAAAAAGAACGTATACTATTATTGAAAAAAACACCTCATACAATTTTAAAGAACAAATTTTTCAAGAGCATTTTTTTTGCTCGCCGAATATGGAGAATTTTAATTGGTATTGTCACACTCTTCTCCTAGAGTAACCCGGTAGTGGCTGTGATTTGGTCATCGTACCCTTCCCAGCGCTTCAAACTTAAACTGAAACGGAGTATAATTATTCCCTAAATGTTCACAGCTCACATGGCTGTAAAGTTGGTCGTGGTAGCCCAGAGGTTTCGGTCACTAACTCGTTGCCACAGAGCCACTGGTTCGAATTCTGGTGTGGCCACGGTAGCCTAGTGGTATAGGTATCGGATCATGTCTTTCTTTGTCACGAGTTCGAGCCCAGTACCACTAAAGACCCGCCGTGTAGGGAATCGATGCATGTTAAATATGTCAAGAGTTGAAACGTCCTCCCATTGGTGTGCTAGTTCGGAGAGGAGGATCCAGCTCAGGTGTCGTCCACGTCACTTGACCATGGTTCAAAATTACGTGGTCCGTAGCCAATGTAGCCTCATGTAGCTGGACAGTGTGACGTTAATATTCACTCACTCACTAGAATTCTGGTGCCATTGAAGTCGCACCGTTTAAAGCCTCTGCTCGCCAAATCTGTCGAAGCTTAGTGTCCTCCGATTGGTTTGATAGTTTAAAGATGTGGTACAACCTCAGGTGCAGTCCTCGTCACTTGACCATGGTTCAAAATTACGAGGTCCGTCACCAATATTATTCTTATTGCTTTATAGAGCAACGTTAATAAATTCACAATACATAACCTCCCTCTCAATTGTGACGAATTGAAACGTTTCATAGATTTACCGCGAAAAGCCACTTTACGCTGAGGGTCTGTTAACATGACTCGAACCCCAGACTAGACAGTAACAACATTCCATACTCTGTTCCATGCTGATGTCTTTGAATCCAGAATCGAACACCCCATTTCGTAATTCTAGAGTTGTGGTGTGTTCCAAGCCATTATGGCAGTAGTATCATAAACTCAATGAAATAGTTTCTACTGTTCGTTTTGTAATCGGATGTTGATCCGAGTTCTGTCTTTGTCACTTTTTTAATTTGACTTAAATAATTAAGGCAGAATAATAGCTTTGTGCAGCTATTCTCTTCATACCGAGCATTTTTTAGAATAGATGAATGATACATGGTCTGTAGCACTTAGACCTTGACAGTTCAAGTTTCATCTAGTCAAGTGGTAATGGTACCTAGCTGTTAACTGGCATTATTTATGAAAACTCGCGATTTAAAATTTTGATGTCATTGAAGACCCACCATTTATATGTATGTAGGCATGTTTAATTTATCACGGCTCAAAGCACTCACATTGGCGTGGTGTAGAAACTAAAAAAGGACACTAGCCGAGATGTGTCCATCTCATTCTTGATTGGTCAAAATTGCGATAAGCCACCAATAGCGCTTCACCCTCCCTATGTTGTTTCAAAAAAGTATATTAAAAGGTTAATGATAAACATTTTCTTAGAAAATTAACACGTTTTAGTAATTATAGTTGTGTATTTGATATACATTCAAAAATAAAGGGAAGTTGGTTATCATTTCTGGTATATTTGTGTTTATATATAATACATGACGTTATTGTATTGCATTTTGCAATGCTTTATTTTTAAATATTCTTAAAAACTTCGCACAATTTGGAATAATTTAAAATCAAGTTAAATTTGCTCTGCATCATGGGTAAAAAAAAAGATTTTTAAAAGATGGTTCCCCACATAGTTTTGTTAATTAAATCTTAATTATAAGAGTAGACGTGCGCTTAAAACGCTCGGATTGATTTTAATTCAAGACACACTGAAAGATCAGGCATTTTGGCAACGGGTCTCGTAATTTTGAATCACTGCAAAATAAAAAGGATAATCTAACCAACCTGGCAACACCTTTGTTTTTGATATGTCACGTGATCGATGCTCACAAAATTCAGCGTGAGAAGTTGCACGCCTGTCGTAAGCCATGACTTTGAGCATTATGCAGGACACTACGTTTTGGCTGTATTGCACTCCCAAATTTGGAGAACACCCTGGGTGAGTCGTCACGGGCCTCTCACCTCTTTCACGAGGACACATCCACCTTTAAAAACGCAAAATGCTTGGATTCAAACATGGGACATGGTTTTCTTGGCGGTGAACATGAATGAACAGAGCTGACAGACACAATCCTATTAGGGACGTTTCAAAAGAAAGTTTCGTCTTTTTAAGGAATAAAAGGCACACTAGGTGAAAGTGCAACAGCCATAAGAAACCACATTCGTTACTGGTTCAATGATGGAAAGAGTGCCAGCGTAGAAGAAATGAAGCATGCGCTTAACGACCAAGAAGAGTAGCAACACACCACGTGCCCGAAGTTATTCGAGTACAAATCACAATGGTAGACAGACCAGGTTTTCAATCAATCGAAGTGCGTGCGGTTATCTGGTATGAATGACCCCGAGGGACTAATGAATTAGTCATCCTTCAATGCCTGCAGAATGTGTATGGAGAAGAGGCCATGTTTCAAATGGTTGGTCGCTCATGTTGCATGTTCAGTGAAGGAAGGTCAAACTGGGTGTCCCTCCATATCCATGAATGAAAACATTGCCCGGATACAACACATGGTTTTCGGATGTTTTGAGTTCTTGGAAAGTGTCCGAAAGATGGGTACTGAAAATCTTGACCCTGAATTGCAAAAATATGAATCAGCTTAAATCACTGAATGCAGTAGGCGTGAGAGTGAAATGATTTTCTGTTTAGAACTGTTACAAGCAACGAGATTTGAGTTCACCCTATTGCCCTAGAGACTAAAGTATTCTCAGTGACGTGGAAGCATCCCAATACCTCAAATAAAAATTCAGGATACCAAGTCTTACATGGGTCATTTTTTTCCAATTGATCGCATACTACGACAAGTTCCTCAATGTCAGTGGTGATTATATCGACTAGTGCAAGGTGTAGATCTCATGATGCAATTTTTTTGATATATATTTTTGGGAGAAAAATGATGAAACTTGCTTTCTTAACTTCCCTAGTACAAGTTATTTTCAAGCAACATGAAGATGGATTTTGTCGAACGTTACGCGACTCGAAGATTTTACTGTACACTTGAAACAAATCTTCGATCTCTGTATACCTGGCATTGAATCAAGATGAACTAAATCTCTTAATGTCTCGTGCATTCTATCGATAATATTTGAGAAATTTTTCAAGTACCACACGCAAGAGAGAAATATTACTCTTTCATTTAAAATTTGTGTTATTTTTTCATTATATATTTAAGTGATTGATTATTGAAGTTATAATTTTGAAAGAATTACACTTTAAAATTGTCACGGTGCCTTTTTGCATTGAAAATGAGACTAGAATGAGTACTTTCGTTTAATTTATGTCTAAAGAGTTATAACCATTGTGGACCTTTAAGTTTTGCTCTTGTTACACCCCAATCGTTCCATGGATCTTAAGAAATAATTAACACTTCGAAACCTATTCTACTTTCTAGCACTACTCGACCGTTCAATCTGGGAGATGCACCTTTCTATATTAGCCTTCATTTGATCGCGACTAAAAATTGAGGTATATTAGAATTACGACGCCCTTGATCATCCCTAAGCCCTAGTCTTGAATCCCCAAGTCTAGAGTGAAATTTATATTAACGTCACACTATAAAGCAACACAAAGGCTGTTGGCAAATTACTGCGTAATTCTGAGCCTCGATGAAGTGATGAGGACGACATCCGATCTAGCATGTCCCTTTCTCAACTGCCGCACCACGGAACATTGAGCCCCCTCCCGAGAACAAATTTAACATGCAAAGACCATCCTATGAATGGCGGGTCTTCATTGACACTAGACTCGAATTCATGACCCACCGACCAAGAGTTCGTGACCGTAATACCTAGAATACCACGGTCCAAGTTTTGGTCTAACGAGAGGATAAAACTTAAGGTGTGGTACCTCACTATTCAGTTTGAACGTGTGTTTTTTCTCTCATTTACACTTTCAATCTTGACATCATCCAAATTGAACTCACGATTGAACAAAACACTTTTACCTCGATCACTTTACATGAACTATGGTTTAATAAGATTGCACAAGTACTTTTTTTTTTGCTAGTAAACATTAACTTTCCATCTTTGGTAAATTTTAGGTTCAATCACACATACCAGTAAAAGAAAATCTAGAGAGTCTAAACTTCCATAAATAAATTAATGAAACGATTTTTTTAAAAAACAAAACTTTATTATATAAGATAATCCAATATGTTTCAATTGTTTCGTTACATTTTCTACAAAGTACAAGCAATATTTCCAGTCTTTCACAAAAAGATAAAATTTTACATTAAGAAACTGCATACGAGTTTCCGTTACATTCAACCGGTTTTTATTTAATCAGCCCTTAAGTTAATGGGTTCATGAATGTTAATATACTACATTGAGAATAAATAATTCTAAGATCGATGCTATTGATTTACATTTTGAGGAAGCGAACATAACACATAAATGCAATTCCCCAAAACACAAGCCACGATTAACACAAATACCACCGAAATATAAAAAAGACCGTAAACTAGAGTATTTAAAAATCGGATCATGTCAATACTAATGCATGTTAAAAAACTAGTCGCAACAAATATATGTTCCAATTGAATTGTGCTTCTGTCTCTTAGAAGCATTATGTTTGCCAGTTCTATGAACAGCATATGTTCGGAAAGAATATAAGCATTTGTCAAATCCCAACCCTTTATCATACACGAAATTGCATCAATGAGTATCAGCGTTCGAAATTTCAATTTATTCTCAGGATCTCTCAGGCTGTTTTCCAACTGTCTTGCGAGGGTACTCAACCATGGGAAAATTGCCACTCTTGTCACTTCCGAGGTAGAAATACTTGCAAATTCTATGGCTAATATAGTAGAATAATAATTCCAATGCATGCAAATCCAAAATCTGCTAAGAAAATGCAGAAGGTTCAGTCGAATGAAATCTTTAGCTCTCGTTGCCGAAATCTCCGACGGCAACAAAGCGAAATTAACTGCAGAGTTGAAATGATCTACAGGAGAAAATTTATACAATCAGTTGCCGATTTGAAAATTAAAGAGTTAAAGTAGATCAACCATACAAAATTAAGTTTACTTAATGTATTCATTTACGTTACATTAACGAGTTATAAATAAAACGCGATATTAACGTCAAACTACAAAGCGGCAAGAGGATTATTGTTCACGGACCTAGCAAGTATAAACCTGCGTCAAGTGGCAAAGATGACAGCCAAGCTGGTGCATCTCTTTAAATCCCTCACGTTGGCGTGCTAGCCACGCTCCGATGCCTTGACTACCGCGGCAACCTATCGTGGTTAGAAGTCCTTCCGTTGGGCTTGTAGAGTTGAGAGGGGAGCTCTGGTGTCCTTGTCCGAAATTCAAAATTGAGGCTTGTCGTCAACAGCGAACGATATTTATATGAACGTTGATTTATGAGGCAACCCGAGGGCCATCGGTGACGGAAATCGAAAGTTTCAACCTCGATCAAGTAAAAAAAAAAAAAAAAGGCAAGATGCCCCATTTCCTATTTCCCCCACACATCAATAGGAGATTTAGCCTCGTATTTAACGCACATCTGTCCCCTCTACAAGGTGGATCTATCGGCAAAAGCTTCGTTTTATGGTGCGATTTTAGTAAACATTCACTTATACGTAATTGGCAGCAAATACAGTGGCCAAAATTTAAGCTATGGTGGAAATTCATCAGCTTTAATATTAGCAAGCAGTATATCCCAATTTGCTACGGTGTTAGACTTCATGGCTCCTATAACTGACAATTACTGTGCATTGTACAGCATCTGGGTTTTTATCATTTCGTTTTTTAAACTCTAATGTATTTGCTGAGAAGAGTAAACTTAAAATTGTTTAACAATTTGTAAACTATTAACCCTTTGAATGGTCATGGTACTCCGATAGTGACACAAGACTTCTTTACCCTGATTCGCGTTGTAGTTGACCACATTTAATCCATCAGCAGTTTGCCGAGTAGTTCGAGTCTGAGCATCAGCAGTTTGTTAGTTTATCAGTAGAACTCTGTGCACGATTTGTAATCATGAATTATTTTTGCTTAGTATATACATGCACCAATTCACCAAATCCCAAATGGATAAGAAAATTATAGTCAAATTTTCCATGATGCTTGTGCTATAGTTTAACGTTACCCAAGGTTAACTACAGGAAGGTCTACGACATTACACCCATTTTGGCCAATTATTTCGTGTACTACAATTAACGTAAATAGTTTAACTCACTCGAAGAAAGCCCAACTGAAAACTACATTAAGTCATCTTGAGTTGGAAAAACATTGTGGAAGCTGGAATTTAAGGTAAGGATATAGAGAAAGAATTTTAAAAATCAAATTCGTAGGATGGGAAGAGACAGGTCAGAAATTGCAGAGGTTAGCGTCTCTGGAAAAAGGTACAAATTTTCCAGTACTTTCTACGTTAGTCCTTGCAAAACAAAACTATCGAGAGATTTTAGTACCTAGACTCCAGAATGAGAGATTATAACGCTGCATGTGTGAGCTTAAGCTTAAATTATTAGAGGCTTGTATTATATATATATATATACACTCTCACATCTCAACCATTACTGTTCCTACGCAAATTGGGATTTAGTCCCATTCTAAGACAAGATTCAGTGACACATGCTTTGTAAGATCCAGGTTTTGGATATCGCAGGATCTGTACCATACAAACTACGAAAGAAAAAATGCATACCCTTTCGAAGTGGGAACAATTGACAAGCATTCTTGAAAATAGACATCATTACCGATTGACTCGTCGATGCAGCAAATAAGCGTTTTTGTAATTGGCTCAAGAAGGGCTGCCAGACAATACGTTCTAACCTGTAAGACAAAATACGTTTAAATAGTTTTAGAATGAGGAGTTAATGAACACTCACTCTTTTGTCTTAACGGAATACTATAAAGCCTCAAGGAGTAAATTTTGTTCAATGGTCAAGTGACGAGGACGCCCGAGCCGGCACCTCTACCAGTACCACAGCACACCAACGGGTAGGCATTGAGCCTCGACAGATTTAGCGTGCATAATAAGCAGAGTATCTTCTGAATCTAACCAAATTTATATTCTATATTATAGATTACTATTGTGCGGTTTATTTGGAGAATCTTCCATACAAAGAATATACAAATACTTAACATTTGAAAACTCTTCAAACAAACCAATTTGATAAAGTACACTATAAACAGATTAAAAAAAATTCGAGAAATTACAAAGAAAAAGCAAGTATACCTTTTTGGATAAAAAGCAAAATAAGAGCTAAAATATAGCTGATTAAGAAACAACAGCCGAATGTGATTATTGAACGGAACATAAGAGGTCATATATACATATGCGCCTATAGAAGTATTAGAGTCGAGATATTGCCAGAATTGAAAAGTTCATATTGTGTTAGGTTAATTATAATTTAAAGAACTATTATGCTATTGGCTACCGTTTGGTTTGATTTGATTTTAACTTACGTCACAATCTGAAGGAGAGAAAGATTATTGGTTATGGAATTGTAATTTTGAGCAAAAAAGTCGGCACTTGAGAGGGAACGCATCTCAAAATTTACAAAGTATCCCAACGAAAGGCCAGTGAACCTCGACATATCTAACATACATTAGCCTCTCTACACGGAGGGTACTCCGTACCACCAGGATTCAAACCGGTGACTCGACAATTCCGATCACGAGTTCACGACCATGACCACTTGACTTCAATGGTCACAAAATCCTTTCCTCAATGTGCATACATTAAAGATGTATGGCTGTCGTATTTGAGTGGTCATGTTTGTGAACTCGTGGCCAGAATAGTCAAGTCTTGGGTTCGAATCCTGGTACTACTGATTGACTGATTGAATATTAATGTCGCACTGTTCAGCTACACGAAGGTTTTTGGCGACAGATCACATAACTTTGAACCATGGTCAATGACGAGACCTGAGCTGGCACCCACCTCTCCTAACTACCACACCCCACAAACGGCAGGGCGTTTGAGCTCTGGACAGATTTAACGTACATCGCTACCCTACACGGCGGATCTTTGGTGGTACTGGGCTCGAACTCGTGACAAGGCAAGCCGTGATCCGATACCTATACCACTCTGCTACCGCGGCCACCCTGGTACTACTGAAGATTCACAGTGATGAGAAATGATTCTCAACTACTTTTTTGTTACCGTACACTATTAACAATTTCAAAATTTGGTGGCACGCTAACAATAAAAAAATTTTACTTGTCTATAATGCACTATTTGAAATAGTTTATGATAATTTGCATTGTTAAATAAAATAATATGTACGGCAAACACAATAAAATGTTTATTGAGTAACTAATTAGGAGTAATTATAAAAATACATATAATGCGAAATTTGAGCTTGATGATTTTTGATAATTTTGTTTATATTGGATCGTAAAAATGATAATGCCACTCTCATTTCATCATCTACATTTAAAAAAGTCTATCTTTTTTTTTTCATTTTTATATTTGTTGATGCTGAAATCCCGAATTCATACAAATAAGATGTAGAAAATTGTAACAATATTTCTAAACCTTTTTTTTTTTTTTTTGTTATTTTGGAGTAATCGTCTCTAATTTTAACCTAAATTGAATTAATTAATTCTTCCAAATGTTTTGAAAGTAAATCTCGATTATTAGAGAGCGAAATGTGTTCTTCCTATTCTTCATTCAAAGTTCTTTCGTTTACCGATATATCCGTTATCACAAATGCAATACGAACTCAATCAAATGCTTTAATATCTAAATTTTGGAACTCTAAGGAATTCCTTTTCTCCTCTTGTGTAATCAAATATTGTCAATAACAAATTTATGAATAGTTGATTTTAAACACACACAAGTAATATAAAAAAAAATGAAGTCAATTCCTACTTAGATCAACAAAGAAAAATTTTATTTTATCTACTTTTTACTAATTAGTTACAATTAATACAAATATGTATATACTTATGACAGAATCACAATATTAAGTGATAATTAATTTTTATTCATTATCAATAAAAAGTATCGTATGTCATCCAAAACAATCGTGTATATAAAATTTCAGTTCAACTGAATGCTTTAAAACGTGAGAAAAAAAAACTTTTTCAAGTTTTGACACACAAGTCGTCAAAAGGGTTGCTAAGTCACCAAAAATGATGCTAACATGGCTGTATTTGTAATTTTTTGAATAATTAATTTTAATCAATTCATTTTTATTAATTATAATTAAATTATGGTATTGTCATCCAAAATAATCATGTATGCAAAATTTCAGCTCAATTGAACGCTTTAAAATGCGTTTTATTAACGATCGAAAATTCCGCCAAGATATATATATATATATATATATATATATATATATATATATATATATATATATATATATATATATATATATATATATATATATATATTATATATATATATATATATATATATTATAGGGAGCTAATAGTAGGAATTGAAAAATTGGTGAATGATTCGGTTCTGGATTTTTTTCAGAATATAATAGCCGTATTTTCTCGAATCTATGCCTCAGTGTTTTTCAAGTGTTATTGCTATTGAAAATCAGGTTAGGCTTAGAATTGAAAAAAAGAAAAAAATGTAACTATCCATTCTGGCCACTTGCATCGGTGACTTAACCCACATTGCGCAGTTTACCTCCAGTATTCAGTCGATTCTAAGCCTGGTTATCTGCTCGTATTTAGGGAAATTTTTGTATGCGCTTCCTTTTAATTAACTAAACATCAAGGTAACGGTAATATTATAGAGACGCGAGAGAGAGTTCACAATGGAACAAGTATGAAAATGGAGGCAATTTTATAAGTAGAAAAAAACGACAAAAGAGCAGCAGCCACTGATAATTTGACACGAATGAAATAAATATACGTTGATGGTGTGAACAAAATGCTATAACTTTCACTTGTTAATGTTCAACATTCATTATAATAATTCTTTTACATTCTTCTATAATACATTCTTTTAAAAAAATGTTGCAGAACAAATGCATTGGTTGGCACGGATAACAACATCGTATGGGAAAGGAGCCACGTCATCACCAATTCCGAAGTCAAATGTGACAAAGAGAGTGACGAAATGAATATATTATAACTTCTTATTTTATTAAAATTAGAAGATTTTTGATTTTTAAAAAAAATTTTTTAAGTATAGGATGTTGATGAACCTTTTGCATATATTTTTTTAAATTTTTCTCAAAAAACGTGTAGATAATTGGTGGGAGGGGGGCTTAGAATCGATTACAACATATTTTACGTAAACATATTGAGAATCTGTGGTGTGGCTTAGAATCGAGTAAATAAGGTAATAACTTTAAAAACAATTGGTGGCACACAAAAGTGCCGCATCATAATGATTGAGCATCACTGGCGTAGAGATTGATGCACGCTAAATCTGGCGAGGCACGTTTTCATAAGGAAATTTGAGGGTTTCCACTCAGGGGTCGTTCTTGTAACTTGGCTCAGATTTAAAATTACCAGGTTGGTTACCAATGGCCTCGTATTTCGTTAAAGTAAAACGTTGATACATAAAACGAAAAAAAAAATGCAAACTCTAATCAAATAGCTTTTAAAGCAGTGCTTCTCAAACTTTCAATGTTTGTGATCCAATATTCAGTCATAATTTTCTTCGCCAGCCCCCCTCCCGTAGAGTAGCAATATTTCAATTCAATAATAATAATACTTTGGTGCAAAAACTGCAATACAAGTATAGCCTCTTAAGTGTCATCAGAGTATATAAATAACTCGCTCAGCTAATGCATGAATTGCCCCGGACTTATATATACGTCTTTCCGAATTATGATCTGTTCTGTGCACTGTTATCCGTAAAATTATTCCGAAGGCTTAGGAATGCAGTACAATGACCTTGGCAGTGTTGACGAAGCATTTACTTATTTCAGAGGATTTGCTTATTTATTTCTTTTCCAATTATAACTGCATTAAATGTTTTAAAATTTTAACATACGTTTGGCACTTCAATTGGCGCTCAATTGCTTTTTAATATTCAAAAAAAATATGTTCATAATTGTACTTTAAATATAAAAAAACAATTAAAAATTTAAACAAATGTTTGGCGCAGCATCGCCAAAATTGGCTCTAGCGCCATTAAACCCTACACTCACTCCAATTATAACTGGTACAAATTATCAAGATAAGAGTTGAATTTTGTATACAATTTTATTTATGACAAACCCATGGAGTCACCTGTAATAATTAAACTTGTTTCTAACTTATCATCTTATTAAATTAGTTATCAAATACACATATTGTGCAGTGCTGATAAGTGCATTATATCAGTGTATACGTGTATTTTATTTTTTATTACGTCAGAATATATTTTGTGTATATATATAGTTCAGTAAATTACTTATTTTTTTAAATAATCTTTTGTTTTCGACTTTTCAATGTTCATTCCCCCTTTTATGGAGGCACGCTGCACAGCTTGAGAAACGCTGTTTTAAAGTAACTTTTGAATGATACACATATTTATATTCAGTGTATAATGATAGTTTTCCAAGTACATACTGGATAGGGGTGTAGCTCTATCGCCGTAGTAGTCAATCGGTGTAGCTCTCATATTAACCTGGCACTTCTCGCGTAGGGTATGTCATCCCATCGTCTAACTTTTTTCAACGCTCTTTCTAAACCTTATTTCTTGTGTAGCTGACTTTAAGGTCCTTCTTGGAGGGACCTTACTATGTAGGAGAATTCTAAATATACATTTCTGGATACTGCCTCTTAAGGTATGTCATACACTACGCGTGAATCCCCCCTACAGTTCTGAATGCATGAGTATGCTTTAAATATTCCTAATGATATGGCGTATTGTTATAGTTATGATGAAAAAATGTGGTACTTAAGTAATTTAATAGATACAGTATATTAAATATATATAGCACAAGAGTATTTTTTGATGAAGAAATTCTCTTCGCGGTTGTAATGAGAAAGAATCAAATGATGAAATGTATAACAACAAGTATTCCTCCACTGAAACCGATCCCGATTCAGAAAAGGGAGACACTGTTAGAAATAAGTGTTTTATTTGTAGAGACACAAAAACATTTAGGAAAAACGTAATTTTAAAGGAGACAACTGGTACACATCTTATCCATTTTCTGATGAACTTATGGAGAGAAAAAACTATTGCTGGAACAATAAGAAAAAATAAAATTTTGAATTTAAAGAATAAAAATTTTACTCCTTCATGTTAAGTTTTAAAAAGATACAGATTAAAACAAAAAATTAGATCCAGTGAAAACATTGCATTCACTCACGACGAGATTATAGAAGTGTATAAACCATGTACTGAATGCCTTATAAAAAGAGCAGAAAAACTAAACTTACGTGTGGAAAATGTAATAAACATATTACATACATTTCCTACTTTTCTTCCTTTTTAACTTTTGTATATAAACTTTACGGTAAAACCCGAATATAAACACCCTTGGGTATGAGATACCCTGTGCGAGAACTTTCGGTCGTTTTTTTCGGGGGAGTGATATCGGGTTAATATGATGCGGGGTCCCCAAGATACAAGGTATCCAACATATGTAATCGTAAAATGTAACGGGGCCCCCAAAAGGGCGTTCAAGACATTTTAACGCATGGCCCACTCAGAACTATCTATGGGTAACGTTATGTCTGCTATGGTGACTTGTGGTCGCGGTTATCTAGTGGCTATGATCGTGGATTCGTGAAAGGCACGTCATAAGTTAGAACCCTTTGGACACTGAAGACCCGCCATGTAGAGGTCAATGTTGCATGTTAAATCTGGCGAACTCAAAGTCTCCATCTGGTGGGATGAGGAAGCTCAGAGAGGAGGTTCCAGCGCAAGTGTCATCCTCATCACTTGACTTGTGGACACCATAATAATGGGGGCGTGTACTTTTCAGTGATGGTCGCAATGGGCCAAACAAAGCGATTCTCGTCCAGTGTTCACCTGGAGAGAAAATTGAGTTCGCTTTAAATTCTCCTACGTAACAAAAATCGATAGATTTGGTGGCAAAGGAATTCTTGGGTGAAGTGGCAAAATGTTAGGCAATCGTACACCACTGTACGTTTTCACTGAAAGTACTATCATCTCACATCGCTATAGGGATGATATCCTGGATGCCTATGTGAGGTTTTCTGGGTGCTTTAGGCCCTGTCTACATTTTTATAGGTGATAATGCGTAGCCACTCAGAACTCCTATTGATGAATTTCATGAAGGTGCAGATATTCGCTGAATAGATTGACCTCAAGGTCTCCTGATCACAATTCTATTGAAGTATGGTAGAAGAAAAGCCATTTCTCAGCGTAGCTCACCTCTCAGGACCTTCTAAGAATTAAAAATCCAGAGTTTGGAAAATTAGGCTTTATTACCAAAAATATTGGCACCGTCATAAACGGTATGGGAGCTCGTTTTCAGGCTTGTCTAGAAGTTCAGTGGTCACACTCCATATTGGGCAGTTTTTCCGAGGTATATGCTTTATGTCTGATTCATAACTTCACAATTTTTTATACGACTTGTATCTTAATTCACAATTAAAATCTTTTCTATATTGTTATGTAGAAATTTTGCTTCTGACATGGTAGTATTTCTCGATGATTAATTGCATAGAAACAGTGAATAGCTCATCAGTTTTCCCAGGGTTTTTTTTTTTGTGACCTTAATTTTGAACATGAGTGTAGATTATATTCAGTGAAGGAAAAAGAGAGTTGTATTAACGTCGTAGTACAAGTCTACTCGAACTTTATTGGCTGCGGACCTCGTAATTTTGAATCATGGTTGACGAGGACGATACCCGAGCTAATACTACCTCACCTAACTTCATCACAACAACGGGAGGGTATTTTATCCTCGACAGATTCAACGTGCAGTGGTCTCCTCTCTCATCGGGTCTTCAGTTGCACTAGGCTAGGACTCATGCCATGCCAGCCACAAGTCTGTGACCTTGCGTGACCTTGACCACTAGGATTTCGCAGCCCCATGATGAAAGGATCCCCCATTCATCATTCAGATAAAAAGGAAGGACATTGGCAAACTATACGAAAAAGTAACCTACTTAATCAAAATATTATTCCCTGTTTAATGCGAATGTTATAACAAACTCTGCTCTTATGGGCAGAGTGGAGACATTTCTCATCAATTTCTTGATTTAAAGAAACTAGTGTTAATATTTACCAGAATATTTTTTAACTATACGAAAAAGTAACCATGAATCAAAATATTATTCCCTGTTTAATGCGAATGTTATAACAAACTCTGCTCTTATGGGCAGAGTGGAGACATTTCTAGTCATCAATTTCTTGATTTAAAGAAACTAGTGTTAATATTTACCAGAATATTTTTTAACTATACGAAAAAGTAACCTACTTAATCAAAATATTATTCCCTGTTTAATGCGAATGTTATAACAAACTCTGCTCTTATGGGCAGAGTGGAGACATTTCTAGTCATCAATTTCTTGATTTAAAGAAACTAGTGTTAATATTTACCAGAATATTTTTAACTATACGAAAAAGTAACCTACTTAATCAAAATATTATTCCCTGTTTAATGCGAATATTATAACAAACTCTGCTCTTATGGGCAGAGTGGAGACATTTCTAGTCATCAATTTCTTGATTTAAAGAAACTAGTGTTAATATTTACCAGAATATTTTTAACTATACGAAAAAGTAACCTACTTAATCAAAATATTATTCCCTGTTTAATGCGAATGTTATAACAAACTCTGCTCTTATGGGCAGAGTGGAGACATTTCTAGTCATCAATTTCTTGATTTAAAGAAACTAGTGTTAATATTTACCAGAATATTTTTTAAAAGAAAATTATCCGATACATTCAATTATGTTATATATAATGAATAATTTTGCATTTAAATTTTATGAAAAAAATCCTTCTAATTTAGCTTCTAGACACAAGAAATGCAGCATTTGCAAGAAAATCTGTTAAGTAGATTTAAATATTTAAGGATCATTAAGCTTCACAATGGTTATAGATGTCTAATGATGCAGTTTTGATTTGGAGGCTCGGAATATATGTCAAGTAATGACAGTGAATGAGTGAATATTAACGTCGTACTGTTCAGCTACTCGAGGGCTTTCGGTGACGCATCTCGTAAGTTTGAACCATGGTAAAGTGACAATGACGACCACTGAGCTGGAACCCCCTCTTCTAACTACCACACCATGCCAACGGGAGGACGTTTGAGTCCTCGACAGATTTAACGTACATCGCTCCCCTACACGGCAGCCGACCACGAGTTCGTTATCTTGACCACTAGTCTAATGCGGCCTAAAAGTAATGGCAGACCTTACTTCTAACTTCCAAGTTATGGCATGGGAGAATTTACGGGTCCAATTCAATGCAACATTTATACTTTATTGTTATACATGAAACATTCTATATTATTATATATTATATATTACTTACATATCTTGAATAAAATTAGACTAATCGTGTACATTTCATGAAAGCTTTGAAACTATAACCACATCCTGATTTGGGGTATTTAAATTGACTCCATGTTTCCCCGATGAAATATAGGATGGCAATCAAGTGGCCCTTGCTTCTATCTTGCACCGATGATTTTTCAGTATATTTATTTGTCTCCCCATCAAATGTCATTAAAGATCTGCAATATGGAGAGGCTGTTACAAGTTAAATATGTTAGAAGCCATAGAAAAGAGTCTACTACTAATTTTTACCTTGACCCCTTCACCTAATCAGATTTCAATTATGTGAAGCAGACCAAAGAATCCAAGGAACACTAAACCCTAGTTGATGAATCTGGGTGCACTTTATATTATAATGGACACTGAAAAAATATTAAATTGAAATTGGTTCAATAAGCAAAAACATCTTCCATAATTCTGTTGATTATATATAAGCATTTAACCCTCTAACCGGATAGCACGGAAAATTCCGTCAGTGTAAAGATGCTTCGAAAATGCACTGCACGGATTTTTCTGCCTTCAAGTACCGTTTTCAAAAGTGGATTAGCCGCACTTTTCTGAAATCCTTTCCCCCTTTTAAAGGTTTAACATCTTGAAAGATAATTGGGGACGGTGGAAGCAACACAGCAGGACACTGAGGGGAAGTTTTATGGCTCGCAGGAAACCCCGTGTTTTGACCCTGGGGCAATCATAAAAAATCGGGGAGAAATTTCTTTAGACCCCAGGAAGTGTTTACTTGTTACTTCGTATTTTAAAAGTTTTGAAAAGTCCCAACGCATAAGTAAAATATGTTACAATTCCCTTTTGGTTTCATATTAATTTGAAACTGTAACAAGTTGGGGCGTGTCAGTGCAATCTGCTATTTTATATAGTTATACAAATTATCTTTTTTAAAGTATATTCTTTCGCTTCATTTTTCTTATCTTAATCAATGCTTTCAGATTTTGAAACATGATTGTTTCATTATAAGATGCCAAAAAAATTAATAAAACACCAAACACTTTAAAATTTGAAATTTTTCCAACCACTAAAAATGAATAAATTTAAACTTCATCAAATCATTTGAAACATTTTCTTACACTTTGATAAAAATAATAACGAAAAAAAAAACTAATTAATATTATTTAGTTTTTTTTCTTAGATTTCAAAGCCCAAGTGTTCAGGGAAGTTTAAGTACAGTACCTAGTTAAATATTGTTAAAATACACCGAATTATATTTGAATTTTAAGTGCTTGAACTTCAGTTTACATCAAAGACAACATGAATGAAGATTTTCACACATTTTTCTTATAACTTGAATGTTTGAATAAATGGTAATCAAAAATATACGGAAACATTTATAGTAGACATTTATGCATATAAATAAACATAAAAATCAATGTTCAAATTCGAGCTATTCAAAAACATTCGAATTATTGTTCAAAAATATCTATTTATACAAAATACCTCAACATTTATCTTCTTTAAAGGCTAACTGAATAAGTAATTAAAATCTGGACATTTTTTGAAATCTCGACCGCATAAAGCTAGAAATTTTATGTTAGAAATTAAATTTGAAATTTCGAAAAAAAAATGTATCGTAAAGTTAAAAATTATTTACCATAAGTTCTAGCAACTCTTTGAGTATAATATAAATTTCAAATTTTATTATATAGCTTCTTTGGTATTTTTTAATATATTTCGAAGATTTTATACAATTCAGTTGAAAACTGCATACTAAGAGCAAAAAATATACTAGAAAAATCGACGAATATAAAATAAAGTTTTACATAAAAGCAAAACTGAGAAGCTAAAGCTTAGGAATGAAAAAGTTTGAGTATATCTGAAGAAAAGTTTTCGAAATATTTATTTTAAAGTTCAGAAATTTTGTGTGCGTTATGTTATACTTAATATTAATTAAATGTTAAAATAATATGTTAATATTAGTCATGTAATCGTTTGATGACACATCCATATACTAATAAAAATTAAAATGGTCATTGATGCGAATGTCAAGAATTTTATGTAATTTTGAAATTCAGACATTAAGATATTGATGTAAAAAATATAAAACGACTATCTAAAATACATGAAAAATGCAGTCTGCTATAAAATGATCTTGACAAACAAAATACGGCATTTTCACTTACTATGGCAGAGCCGGCTTAGTAAGGGGCGATCTGGAAAAACAGAGAGAGAACCGCGGTTTTTTGATGGATTCCGCTCTAGCTTTTAAAGTTCCCAGGAAAAATTATATATAAATTACAAATGCAAAAATAAATCTTGTAATTTTCCATACATTTTTATAACAACGAATTGTGAAATTGGCTTCCGATGCATTGTTGTGTTTGACAATATGTAAGGTAACCAACCCTACTTTAGATAGATTTGTACTACTTTTTCGTAACCGTATTCCTTTTAAAATTAATTCGTTCAGCCAAAATACACCTTTTGCACCCTTAAAAGGTTATGTAAACTATAACGGTTAATTTTAATTTATGCAACTTGTGAAATGTTCATAATTAACCATTTCCGTCTAAACAGTTTACATGAAAAAAAAAAGTTTGGACTCCCTCATTCATTAGGGATTTATATAAGATTCTAACATTAAATTTTATTTTTCACCGAATAGGATCGAGTGGTAGTGTATCATGCTTCCACGCCACAGGTCTGGGGTTCTATTAACGGGCTGCGCAAGGTCGACTCTGCCTTTCATCCCCGCTACATTGGGTCGATAAATCAGTACCAAGCTTGATTCGGGTCTTAAACACTGAAGGTCTCTCTTCAGACACTGGCCCTCATGGATTGTTGTGCCACTGAGTTTAAGTCTTAAGTTTGAGGATTACCTCACTTTGGGGATACCCCTTAGATAAACATGTATTTCCACTCATTTGCAATTAAACATTTTTCTTTCAATTACGTTTATTTCAGAAGGAAGTTTGATTTTTCAAATGTATTTGCTTAATAACATGTATATTTGTGTATATTAAAAATTTGATCAATCCAAAATTACATGTTTTTAGCTCCTCTAAAAGCTTTTAGGATTTTACAACTGATCTTACAATCCATATACGTTTTATAGTAGTATATTTAAAAACGATAAGGACATTTTTACGTCTGTGTGAGCTTTTATGCCTCTTTTATATATATAAAAAATTGCATTCAGCTACAGTGTTTAAAATGTACTGAAATAAGTGGAGGAATAGGATATTTACATATTATGAATATTTTTGACTGCAGTAAGATATATTTATATATATATATATTTCAGTTTCTTTACAATTTGAATAGAAGTTGTAAGCCATTTTGCGAATAGTTTGATATTGAGTATAAACCCATAGGCTGTTTAATATTGTAAAGTGTTTTACTTTGATACCAGCACACATTAAAATAAGGCTCATTTGCAGTTATATGATCAGCTTCAGTGATATTTAAATTTTCAAAAATAGTCTACACGTACGAAAACATTCTTTCACAACCGCACACCACATCGCATACTATATCTTCCCTACAGCAGGAAATATTTGTGTATACTCAAAAAATTTAATACAGGATACATTTCCAAGTGTTAAATTTGTTTTTAAAATTTGGTATGAATACATTGTGGAACTGTCGGTTAACTTCACTGAACAAAGTTGTTTTAAGTGTACTGTTTTGAAAGACAAAATTAATTAGGGGGAGAACTTTTCTCACAATAGAATTTGTAATGACTGAATTGTGTGAAAATGTAGTTATCGATGTGTGACATTTATCCTTGTAATAAAAGGAACAGAAAGATAAGAAATTTAACTTGAGTAGAAAATGGTTAGAAGTACTGTCATGCGCATTTGAAGTATATCCCCCATTAAAATTAAAAATTATTGACTGAATGTGTGTTATGTGCATCACAAATGCCGATGTAGGAAAGGAATTTTTATTTAATACAAGAAGTTCGAAAAGGAGAACACTAGGAAGGAAAATTTAAATTTTTTCCGAAAAATATTCAGTTAACATAAAAATCTTTTAATTTATTTTAATTAAAATCATATAAAAGTATTGAAATCCTTTTTTATGCTATTTTAAATTAAAAATATAACTGAATAGAGAAAGATCGGTTTTATTTCATAAATATAATCATCGTATGTACCATTTATTGTGTTATTGTTTAAAAATGAGATAGGGCCTTTGCTCTTTTTACCTCATTACTTTTTTAAAAAACAGGAAAGTGAGCGCGTTTTCTTACTCTCATATTCAAAAATGAATACAGGATGCTTTTTTCTGGTTCAAATCGCAATACCAAATATATATATATATATATATATATATATATATATATATATATATATATATATATATTAATTTTTAAAAAATGACAGAAAAATAAATTTTCTTTGAAGAAAATATAATTATTTTTCAACTTCTAACATACTATTTATTTCATTTTTTCCTTTTTTTTTTTTTTACCCTGCATTTTGTTTTAATTTTACTGTGACTGAACATATAGGAGAAAGAAATACCGAATTCCTCTACAGTTTCATACAAGATTGCCCAAGGCAACTTAACAGCTAGCTGTAAACGATTGATCTCTTGGTTCTTACTTGACAAAGGAATCGAACTAGGTCATAAAATTGTCCCCGTTCGACCTCCCAAGTTCTAAAAGGGGGAAAGGAAAGAAGGCTGTTGCAGTTTTAAAGCGATCTTCAAAATAAGAGTTAACGCTTTCGGAATAACTTTTCAGGAGGAAGGTATCCACTTAGAGGGTTAATCCTTAATATGAAACATTTTTTTAATTAATTTATTGCAAAACTCCGCATGCTCCACATTGCACAACATGAGGCTTACAGACGTAAGTGGTAACATAATTATATCATGTAAAACAAATTTGGAAAAAATACTTTTGGACTAAACTCTATTGGGACATTAAATTTATAGCATAAGTTTTAAGTGCATATATTTAGATAGTATTTAAATTTAGACATAAATTTTAAGCGCCTTTCCCAATTTTATAAAGCGTTCATTTTGGAAACTTAAGATAAATCATTTGATATGATTTTGTTTCAGTTTACTTTAGTCTGATCTTATGGACGTCTGCAAGGATTGAACTAAAAAGAGTTGAACATATAAAAATAAAACATTGCACAGCTATGCCGTTGATGTCAAGTATTTTTTATCACCAAGGGATTCACCAAAATTGGAAATAACCAACGGGTTCCTGTATTCACGATGGTTTCCGAAGGTTACGTACTAATAATTAGGCTTACTTAACATAGCCTTAAAATAGTACTAGAACTGTCTTGGCAACAAATTCTGTTTTTTTAGAACATTACCAATTGCCACGGACAAGCTGGTATATACTTCCTCTAACTACCATATGTATGAAACAATATTTAGATTCATATATACCCTATAACAGCTACAATTTCATTTGATCTGTAATCAATAGAATTAGGATCCAAATTTCTGGTTGAATTAAACATCGGTAGATGAGTGAATATGATCGCGGACTCGTGGCAAGTATTTTTTCTGTAGAGTAGAGAGCTCGCATGGTATATGGATTTTTTTTATATATAAAAAAGAAAAGTTCAAGTCTCTTTACAAAACAGATTTTTAATTCATTAAATATGATACATTCCAATTGTTTAGTCTGATTTTAGCACAAAGCATAACTACAGCCTCGTTTATGTCAATATATATATCTATAATAAAAGAAAACATTTGTAAAAAGTGATCTCCATGCTTTTTCAATAAATTTTACTTTGGTGAATTTATTTGTGTTTTAAAAAAATGCTTAAATAACATATCGAATTTGAGGTAGAGGAATAAATGCAATGGAGAATAATATATATATATATATAAAGTATGATATTGAGTAATTTAAAAAACATTTAAACCCGATAGTCGCTAATAAAAATTACAAATAAAAAGCAGTAGCTATTACGTTAACAGCAATAAAAGAACCTATTAATACTAATACAAATAAAACCTTAAAACATAGATTTCTTAAAAACGTTAGCATGGATATTTTAATGCACATATATAAGCCTAGAGTAGCCATGGCAGATCTAATTATCAGTGCTGTTCTACTATCATTTTGATCAAGGATATATACAAACTGCATGGTCATCACATTATCAGCAAACATAAACATATCTGTAACATCCCAGTCAGAATGAGTACACAAAACTATATCAATTGCAATAAAAAGGTAAAATATCAGTTCAAGCATATTGCCTTTCATGAAGCTTGTCGTCTGTTTTGTCATCTTTTTAAACCATCTAAAAGGTCGAAAATCTGCTAAAGATGAGCAACTGCCTCTTTTAATAAGAATTCGAAGTGCCAAGTGGACCAACTTTAAGCTAATCAGATATGTGAAAAGAAAAGTTTGAATTCCCTTTAGAGTCATATGCTTCATTTTAGGTGCTGAACTTGCTGATTGCAACAAAAATCGTTCTTCGTAACGTAATGAGTTCCTAAAGAAACACAAACATAATCATTTATTAAGTAATAAGTGTTACATAAAAGCTACATAAAGATTACATATTCCCTTCCTGGATAAGTGTGTTCCTTTTTTTTGAAGGAGTAGAAAATACTATCAAGGCTGACAATCTAGTGAAATCTAATTATGGCAGGTTATTTAACTTCTTTTCCTGTTTAGCCCTTTGAGCAGTAGTGACGTATATACGCTTTTTTTAGTCTCAGGTGGTAACGCCGTTTATGTACATCAGCCTCTGAGGATTTGCAGGGAGGTAGGGTCATTCATTGGCAGCAAGTAGTACTAATTTTAGCCTTACACCTTAAGTTGAAGCGCCGTAGTAAATATTTTTTTGAAAGTTAGCGAATTTACGACAATCCAAGATGGAGACAAAGATGAGTGGTTACACCCAGGGACGTTTTGAGGCATGGGCCAACTAGGGCCGGGCCCAGGGCGTCACCCTCACTGTGGGCTTCGTTTCATTGTCAACTATATCTTAATAAGATCATAAACCAGGTAATTTCAGTATAATTACATATTATTCCCGTACATATTCTCAGAAAAAAGAGGAATTCAAACTGCATGGAACTGGCAAAAGCGGCAAGACTTATTTTGTGATGACCGGTGTCCATGTATAGACATAGGCTTAGTATTATAAACAATCATTCAGTTCTCTTTGACAAAATGCGGACATCGATCGAGCCGGTTTATGGTAAGGTCTTGCGATTGTGAGTTGTGCACATTTATTTGTTTTCAATTACCGTTTGAACGAATATTTGACAGTGCATGTTATATACCGTCTACTTTTACGGATCTCGGGTAGAGCTTAATTGTAAAAATGAGTCTAGAGCCACAAAAAATCTTAAGATTTCTATAGGTCCAAGGCCTCAAAGAGTCTTAGTCGTCTTTGATTATACCCGATGAAATCGAGAAAATTTTAACAAATAAGGAATCGGGAGATTAATTTTCTAATGCAAACAGTGATAATGAAGGTGGAAACAATCTCAAGAGAAAAAAATTAGCTTCTGATAGGGAGAAAAAAAAATAATGAAACCATCACTAGCCAGCGTAGCGAAAGTTCCAATGTTTTTATAATATATTCATTTGTCCTCAATGAAAAAAAATTGGGAGGATCATCAGAAAACTTACTACAGGGGGTCACAGCCGAAATATTAATCTACCGCTCAAAGGGTTAATATACGTATATCGAGAAAAATTAGACGTTGCATTTAGATACAGAAAACAGGCATCGTCTAACCATGCAAAACGGTAACCTAGTTTACCAAAACAATCCCTGCTTATGGTATATTAGAAATTAGGCTGCATTAGGCAGAGTGAAAACGATTCTCAAGGCTATCGACTTTTGAACTAATAGAGGCTAATTTTCGTTGAAAATAGGCTAATATTAATTATTTAATAAAGGGGGGGTATAACTAGTTCTATAAAATATGCTAATAAATATTGTTTTCAAGTTTCAAATAGCCAGGTTGGTTATAATTCTGCATAGACAAATCAATATGACCTTCAATTGCAAGCAATTGTTAGAACTAAAAAAAGGAACAATACATTCTGGGTGAGTATAGATCCCACCGAGCTCTTTTAAGTGGTCCGGTAATGGCCCATTGCTCTAAAAAATGTACTTATTTAAGAACATTGTGTTAAAAATGTTGTGGGGAATTCTTGGTCAAAAAATCAAATATATCAATTCGGCTTTTTGCTGTTGTACAGGCACGAATTTATATTCTTTTTCTATTTGGAACGGTTAATGGCAACAGACAACAGTGGAGTAGTGACACTTTTATGGATGGAACTAATTTTTAACTACCTTTCATATTTTGCAAGCGAACAATATTCAAAGAAAATATATCGTTTCAAAACGATTGGATCAGTAATTATTTGATTTGTCACGAAAGTGTTGTATTTAAAAAATACAAATAAACAAGAATCATTCAATGACACTTTTCCTCGAAGATCTCTTTCAAGAGATGATAAACAGGTTTTCTTGAATAATCTTTGCAAAAGAAAGAAAATGTTTTGTCAGTGGTAATATCACAACGATAACCAAGACATCCTATGAAGTTTGTTATATTATTGGTAATCATATGAAACCGTTTATTGATGCAGAAATTGTGAAGTGTTTTTTAAATGTTTCTAATTTAGTGTTAGAGACAAAAATAAAAAATATAAATAATAATTAAAAAGCAAAACAGAAGTTATAACATTTTCATCAATTTTCCACATTTTAAATTTCCAATGTTAGCCTGGTTCTAAAGCATTTCTCAGCCCCCCCCCTCATTTATCCTGATGTTGTGGCCAGCGTGGAGTACCTAACATATGTATGCGGCCCAGCAGAAAAAAAAGGATGAGTACCCCTCTGGTATAGATATTACTCTCCCAGTCTTCCCTAGAAGCAATGCTACAGCTGTCTTTCGTCTTGCTGTGATGCGTGACTGTTTATATGTACATTTTAGATTCTAAATAATTTATTCATGTTTGCCCCCTTAGTTGTAATTGTGAGCAATGAGCATCTCCTCATCATCTGCTCGGAGCTTTCTGAGGACAATGTTTTCTCAAGATATTGAAAGAATCATTTCATTGATGTAAAGAGTCTTCAAAAAGAAGTCCAGACTTAACTTTATTTTAACCTCCTTATATATAATTTTATCATTTTAAATTTTCTTTGTGCATTTCTTTGTACGGACTTTTCATTGTAAATTGTTGCGTGCTCCATTACAGTATTGCATTAATTTTGGATCTCTGTATAGCATAAGTTACACGTCTCTATTTCCAGATACAACAGAAATAAAAAATAGTTAGGTTTAATACATAGTATCGCTGATAAATAGAGATGCTTGCATTTAATTTTCATTCTGTTAAAAGTAATTCTAATTTAAATTCTAGATGGAAAATAATGCAGCAATTGCAATAAGAAATGTTACTTGAAGCTGATTGAAATATTTAAGGATAGGAAGCTTCACAACGATTATAGGTAGCCAGTGATGTAGCTTTGACTTGTGGAATTTCGGAACGTATATCAAGAGCAGTGAGGACATCCGAGTTAGTACGAAAATCTAACCACTAAGCCATGAAAGAATAGATCCAGTTCTGCATAATGTTTCTACTTCATTGTTACGCATTACACGTTTTATTATTTACAGCAATTTTAATGGAATTACGATTAATCCTACATATTAAATGATGAAAGTGCCAATATATAAATTAGTACCGTATTCTTCCTCGATAGAATATAGGATGACGATCAAGGGATCATTGTTCTTATCTTGAGCCGATGATTTCTGTCCATCCGTTTGTTAAAGACCTGATTTCATTAAAAATCAGTAGTGTAGGGATGTTAAGTACATCGGAAGACATAATTCCTTCATTGATGTAAAGAGTAAACTCTCTCTCTGCTCTTATAAACCTCGCGTCACCTAACCATAGATTAAAACTATAAAGCAGACTTAGGATGCGAAGGAAAGTTAAGAACCAATTACCAAAGCAAAGTATCCTGTATATAATGGAATACATAAGAGATTAAACTATATCTGGTAAATGATGTGGGACGCTTTATTATACCAGGTGGGTATAATTAAACTTCCCTTATAAAAGGAATCCTACAGCTCAAACAGGGGAACGGAAAGCAGTGAAATTTTGTATACTGACGATATACGAGATACACTCACGGAATTTCGAGGGGAAAAAATTAAGTTCCAAAATGTCTACCAGCCTTTTCGTGAAAAATATGACATTTAATATAATAAACTGCCAAAATAGAATACAGAAACAATATTAACAAACCAGAGCAAGATTTATGTGTAATAAAATGCAAAACCGAAAAAATTGTCAGTTGCAGGAGAAAAATGTCGAGATTTGCATGCGTGGGAGGAAGAGGAAGCCTTATGCGAAACTGGTTAGGGTATGAAACGTTTGCATACGTTCTCAAGTTTAAGTTGATGTTTCCGGCTGTACTGATGACGATCCCTTTATAGTTGAAAGACTTCAAGAGCTCCATAACGCTTCATTTACGAGGCCTCGCAACTGATCGATTACGATCTGCTGTTGAACACACTATCCGTTGCCTTGAAATTTTGCAGGTGAATGAGGGTGGTCACTTGGAGCGCCCTACGTAGTCCAGGAAGTTATTGACAACTGCTCCTCTTGTGCAATTTCGTCCTAATCTGTTCTTGTTTGGGAAAACTGAATTTGTTTTTTCCTAACCTTTACTTAATGTGGTTTAATGGCAAGGTGATATGACACTAGTCAATACATGTTAATATTGCTTCTGTATTCCGTTTTGGTCGTTTATTGCGTTAAATTTCATATTATCTCAAAAGTAAGCCCTCTGGTGGACATTTGGAACTAATTTTTTGTTATCGTATATCGTATCGGAATTATCGTATATCGTGCATAGTCCATATACAAAATTTATTTGCATTCCGTTCACCCGTTTGTTATGCCGGGTGCCATTTATAGGTTAAGTTCAACAATAACCACTTGGTATTTGATTATTAAAGAAACATACTTTAATTAGACTTTGAGCATTAGATTCACAAAAACGAGTTATTGATAAGTAGAAAATTCTACATAAAGCGTTGATTCTTAAGAATGAATTTACACCGTTTGTTATACGATTTTGCTTAAATTTACATCAGCTATTAGTGTAAGGGCTAGAATAACAAAAGTTTAAAATACAAAACCACCACTCAACCATCCCATTGACGCTAAATAATTTTTTCGCCAAGAGGTGCACCCAAATAAGAAAAAATAACTCTGATTCTTGTGCGTAAGGATGATAACTTCTGAAGGGTACACATTAATAAGTATTAGAAGCTAATAAAATCTCTTAATAAAAATTTTTTAATTTAGAATCATCACCAAATAATGAGGAAGCTGGTATATATTTCTCCTAACCATCATATTGCAAAAAATAAGGCTCTTGTTTCCTATATCGTACAACAGACTTCATTCAATTCCTACCATTAGTTCACTCTTTCCCTATATAATATATATATATATATATATATATATATATATATATATATATATATATATATATATATATATATATATATATATTCGTACACATATCTTGTGTCAAATTTTCAATCGTTAATAAAATACTTTTTATTCGTCCATTCAAGTTCAAATACTTTTTAAAATTTGTAGTAGATGACATTTGATGTTAACAGGTTTTTCAAATATTAATTAAAAATCATAAAATTTCATTTTAATTTTAAAATTATTCTGCGTTATTTCTGACGAAGTTAGATTTAGCACCAATAGATGGCAGGCACCAGTAAGTTTTTCTTGCGAATTTTCTTCTTGAGTTCAAGTATATTTTTTAAAACTTTTAGTGGTTGACACTTGTTGCTCATGAAGTTATTTCAATTTTTTTCATTAATTAAATTTAATAAAGTAAAGTAAAAATTTTCTTTGTTGACCTGAGTAGGAATCGACTTAATTTATATATATATATATATATATATATATATATATATATACTTGTTTTTGTAATTGATTGGTCTTCATAATTAGGATTCGAAATTACTGCTCGAGTCAATAGTCGATTTCTTCTACTTTTACTTAGGGGCCACGGTAGCCAAGTGGTCCTTTTCGCAAACTCATGGTTGATTTTTCTGTCCAGTTGTGTCTTTGAATTCAAGTGCTATTGAAAACCTGCCGTGCAGAGGGAGTGATGCATAATTAATATTTCGATGTTCAAAATTCTCAAATTGGCGAAGTGGGAAAGTTTCAAGAGTGAAGTATTAATTTAAGCCTCATCCTCGTCATTTGCTCAAAATTAAAAGATACATCATCAGTTTTCATATTAGTGGCATAACGTATACGTTCGCATTGAAGGAGATCCAGGGTTCTAAGGAGAACAAAGCCTGACTGACGCCAAGTGAGGCTTTGAACCCGACTTTTTAGGGGGCTTAATATTCTCTGAAACGTCCCTGCTTCAAATAGCTATAAAGGATGACGTTAACAATAAATGATAAATTCATTTAGACTTGTAATCCAATATATATTCATTAGCTCATAATTAGTTTCATGCGTTTTTTTAAAAAAAATCATAATTCAAGTTGACAACTTTATTGAGTGTAAAAAAAAGGTGTTTCATTTTCATATTTATTTTAATTCATTTCAATGGTTTTTTTAATAGAAATTGCGGTACGTGCAGCGATAAATCAAAATGGTAAAATATATTTTCCCAAATTAGGAGAAATATGCGATTAAAAAAAAAGTCTGATAGAAATCATCTCAAGTGAAATGCAAAAATATTAAAGACAGCCAGAATTTCCATTAAATACAAGCAATGTTATAGATTAGCGTATATGTTTACTGTACTAAATTTTTGCAAGCACCTAAAAACTTCCGCATTAATTTCAAAAATCTGGTAGGAAACCGTAATTCAGCGAGTATTTAATTATATCATGTGATTCTTAGCTATGTACACACACAAATAAATATTAGGGAACTAGTTTGATATCACGTGGTACGCGCCAAGTTGTTGCTTCTGTTCGCCAAGATGGGCGATAACATTACAATATGGTTACCTTAATATTTTTGGAATATTGCAAGTTTCCAGTACTTTTAAATTGATATTCAGTATTAATGTTAAAAAAATTATCTAATTATTTTTTCAATATTTAATATAACAATACAATTATTATGTGTAGTAACTATAGTATTCATTATTTATAATAATTTTTATTATATTTATTTATAATTTTGTTTTTCATTTATAATTATTATTTTGTTTATTTATAATTATTGCGTTATACGAGTATTCTCGTGAATATATATATATATATATATATATATATATATATATATATATATATATATATATATATAATATATATATACTTTTTATATTACAATACGATGATTTTATTCTTATTTATAATTACTATTTAATTATATTATATTATTATATATAATTATTATAAAATCATACTATATTACTATTATATATAATTAAAATTAAATTATATCTTTAGATGATTATTACATACTGCATTATTAGTACATGTAACTTTTATCATAATATATAGTAATTCATTATTTACTAATTGATATTGGTTATTCTCAATCTCTTCCTATACTGTTCTTTTGAAATATATTTCGCAAGAATTTTTTAAAATTATCTTCCGGATAATTTGAAGCACACCGCTGGGCCGCCATCTTGTATTCCTTTCCAGCGACAAGCGCTGCTTGGCGTGATTCCCTTATCGCGCCAAGCAGCGCTTGGCGCTATTTTCCGTGATATCAAACTAGCACCAAGAGAAATGATGTCTTAATAAATATTTAACAACCGTATTTACTCGAATCTAAACCACCCTCTTTTTCCAGTGCTAATGCTTCTGAAAATCGGGTGCAAAATAGAATGGAAAGCAAGGCATTTGTTGGGTGGGGGAAATTTTGTTTCCAGCCGTTTTTAACAGGAAAAATGAAACCACCATCTCTCTGGCCACTTGCATGTATGGCTTATCTCTCATGCCGTAGTTTATCTACAGTCTTCAGTCTATCCTAAACATCGTAGTCTGTCTTATTTAAGAATTGTGTGTGTGTAAGCTTTCCTTTAAGATGTCTCAGGACCCTTAACAGATCTCCATGCACTCGAAAAAAAAACATCCTTCTTCAAGCCAATGTAACTTAGCAATAATGCATAATAATTATATTAAACTTTAACCGCATGATAATCATATATATTTACATTACTTCTCAAATTTTCAGAGAATGAGAAAAATTTTAAAAGTTATAAAGAAATAGGAATTGAAATATTTTTTTTCAAAAATATGAAAATCAGTATTCTACACCGCGCAGGATTCTGAAGTACAAAATTAATTTTCTTTGGTATAAAAATGTTTACTTTGAAAAGTTATTATAACTTTTAAGAAATTTAGAGATAAAAATAAATTTTAATTGTAATTTTAAGAAAAAAATATTCAAATAAAAAATTGTATTAATATTTAAAATTTTTACATAAGTTATGAAGAGCCTCATTTTTAAGATGTGCATGAAATTTCAAATAGTTTCTGAGAAATCGTACGCGAAATCTAAAATTTTTTTGTTTTGAGAAAAATGAAGTTAAACCTAAGAAAGAGACAGGGTTTTTGTCAAAGTTTCAATAGTTATATCTAAATAACTTCAGGAGTTTTGACAGTATCAACACTATTTTGGTATCAATATGCTCAGAAATGTTGAGGATTTAACATATAATTCTTTTCAAAAAATTGAACCATTTGCAATTTACGAGTTCTGAGAGGTCTCAATCACCTAAACATCTAAGGTATTGGTAATAGTATAAGACGGAGTTCACTATGACGCAAGTATGAAAAGGGAGGTAATTTTATACGCAGAAAAAAACGGAAACAGAACAGAGGTCACTGAAAAATTGACACGAATGAATCAAATATATGTCAATGCACAAGCAAAGTGAAATAATTTTTGCTTGTTAATGTTCAACCGTCTTTTATATAATTCCTCTGTATTCTTCAAATATGACAAATGCATTGGATGGCAGGGAAGACGACTCCGTCTGGGATAATGGCAACGCCGATACCGATTCCGAAGTCTGCTGTTAACAATGGGAGGGATGAATTTTTTTTTTTCAAAACATGATATTGGCGGTTAAATCAGCTAATGAGAAAAAAATCATTTATTTTTTCTTTTAATTTTTTAAGAATCAGATATTGATGAACCTTTTACACAACTTTTTATTTTTTTCTCAAAAACGAGTACAGAATTGTGGGTGCTACTTAAAATCGATAACATTTTTTTTCACAATAACGCTGAGAATTTGGGGTGCAGCTGGAAAGGTGTCTTAATTGGAGTAAATACGGGGTACGTATATTGTTAGATATAGATTTGCTCTTTCAAAGTTGAATGCATGAAGTTGACTACATTTATACGAACATTTTAGTAAGTTAAGAATTTACCAGTTCTATTCGAAGTCAGATTATTTACTACTATTCATAGGATTACTCACACCACAGTTAAGGTTAAATTAATCCTACACACAAAAAGAATGCAATTAATGATTTTCTTTCATCTTTAATTTAGTTAATTCGACAAACAAATAATTTTGTATTAAATTTCCTATTAAAATATGTATTATAAAAACTAAGAAAATGATACTTAAGAAATAAAAGTTCGAAAAGATAAGTACTTACTTCTTTAAAAAAAAATGACAGTAGCTAAAATTATTTACTAGATAAAAAAATTTATGACTGTGATTAGTTAATGGATTGAATATGAAGGTATACGAGTACTGGAGTATTTAAAAACTTAAGTGTTGCCGAATATTAAACGCTTACACACATCGTTAAAAAAATTATTGTAATAAAAAAAATATTACTCTTTCTGAAGAGGAAAAAACTAGAGTCTTTGATGCCTCTGAGTAGCCTTAAATAAGATAGAGTGAGTGAATATTAATGCTGCACTATTCCGGTACTCGAGGGCAGACAGACCTCGTCATTTTGAACCATGGTCAAGTGACGAGCAAACCTGAGCTGGCATTCCCTCTCCTAACAACCACACCAACGGGAGGACGTTTGAGAGCTCTCGACGAATTTAATGTGTATCACCACCCCCCTACACGGACGGTCTTCAGTGGTACTAGACTCGAATTCAGGACACGCCAACCACGATCCAATACCTTGACCACTAGGCTACCGCGGCCATCTACTATGGCGACTGATGTCCGCGGTAGCTTCGCGGACTCGTGTCATGAGCTCGAGTGAGTGAGTGAATATTAATGTCGCACTGTTCAGCAATACGAGGTCTTTTGGCGACGGACCATGTAATTTTGAACCATGGTCAAGTGACGTGGACAACACCTGAGCTGGCGCCCCCTCTCCTAACTTCCACACCACACCGACGGGAGGACGTTTCAGCTCTTGACAGATTTAACGTGCATCGCTGCACTACACGGCACTAGGCTTGAACTCATGATATGCCTGCCATGATCTGATACCTTGACCACTGGGCTACCGCAGCTCTGTCATGAGCTCGACCCCTTGTGTTACTAAAGACCAGCCATGTAGAGGAGAATAATGCACGTTAAAACTGACAGAATTCAAAGCCCTCTCTTTGGTGTGGTGTGGAAGCTAAGAGAGGAGATTCCAGCTTAAGTGTCATCCTCGTCACTTGACAGAGGCTCAAAATTATGAGGTCAGACGTCAAGTCTTAGTTGTCTTATTTGTAGTTCGTTTGTTCGCTCGGCTACTGTGAAATATTTTAGCATTTATTTGGATGCTATTACGTGCTCTCTGATTAAACACTCGGGTAAATCCCCCAAACTCTCTATTTTTTTTTAGGTCTGGTTACTGGGCTGACTTACGCAGTTGGTTTAGAGCATGGCAGAACAACGATGATTTCCCAATGACATCACAATGTGAACCATTTGCTTGGTATCGTTGTCCTGCTGAAAGTAAAATCATCCCTAACCACATGTCTCTTGGTACTTGCTCCGGTATTTTATTTCAACAAGTTCAAATGCTCAGTTTTTTACAAAGGGTTTTAGAAAGCAAGGTTCTCGAGGTGACACTGCAAACGGGCTGCCAGAAAATAGCTTGGACGTTAAAACTTCGTTTGATTTGTAGCTCATGAACACTTCTTTAATCAATGGATGTCTCCTTTTGACAGTTTCATTAATTGCTTTAAAAATTTACGCCTCTTCTAAATATCTATGTTGATATTTCTTCATATAATTCATCCTTTTTTCTGTTGACTGTCAATCACACAAGCATTCAAATCTATAATCCTAAAAGAATCATAGAAAAAGCATAAACTTAGTTAAAAACATGATTTAGTACAATTATTTCGTGATATAAGGTCTTAGCAAGCTTTATTTTGAAGTTTAGGCACAGACTTTGGCGGGAGAGATTTGTGAATATTTGGTGGTGGTTCTTGTTTTTCCATGTTAAGATGAATTGTGTTGTTGTTTGAATAAAGAAATTTTGAAGAATCCCTGACAGAGGTAATCCTGAAGCGAGAATTTAATTTAATAGTAATTTTAGCGTGTAAGCATTTAAAATTATTGCCTGTACGCAGACTTTCGGAGGCAAGTGTAAGTACACCACCACTTCAATGTAAGTAAAAACTTGTTAAGGGACATTTAAATATTCTCAAATAGTACTTTAGTTAGTATTCTTAATAATATTATATGAAAGCATCCTTAAATATCTTTAAATGTATATTGTTTTAATTTTTGACAACTTTTGAGCGTATTTGCCGCACCGTGCGTCGACCGATTCAACAAATAAAAAGGTCAACAAAGGCAGCGATATGCAGCCACACAAGTAACAAACACAATAATCTTGTTCACACATATGATGACAGCATTTGGTGACGTCTTTTGATTTGGCGAAATTAACTGACGGTATATTACGTAAATACCATCAAATTTAATGACGTTATGAATAAGAAATCGCATTTTTCTCTGCCACAGTTTTGACTCAATATGTGGAAGAATAGGGAATACAGGAAGGCGATTGATTGATTGATTGAATATTAACGTCGCACTGTTCAGCTACACGAGGGCTTTTGGCGACGGACCACGTAATTTTGAACCATGGTCAAGTGACGTGGATGACACCTGAGCTGGCACCCCCCTCTCCTAACTACCACACCACACCAACGGGAGGACGTTTCAGCTCTCGACAGATTTAACGTGCATCGCTGCCCTACATGGCGGGTGTTTAGTGGTACTGGGCTTTGCAAGCCACGGTCCGATACCCATACCACTCGGCTACCGCGGCCACTACAGGAAGGCGAAGTTACCAATTCAAGTTTCGTACTTATTTCATCATAATTTAATATTTTGAGATATCACACCAATTCTCGTATATATATATATATATATATATATATATATTCATCGCAAAATTAATAGCTACTTTAAGACTTTCCCCGATTTATTTTTAGTGAAAAAAGGGTTTCTCTCAACCTACTTAGAAGTTTGAGAAAAGGAGTTTGACAGTTTAGGTACAAACATTTTAAAAAAGGGAAACTAGAAAAATATTTAGAAAAATATTTTTATTACATTAAATATAACGCATTCCAAGTATATCGTCTTTTATTCTAACACAAAGGTAACTACTGCCTCCTTGTTCATACAATAAAGAATCTATAGTAAAGTGAGTGAATGAATATTAACGTCGCACTGTTCAGCTACACGAGGGCTTTTGGCGACGAACCTCGTCATTTTGAACCATGATGAAGTGACGAGGACGACACCTAAGATGTCAGCCCCCTCTCCTAACTACCACGCTACACCAATGGGAGGACGTTTGAGCTCTCGACATATTTAACGTGTATGGCTCCCCTACACGGCGGGTCTTATGTGGTGTTCTGCTCGAACTGAATCTATAGTGAAAGAACATGACAAAATTTGTGAAAAGTAATCTCCCCCTTGCTTTTATTCAATAACTTTTTCTTTGATGAATTTATTTGTATTTAAAAAATACTTATACAACGTCTCGAATCTTATATGGATGAATAAATGTAATGAAGAATCTTATGTAAAATGACATCGAGTAATTTGAAAATATGTTAGCCCGTAGCGTATAATATATGTCAACAACAACAAAAATAAATCTATAAATACCAATCCTAATAAAAACTTGAAATAGATTTCTAAAAACAATAACATAGAAATTTAAATGCAGGCAAGCGTATTGAAATAATGTATCTAATTATCAGTTTTTCTCTGTTATTTGATCGATAAAGGGTATCATTTGATCGAGAATGTATGCCACCAGCAAGAGCAGAATTTTATCAATAAACATATCTACCTCTGTAATATTCCGGCCAGCAATAATACACAATATTACATCCAATAAAAGCACAAAATAAATTACTTTTTTCTAGGAAAGGATCTTCAACGAGAGAGAGAAGCTTTTCATCATGTTTGTAAGCCATTTATAAGCTCGAAACTTTCCAAAAGTTGGACAAACAATTATAGCAATAATCAAATAAAAAGAATAGGGGACAGTCGATCCGATTATAAAAAAACGACCGTAGAAAACTTTTTAGAGTCAGGTATTCAATTTTGGGTACTGATTGCAACATTAACTGTACTTCTTATGGAATCTGTTTCTAAAGAAAAGGAAAATAGACATTGAATAGGCGTTTTCCTTTGGGCATCCGGACTGTAAAACATTCCTCAATCCCATGTCTTGACAAAACTTTGATGTGGGGCTTGACGATAGTGGTTTTTTTCTGTCTGCTGAGTGGCATGGCGGGGATTGGTTGGACGATGGAATCTGGGAGACGTGGCTAACGTGCTTCTTCGGAATGGGATAAGGAAAAGAATTTGAGGATTCTTGTTCCGGACGCCGACTGATGACGACGTCTGATGATAGCTGGTCCGAAAGGACGATGCAATCGACCAAACCAGGAACTGTGACCGCCGAGAGGGTGACCTCTTCGGATTCAATTTTGCGGTTGTTCTCACTTCAGCTTTCCTTTTCGGCCACCAGATGGAGGCACGAAACTATCTATCTAGCATCTCTTGTAAAATTCGTTTCACATCCAGCAATCATTAATTAAATTGTTCTTTTGAACGATCGCTTATATTTTTGAGAACTGGATATTCCTCACTTTTTCTATCAATTATTTATCATGATTGTATCACATATATGACTTCATTGCGTCATTTTTTTTCCTAAAACCGCAAAGTCCTATATTCTATCTTTTTAGTCCTACCCCCACCCCCTTTTTCACCGGCAATGTGCAAGTTGGTTCATTTTAAATTTTTATTCAAAATTTATATTCTCCCCCTCTTTTTGCATGAGATCTTTGAATTTTTATTCAAGATCTCCCTGTATCGGGTCGTTTATTTTCGGATCGACCCAATCCATTTCCACGCCCACTTTCTGCGAGCGAATGGCCTCGGCCAATCAGATCGCAGGAAGAAGGGCAATCGTCCCATCGGCCGACTTCGTCTGTCGCCGTTCCAGCAGAATCGTTCTGCCCATTTAAATTTTATCTTTTATAATTTAACTATGTAACCCCATTAATTCGGCTCTTAATTTTAAAATTCTGATGAGGAGGTACGTCCCTCATTTAGGGACAAGTACTCCGTAATTTACATGCCACTTGCCACTTGCCAGGAAAAGAATTTGTTAGATAATACATACTACACACAAGCTACAAATTAAGTATCATAAGGATAGAGAATGATTGCAGGGAATTGTTGGGGTCAAAACTGCAACCGATGAATGGCAATCATTTGGTTGCAGCTTTGACCACCGTGCAAGTGCATCACAATTTCCCTCCTCTCGAACCCAACTATGAAGAAGAATCACCCGTGGGGGATTGAGTATCTCTCTCGTCGCTCTTCCTTTGCCCCAATCACTCAAGAATACCGAGTTCACTAAATATTTATAATGACCCTAAAGCATTGTCCCCATAGGCCAGCGTTTCTCAAACTGTGGGGGGAGCCCCATTAAGGGGGCGGCGTATTAACTCTACGAGAGGGGCGCGAACACATTGAAAAGTCGGAAATAAAATATTAGTTAAGTATAAAAAAATTATAAATTTAGTGAAACTAAAACAAAATACATTCTGACGATATAAGAAATAAATGAAAATTTACACTGATAAAAAAACACTTATTAATGTATCAGTACTGCAAATGTATTTTATATTTAATTTAGCAATAATAAGTTAAAAACAAGTTTAATAATTACCATTGACAACATGGGCTTGCCGTATATAAAGTTATACACAAAAATTAACAGTTATCTTGATAATTTGTAGGGTTTATAATTCATCCCTTAACTGCCGATTAAAAGATACATGATTCGCTCCCTAACACCATAGTTTTTCATATAGGTATACGTATGTGATGTATTGAGGGAAAGGAGGGAAAATAATAAATAAGTAAATCCTTCACAAACACTGTCAAGGTCTTTTTATTGCATTTCAAAGCCTTCGGAATAATTTTATGAAGCACGGAAAAGATCGTATTTCGGAAAGATGTATGTATACTTCCGGGGGAATCAATGCTTTGGATGAGTGAGACGTTTATATACGTCCGCGGTACTTAAGACGTTAAACTCGTATTGTGGCTTTAGCGTCAAAGTATAATATTATTGAATTAATTGTTATTGTAAGGAGGGGGTGATGAAAATTATGATTGAGTAGTGGGTCGCAAATATTGAAAGTTGGAGAAGCACTGCCATAATTCCATAAATATTTACAAGCATTCATATCTTCTCCGAAATTCGACCCAGATTCTTTGTGCAAATATGAACTGAAAGCGCGAAAATCGAGGGAACACTTACGAACACCCTCTAACGTTTGATGAGCAATTTATAAGTCTTATAAAACCAGAGCACGATGTGAGCATCTGATTTAGCATCTAACGATTTGTTGAGAAGATGTGTGTTTAGGGTAAAACGCCCAAAACAATAACGAGAGTTCCAATCACTGTGTACGGAATTTCGCTCCAAAACAAACTTTTACAGGTAAAAAAGATTTGGCAGTTGCTACCTATAAGGCTGTCTGCATCCTTAATGAAGGTTTCAACCTGTATTCAAAATTATGGAGCTGATGGGCGTCATAATTGGTCAAACAGCCAAGGACTACGCTGAGACTGCTGACAATGCACAACTTTGGAGAACAGAGAAAACTGCAGAAGCAAACTGAAAAGAGGCCAGAACCTTACACAGGGCTCTCAAAGCCACTGAAAATAATAACTGTGAGGAAACGGAAGGATTTCTCTATGCACCAGGCATATCTGAATAATTTAAATTTTGTCAAAACTTTAAACGCGTTTTTCTCGAAAATAATTCAAAAAGTTCAAAACTCGAACTTAAAAATACTACTAAAATTATGTTAACATTACAAAATCATCGCATTTTGTTTTCTTGTTATAAAGCACAAAAAAACGTTGAAATTTCAACCATCACATCAAACTACAACCATAATTCCCTCATTGATGTAAAAAGAGCTGCTCTTACCAACTTCGTCACCTAACCAGTTTAAAATTATAAAGCACACCAAGGATTTGAAGGAATGTTCCGCCTTAGTTAGCAAATCAGGGTACCTTTTCTGTATATAATGGAATATATAGGAGATTAAACTATGTCTGGGGAATGATGGGGGATGTTTTAATATATTTGATTATTAAAAAAGCAGATTTTTTTATTAGGAGTTAGACTTTGAGCATTAGATTACAAAATACGAGTAAATTATTTTACAAATGCCAGGCCATTGACCATCAGGTCATTAGGCAATTATTGATGTGCTGAAGTAAATATATAAAGCGTTGATTCTGAGGACTCAAGTTACACCATGTGATCAGATTTTTTTAAATTTACATCATTAGATATTTGTGTAATTACAGGAATAACAGACTTTGAAAATACAAAAAGATAGCTCAGCCATCCCGTTGACGCTAAATACGAGTAATTTTTTCACTAACAGGTGTACCCAAATAGGGAATAATCATTGGGTTCTTTGCGTAAGGATGATAACTTCTGAAGAGTACATATTAATAAGTATAAGAAGAGCAAATAAAATCCCTTGGAAACGAATTTTGTAATTTAGAAGCATCACCAGACAATGAGGAAAAGCTGGTACATACTTCCCCTAACCATCATATTGCATAAAAGAAGGGTATAGTTTCATACATCGTACAACAGACTTCCTTCAATTCCTAATATTAGTTCACTCTCTTCCTATATATATATTCATTTATATGTCGCAGGAAAAGGATGTAATTAGGGCTTTCATCAAATTCCTAAGGGAGAGGATCAATTCACGCAAGATGCTAAGATAACAACTCTTTAAGGGCATTTCCCTGATGTAAGTAAGTGATTTAATCAAATCCCGAACTATTTTAGTGAAATGATGAAATGAACAAGTTAGCATTTGTAGAGCTGTTTTCGCTTGTTACCACTCCTTTTTACCCTGTGCCAGGCAGCGCCGGGTTTCTGACGTGATGCACCAAAACAAAATGAACTAAATACCATTTTTTAGTTTTATTTAGCTACTAGCTGGTATACCCGTTCTTCGCACGGGTGAATTTAAAAATTAAAAAATACAGACTGAAGGATATAGAAGTTTTTAATAAGTTAATTTTACGTGAATTGTATAAATTAAACACAAAAAAAAAAGCTTTTTACATAACGCAGCTGAACGAAAAAACCACGTTTGCTAAATTTTAAGTCTTTAGATATAATTGCTGATTTTTTTTAGTATTGTTATTATTATTTATGACGCCCCGTAACTTTCTCGTGGGTCGATTTTTGAAAACACCTACCTGCTCAGCAAAAGTAACACATTGTTACAAATTTTGGGTAATAAACGGTAAAAATAGTGTAAATAATTTTATCTGGATGTGTAATAAGTTAATATTACTTTCTGATGCATTTATTTTATGTTAAATAGCTGTTACCCGCGACTTCATCCACGTGGAATTTAACAAAAAAGTGTTTATTCACTTCGCAGAGTTTACGAAAACTTTTCTTCTACTTTGTGAATCTATGTTTCTTTTTTGTTTTATTTTCTTTCTTTGATTTTTGTTGAGCTAGGGGTGAAAGCGACGCATGACCTTTGACACTGTCGATGGGTGCGGACTAAAATCTTTAGGATCAAAATAGGTCTAAGTAGCAAGTAGGGTGAAACGCGAACACAAACGAAGCCGCAAGGAAGGGGGTGAAAGGGACGCATGACCTTTGACAATGCAGTTAGCGACTGTAAAATCATTAGGATCAAGACATGAATGGGAAATGCAACGAATGGCAGCAACCTAATCAAAGAAAAAAGTTTGATATAACTGCTAGCAATCGTTGAGACCAAAGGCTCGCGAAATAGAATAATTCCTATTAAATAAAAATAATCCCTATTGAATAAAAATAGTCCCTATTGAAATAAATAATCCCTATTTGAATCGGATATTGCTCACTATTTCATTGGTTTTAATTTTATTTTCCCGGAATCCTATTTTTTTTTATAAAATAAAAGTAGCCTAAGTTATTCCTTATAACATTAGCCATCTACCAGTGAAAGTTTCGTCAAAATTGGTCCACCCATTTCAGAGATTATCCCAAACAAACAGATGGACAGAAAGACAGACAGACAAAAATTTTAAAAATTGATTTTTTCATATAAATACCGTATATACTTTTAAATGCATTTAGTAAAAAGCTGTTAATTTCAAATTACAAACAGACACTTCATTTTTATTTATATGTATAGATACTCTTTGCATTATTATCTTTCGATTGATATATCTTTTGTATGCCTGAAAATTAGAAACTGGTTGAAACTTCAATTGAAAAATGAAAACAAACAATTTAAGGAATTTGACCATGCCCTCTTTATAGCTAAAAAAAGCTTTTTGATATTAAAAAAAATCTTTTTAAAAAGGGGAATAATAAAAAAAGTGTTATAAATAAAGCAGAATATTTCTAAAGAACTGCATTAATGTATAATTTGAAAAAAATGTCTGACATATTCTACTACAAATATCCTTTTTTTAAAAAAAATACCAGCTTTATTATCCAATTATTTCGTTAGTTTATTTCGAATAAATTTGTAATTCAATGATTATTGTTGTATTAATTACTCCACTTTTAATAATGCACCATATTTGCTAAATAAGCACTTTTAAACTCTTGACAATATTATCTCATCATTTCACTGAAACAGGTTTGGGATTTGATCAAATCCCTTTCCTTAGGGAAATCACCTTACAGAGTTCTTATTTTAACATCTTGCATGAATTGATCCTCTCCCTTAGGGATTTAATGAAATCCCTAATTTTTTAATCATTTAACTACGACATATAAATCTTGTTTCAAATTTTCAATTGTTAATAAAATACTTTTTATTCATCCAATGAAATTCAAATACATTTTTTAAAACGTGTAAGGGATGACACTTGATGTTAATACAGTTTTTTCAAATATTAATTCATTAATTAAACTTTATTTTTTTAGTTTTAAACTTATTCTGCGTTACTGCAGACGAAGTTAAATTTAGCACCAATAGATGGTGCTAGTTCTTCTAATGAATTTTTTTCTTGACTTCAAATATATTTTTTTAAACGTGTAGTGTCCGTAACGATATTCATGAATAAATCTCAAAGCCAAATAATGTTCACTTGATGCTTGGACTTAGAAAATGCATGTTTCTCGAATGGACAAGTATATGTTGCATGCTCTCCTGAGAAGATACCATCGAATTTATTTGAGTTAGTAAAATATGGGTTACCGAAAAATGTTGTGCACTGATTAGTGATTAGCTGTATTAAACTTATTTATCGTTATACTTTAAAATGATAAAAATATTATTAAATACTTATGAAAATCAGCGTTAGTCTCATCGTTTGAAAAATTAAATCTAATCCGTTAGTATTCCATGCATTATACTAGACTCAAAAAGGAGGTGTATGAAATGCAAAATTAAAAACGTTTTGTTTTTGGCTTAATTTCAACTCTCCGAATAGTGAACTAATGCCACAAAAATCCTATCGAGTAGCGGAGCTGATGCACATCGAATCTTTTGTAGCTCAAAGCCTCCTGATGGCGTAGAGTGTCAATTAAGACTGCATGATGCTAACTTATGTGTCGTCCTCGTCACTTCACGGTGGCTCAAATGTATGAAGAGGCACCAATAATTTCCCGCGTGGCTTCTAAGTGCGTAGTTAAAAACAATCAATTCATATTACTTGCAACCTTTGTAATTGTTTTGGCATAAGGATGCATGTGTGAGTGTTTATTAATGTGGCACTTCAACAATGAGAGGGATATTGACAATGGACCTTGATATTTTGAAACGCATTCACGTAAAGAGGATGCATCAGAACTACCACCGTAATCTTCTCACTTCCACACCCCACCATCGTGAAGATTTTGAGCCCCAATAGATCTAACATGCATCAACCTTTCTACACGGTGACCTTCAATGACATCAGAAATCTAACAAGTGAGTTGGCTATGATTTCGTGACCATGACCACTAAGCCGCCGTGCCAAAATCAGATAGAAATTGGAGATAAATCTTATTTTCGGTAATCTCTTTCGGTCAGAACTGGTATATTATTTGTGAAATTCTTTTAACACATCCAAGATCCAATGGAAATAAATAATAACCCCAGTTATTACACACGGAAGCCGTTTAGTATTTGACTATTTTTAAAGAATTGACCATATTCATTGATTATTGCGAATTGAATGTTCCAACAACAACCAAGATTCTCAGAGACAATCCCGTTTTTTGTTTTTCAATCACATGTCAGTTGGAGTTTTTGTTCCAACTTTGTCGCTTCTTTAATTTCGTTTTAATTCTTAACATTTAATTTAACCCATTGACTGCCAACTACAATATTTTTTTTATTTCTAATGGCAGATTATGAACATTTACAGAGTTCATCAATCTACCTAGTACATCACCAAAAGCTGGTATCTCTTTTTTTAGTGCGGTGGCATATTGGCGGATACCAATCACCGCAGGTAATTTTGACGCCCAGTTTCTTCTCTAGAGGGAAGCACCTCAACTCTGATGATGTGACCCTGTACCAGGATTTAATTTTACCTAGAGCACCCCCTAGGGATCTTTTATATGTCGTATAATTGTACGACATGGTCGCTATCGATTTTTTGCATCATGAAAATCCATCGACTTGGGCTGGGGTCGAATCCGCAACCTTGTGTACAGAAGGCCAGTGACAAACCAACCACGCCACCCAGACGACGCCAACTACAAAATATCTTGTAGTAAAAAAAAGCGTGTGTACTACAACTGCCAGCTACAAGATATATCGTAGTGTGTGCTGAAATTTTAAATTGATTACGCATCTCCATTTGAGTTAGGAGTTATTAGACAGGATGAATGAAAAATTTATATGGGGCAAACACACACACACACACACAGCTTAGTATAACTATCAATTTTTATTATTATAAAATTATAACTTAGATTATACATAATAATTATATACATATATATGTTCTAAAAATTAAAAATATAAATTTTTATTGTTGTCGCTGTGTATAATGTGCTTTAAAGCAAGGATCAACGCAAAGTGCAGTTGAGTTGTTGGGACACACTGGACGAAAATACTTACTATCTGCGTCTTTTTGCTTTGTACGCTACCAACATGGCGGGTTTGTAGGAGAATTTCTAAGAATGAAAATCAATTGTATTTGTATTATAGTTGAAACTTTCTCCTTCGCTGCTGCCGTCGTCATCAAATAAATGCATAATAACTGATTTCCTATATTGATGCATCCTCGTATTTTTATTACCTTGATTTCTTTGGTTACAGAACATTAATGCATTCTGCAGGATTATTTCGAAGTAATGTAGAACCATTTTCTTGTACCAATGGATGGTTTTCCTAAGGTCTGGTAATTATTACTTATCATTCTCAAGCGATCTCATACAGATCATTACACATTTGTATGAAAATAGGACGTAACATTACACATCTGACTGTCACCAGATGACATTGGTTGACGAGTTTGTAATATAAAACAAAATCTTTGTATTTTTGTCTATTTTAGCTGGGTTTGTTTTACTTCTTAAGGACGCGAAGCAGCTACGAATCGTTTTTTTTTTCTTCCTTTTTATTCAACCACACAACATTAATACATTATTCACAAAGCACAGCAAAATTTCAAATTTTTTTTTCAGATTACTTGTTAGCTTCAAGGTATTGATCATGTCTAGCGTATTCCAGAGGAAGCTCTGGTCTGTCGGTACCGCTGGGCAGAGAACATTTGCGGTGGTACGCATGAGTGAACATATATGAAGATTTTAATTAAAAAAACCATTATACAAGATATGACACAAAAGAACGAGATTAAGTATGTAGCTTGAAAAAAGAGTAACGTTGGCAACAACTGCTCTGATGACGACATACCACGCACCTCCTCTATCCATGTGGCCAGTTTCACCTTAAATGATCATGCCAGTTTGTAGTGCTGCGTCATTGAGTGAACGCGTGCAACTGCATTCTGTCGCGAAAATGCGAAGCAACATAAAGTTCCTTGTGAGACTTAATAAATCAACCCCAAAAATATTTCAAATACTAACCGAACCTTATGGAGATGAAACTTTATCTCGAGCACATGTGTTTGAAGAGCATAAGCGGTTTTTAGGAGGAATTGACCAGTGCCGTAATAATTATTGTAAAAATTCCCGTAAATGGCATTACAATATTATATCTAACTTTATATTATCATTTTTGTAAAATGTCATGTTTCTTTTTAAAATAAATTTTAAGCACCCAGGGCAAAACGCTCTAAATTTACCTGGCAGTGAATAGGTTAATAGCTAGACGACGATCGAACTCTAAGATCCTCACTTAACAGAACAACACTTATAAAAGACAACATCTGGGCTGTTGTGCTTACCTGATTCTTTATCATTGTCATAATCTTGTTCAAGGTTTACCTAAATTAATCGCTTGCGTGATTATCCCGAGTTATCTCGGGTTCGTACATATTGCAGTTAATTATCATCCCGAAAAGCTCGGGCAAAACAGAATTTGTCAGTACGGTTTGTTTTATTGCGGTTTTACTAGGCTTGGAGTAAACGAAAGGAAATATTCAACTTTCATTGGCAGTTCCCAAAGCTTTGTTGGTTTCGCGGAGCTTTTGGCGGGACGGGTCACATGTTTTCCCCGTTGTATAGTACACGTCGGTTTGTGGAATAGTAATGCATAAAGAAGAATAGTTTCGTTGAAAAAAGTAAAATAATGGCGATGTGATGATGCAAGATAGCGAAAGAGATGATTTTTCAGATAGTATTATGAAGAGGTGGACATTGAAAATAGTGGAAGGGATTCTTCTGTATGTAGCCTACATTTTGTATCAAGAGATTCACGATCACATAATTTAGAATGGAACTGGTTGAAAAAATAATTTCAGAAAATCATCGTGACGAGTTTGTCACATCAGGAAGACCCAGCATTAGTCCTTGCCACTCAGTTTAACCTTAGGGGATTTTCCAGATATTATTATAGAAAAAAATCAAATCCAGTAGATATTGTACACTGTGCTTCCGTAAAAGAGATTCCAGAGGTAAGCCTGTAAGAAAAGAGACCAGATACCAGTGTAAAGAATGTCAGGTATCATTTTTGTGTTGTCCCTTGTTTCAAAAACTATCATACAAAGACTAATATTTAACTTTTTTCCATTTGCCTGAGATAACTCGGGATAGTAAACTAATATTAAAACTGAATGCTTTTACACCTGTAAAAAAATTAAAAATTCAACTTATAACCTACATATTTTGTTTTATTTCGTTTCTCCTTGTATTTAATAATAAAATTTTAAAAAATTGACGATTTTTTGCAATTTCTTTCAAAAAAACTTTGTAGCTTAAATCCTAAAAATAACAAAAATAAAATTCAGTAACAAAAATTATTTAAAAATTAATTTTAAAAGAAATATGTAATTTGTTACTAAAATAAGTCCCCAGATCTAATACAATTGATTTTTGAAACCTTCCTTCTAGTTAAAGAGTGAAGTTTTAAATATAATAATAATTTTCTCTCAATAGGCTTGGTTTATGGTAGTGATCGTTTGTTATGTAGTTTATATAGATAATTTTCATATTCTATTCATTTGTTAAAACATTCTTTTGATAGTCTGAATAAAAATTATCCACAATTTAATTCTTTTATTAGTGTATTATAATATACCACAAAACTGAACAATTTTTAAACTAGTGTTTTTTAGTATGTGTGTGTGACTGTGTGTACCTTTTTATTATCAAATAAACTTAATGAAATGAAGAAAAAGTTTCTCACTAGATTTTCAACCCTCTCAATTACTATCGTTTTGACTTAGATATTATTTCTAACAAATTTTACTAACAAATTAAATTGACACTAAAATTTTTCTATGATTCAATTTTTATCTATATTTCAATTCTTCTATAGTAAAATTACGGAGATATAACTTAATATATAATTCATCATATATAAGACAATTGTACATTGTTGATAGACAAGCTTTAATTGCTTCAGTAACATAAGCAATTATATCATTTAACAATCAAAGAAATTAACATCGATATCTTTAATGTCTTTTCCTTTGAACTTTGATGGCATGTTACATTTTCCAGAAACTGCAGAAGGTTTGTTTCTTATGAGCCATGCTAAGCGGCAATCGCATGTGATAGGATTATCTAGAAAGAAAAAAACATGCGTAAAAGTGCGTAACAATCATTTCATCTCAGAATAAGTAATTACACTAAAGTTCTCTTCCGCATATAAACTGGCATTAAACTCTATTCATCGAGTTGTTTAAAATAATAAGGAATTCAACAAATATCTATAATATACGAGTACGATGTATACGAGACTGATAATTAAAATACAGGGCGATTTATAAAGTATACACTTTCCTGGTGTTGTATAAAACACTTACAGTCAAAGACTGTAAGTGTTAAGCACACCGGAAGTTAGATAACTCTATATTACCTACGGTATATTACCTAAGCGCACCGGAAGGTAGATATACTCTTAAAGTTTGGGTCTCTCACCAAACGGAAGTGATGCAGGCAATATCCACATTGCAACACTGCGAGATTCCCCTAAGCAAATGCTTTGGGTCTAGTGTCCAGAAAGAATGTGTTTTACCCTCTTTTTCACGAACAATTGTCATGGGAACCACTTTCTTGGATATGTTAACTCTTTTTTTGATGCCCCAGTTGCAGGACGACATTGATAACTTCATTCTCCAATTAGATGTTGCCAGTGGCGCAATGGAGGATATTAGACCCCCCGGGCAATGTCAGGTTTTGGGTGTCAAGTCAGATCTTACAAATGCTTGCAAAACCATAACATAAGATTTGGGGCCCTAGAATCCTGGGCCCCCACAATGTGGGGGTTGCGGTGGTATACGTTACGCCACTGGGTGGTGCAACACCATACTGATCGTCCTATGTGAGAGATTACCTTGATCATTACCTCCCCCACCCATGGATTGAATGAGCCGTGGATAACATGCTCTCATCCAATGGGTACCAGAAGTCCTGATTTACCATCTTGTGATTTCTTCCAGTTGGGATATTTAAGAGAAAATGTATTAGTCCCTGTCCTTTTAGTTAATTTAGCGGAGCTGAAATGGCATATCAAACCGTTATCAATGGAAATGATTAAGCCTCCGTTATGCGTCTGAATCTCTCAAATGCATAATGAAAATAGTTTCGGTACTATGCTGACACGGTGGGTTTTGACACGCCCAATCTTCCATCTGCTTTTCGTGACTCGCCCTTGGAATCAATGCCAAGAGCGAGGGCGATGTCTCCATATTATGGGCGGCTGGGGCCATTGAATCTGATAGAATGAGTGCGCCCAAGAACGTCAGCGTTTCTGTGGAAATAATTCGAAACAAGTATTTTTTAACTTCTTTTTGATAGGTTTTTTTTCTTCTAGGGATTGAGATACATCTAAGGCATACCGTGCGCTAGCAAGCGTGACTGTGTTTCATTAAGTCCTCAATGTAGCTGGCATAAACCAAAATATTTATATGAGAATCAGAATCACTCAAATCCTCACGCACACATCTAGATAAACTAGGTCATGAACTTTTGAAAGAGCATTTACGAAGACGGTCTGAGAGTAACATTCACGTACCTCGTTCATTTTGACTCAGGAGTGAAGAAATATCTAATATACAATGCCCTATTCAAGACGAAAAACTATGAGAAATATCATCAAGAACTTGGAAAAGAAGGAACTGTTCTCTCTTGTCAGGATTTTGAATATTGTTGGGTGATTCTCTCTCTCTCTCTCTCTCTCTCGTGATGTAAACAGTGATGACAGTGATAATTAACCATTATTTTTTATGGTTTTTTTCGTATAAATATCTCAATTCCTGTGATTATATTTAAATTTTTTATGTCAAATATATTTTAATATCAAAATTCACCAATGAAATGATTAAATCATTTTTATGCGATGATGCATCTGGGTGATGCCGCGCGTCTATGGGTAGAACTTTTCGACGCGCGCCTAGTGGAGGGTCAAGATATCTTAAAGCAGGGGTGGGCAGACTTTTACAAGGTACAGTCTACTTTTAACTTTTTAAAGGTGTTGCGGTCCACAGGTGTGCTGAGCTAAAAGGTCTACTTATTCGAATGTAAGCCGCAGCTTTTTCAATGTTAATACTAAAAATCAGATGCGGCTTAAAATGGAAGAGGAAAAATCATTGGATTCGTTTAAAATTTTTTCGGTTTTGCAAAATTGGATATCTCGGTTTCCTATTTAACACTACTTTTCTTTTTTCACAAAAATTTGTTGGGAGTTTGGGATGTGGCTTAGAATCGAATAAATATGGTAAAATGTCAGCCAGATCGTAAATTAAGCTTAAGAGATAAATAATCTCATGGATATCAGTACATTTCAGCGACGTTTCTTGCTTGCGTCTATCTACATAGCAGAAATGCCACACGTGCATAACATATATAACAAACACATTTTGTATTCATCATTGTGAAGAAGAAGAATTCTTCCCATTTTGTATTAAAATTGTATGATTTTCCTTTCTATACACTTCATTATACACTTCATTTAAAATATAATGGTCTACTAATTTTACTACAAAAACACAAGTAACACAAACATTTCAAGTTGAATGTTTGAACAACTATGAAAGTGGATGCTAGACTGTTCACATTTTTAATGCAGCGAGTTGCGAACAAGCGAAAACCCATGAATCTGATTTCGACGTATGTACATAACATCGCGTTACATAACATCATACATAACATCGCATACATACGTTGCGCCATAGCAGGACGTAACGTAAATATAAGAATCCAATCCCGCGGAAGCGCAAAATGTGAGGTGATGTTTCAGTAGCCAATCCTGTGTTATCACGGAAGGAGCTGATTAATGCCCCCCCTATAGTTGGCGTATGGGAGAAAAGGCTGGCATCTTGGTGATCGCGTTTTTTATTCTTTAGCGGCAGAGAAAGTGTTAAGCGCTATCGTGTGCTTCCAATTATGGTACACGAGTCGTCTACACATAGTCGCATGGATTGTAAAAAGCCGATTCTCCAGTCTAGCTGGCGTCGGTGTTCTACAAAAATGTTTATTTTTTAGTTTACGCGTCTTAGGTCTTAGTGAAGGCGGTCATCCCAAAATGTCTTGGTGGTCCACAGGTCGATTGCGATCGACTTAATGCCCACACCGTTTTTAAAGCTTGTTTAGGCAGAAAACGATAATCGGTTTGATGTCACCCGTGTGACTAAGGGTTCACACATGCAACACATCTGCGACTACCTCTAACAAAACTTAAAATAATTCCATACAATTTTGTTACAGGTTTGTTTCATTGTCCTTGACTTACAGTGCATTGAAAATGTTATACTTCTCTAAGAATCCCCATGTGTGTATTTTCAAAAATTTTATTATCTCAACCCCTATATTAAATTATTTTTAACGAACAGTACCTTTATCCTGTCCGAAAACCCTGTCAGTACTTTGAATTATGTAATTTCCGATGGAAAAACTTGACCTTGAACATCATCTTAACTGTGAGGAATTGTATGTGTAATTTCGCCTCTAGGGAATTTATAACATCTAAATACTGTAAACATCCGAGCCTTTTAAGCCGAACGACTATTTCAAAATAATTTCTGTAAGTTATGTATTGATGTGAATTTTCCCACTTTGATCTGTTTTGTTTCAAAAAAAGCATTTTATATACAACATTTTTCTGTATATCTTAGCTTGTTTTCTAAGTGACTTTATAAAATACAGAATTTAATTAATCTGGACGAGTTAGAGCCTTAATTAATTCGAAGTAATAAGGCTGGCTCTATTGTACTAAAAACTCCCGTCATTCTTTTTTTAGTTACATATAATATTTCATACTTTTGACAATATTATTTTTCTCTTTTTTTATAATATAAGAATTGAAAAAAAATATATTCATCATTTTTGGTGTAAAAGCTTTGTTGAAAACAGAATTTTTAGTCGGTAAATATTTAAGACACTCCTATAACATAAGGGGAAATCACAACTATACAAGCCCTCAAACAACTGCAAGCGAAATTTTATAAAACTTTCGAAATTTAAGCTATATTTGAGATGAAAAGTCAGACATGAAGAGAAAAAAAAAAGATTCCATAATAGAAAAACGACCACTTAAAAATTATTAATATTAAGGAATTAATTTATTTTATTGGTTGGTGATTGTCTTGTTTATAGAAATGTAGTTGTATTTTCATATAAGAAAAGTCCTATATACCACTCAAAGGCAATGTACAAATAGTTTTGTCCAAACTCAAACTGTCCTGAGGACAGTAACTAATTTGTTGCAAGATTGCCAGAATGACCAGTCAAGATAACAGGGGTCATTTCTGTTTCAGGGAAGTTCTTACAATGCATGTACATTCTTGCCCTGTCTTTGTGTATTTTCATCCCTCTTAGGCGGCGTGTCCCGAGTCTGGTAAGGGTATTCGCTAAAGTCATATTTGTGAAGAGTAGTTCAGACATTTGGTATTTAAATTTTACAGTTTTGTCTTTGATCTATACCTTGTCAGTTATTCTTAATTCTTTAGTTAAGGCAACAGCGTTCTCGTTTTTCTAAATTTCAACAAGGGCTGGTACACATTGGATGATGCACTTCTTATCTAACCTAAGAATTTTGTGCAGAACATATTATATATGATCAGGACAAGCACTGAGTCTCCTTTTTGAATCACTTGAAGGACAGCTGTGGAACCGCTGGATATGATTATTCCTTCAGATTTCTCTGCATCTTGGAAATTTAAATATTCGTTTAATGGGAGTTCACACAGGTGTAGTTAGATGAGATTTTTCCTGCGCCGACTTGGAATTACTTTGTTCTGCTACCCAATAAAAAGATGATACCAGCTCCTCTATTACACTGATATTATAGTTAGTGTTTTGTGAATTATTACAATTTAGTTTTTAGTGTTTCATACTAAAAAATATACGTACCATCTAACTGAAAGAACTCAAGCTTTGTAACACCAAAAAATGCAGATTCAGGTAATACAACAATATTATTCGACCTAAGACCTATTGTTTGTAGATTTGGCATATTCGTAAATAAATTATCAGGAATGGATGTGAGGTGGTTGTAGCTGCAACAAATCAAGCAGGATGAGTAACACAAGTTATTAATGTTATAGATTTTTCACAAATATACTACTAACCTTTTTAAAAAATAATATTTCTCATGAATTATAATATATAAAACTATGCATTGTTACATATTCAATACGTAGCTAAAAAGGTACATTTTTCAATAATTTAAAATAAGAAATTAGTTAAAATTTCTTATTTCAGATTAATTCATTCTCTATTAATATCTCCTTTAAAGGAAAAAATCTAATAAAATTATCTTAAAATATATACTACTGTAAAAGTATATACGTAGCAATTAAATTTCTGTCTTTTAAAATAAAAATTTAGTGAATTCTCCAATGAAAGAAATGTATCAATACAGTGAAATACGTTTAATGCAAAATGCTTAAGACGATACATCGATTCACATGAAATACAACGGTCTCAATAAACTACTATAAATTTTCAGGCATTTTTTTTTCTCTAAACACGAAACGAAAATCACTTAAGGGGGTTCACCCATTTTATGGGTTAAAAAAAATCATAAATTGCTTCCTTAACATATCTAAAATACGGTAGTAAATTGGTTTTTTAAAATACGAAGTCGTTATAATGAAGCCGGTGTTAGAAGAGCAGCTATTCGTAGCGCTAAGTTAAGATTTTCATTATTTTAATCGGATTTGAAACTTTTTTTTTTTTTAAGCGCGTTTTTCTCAAAACTGTGTTTTTCAAACTTTCCTCCATCATATCTCAAGAATGGTTTGACCGAATGACTTCAAATTTATAGGGTAGACTCAAATGAAAATCTCTCACCAAGTGAACTACAATTATTTCAAAATTCAAAACATTTCCATTTTTTATAACAAAAACATAAGAAAACTCCATGAAATTCGAAATATTTTCTTCAGAAGCCTACCAAAAATCCAATTTTTGATATTTTCAATTGAGTGTAGTTCATTTGGTGCATTTAAGCTTATGGATTTAAAACACCGTTATTTTTTTTATTTCAGGTAAGCCAGTCAACCGGAATCGTGGTGGAAGTGAACGTCTAATTCTTTAAGTTGGGTGTGTTCAGAGTATCATAACTCACGTTCTATTGGATATTTTTGGCTAAACACATATAAATAAATGATTAAAAAAATTTAAAGTTCTATCATTTTGCTGGTTGTCAAAAAGAATTCCCTAAGAATGCTTAAAAAACAGAACTTCATATAGGTAAACCCCCTTAACACGAAAAGATTTCCCTTCTGGGAGAGGAAGGATATTGAAACTGAGCCTATATTTAATTAAATGTCTCAGAAAATTTCCGTGTTTTTGGACTTTTTCTACTATATCATCGGAAGAATTCATTGCAGTAGTTGATGATGTTCTGCATACAGCCTCAGTTATGGCAGACAGAGACATTTTGGAGTTTGTTCAAAGCTCTAAAAATATCATTGATGCAGATTCGGACGACGAAAATGAAATGAATAATGTAGTTGCTGTTCCCACGACATCCGAAATGATGGACATCATGAAAGTATGTGCAGTTATTTTGAAGCACATTCCAATGGTAAAATGAATAATAAAATGACGATATCGAGCAGTTAGGGGATTATTTGATGCAAAAAAATAATACAAGAAAAATATTAGTTCATTTTCTAAAAACTTAAAAAAACGTTTTGTTTTTCAAAAAGCTTGAAACATTTGTATTAAATGTCATTGCATTTAATTCATTGATTTTTATTAAATACATGTAAACATACATATGTATGATTATAAAAAGTGATCTAATAAATTAAATTTTGTTGAATAGATTTTTTTTTTGTTTGCTGATCTGCTTTTTTGCAATATGCTTTACCACGAAACTCTTTTAACACCCAAAAGTATTTTCACTATCTTTAATTTCGTATTAAACTATTTTCACTGTATTGTTTTACTTAAATTTCTTACATGCATTTAAATTGTATTTAGTAAAACACTTAAATTATGAGATTTTCAAATACTTGCATACTTAAGATATGCTTATGCGTAAGAATTCAAGCATTTAAAATAATCAGCTTTCAAAAAAAGGTTTATAAGAATAGGTTAGAATTACAAAACTCACACATTATATTGGCATAAAAAATCTTAAAACCTATTTTATTTTTTGAATATTTGTGATTAAATAATAAAATTAATTGATGCAATTAATAAGTTATGAAATAAGTATTTACAATATTAACTAACATTTCATATAAATACAAACTATAAATCTTTGTAAATATTTAATGAAGCTGTACATATAGTATTATACACGAGGATCATCCAGAAAATAAAGACCGTTTAGTTGTACAAAATGAAAAGCACAAAATGTAATGGAAAAAATAATTATATTACGTACCTAAAGCTTCCTTCAATTCCTTGCATAATTATGGCCTTCATTACACATTTGTCGAATTTGTTCACGAGATTTAGATTTCCTATAATATACTCCTCTAAGTTATGGTCAATTAAGCAAACCAGATGTTTACTGTATTCAAACAAAATACCAATAAACTGGCTCTTACTCTTAGTGATTACTATCTGTTCCCTAAGCTGAAAAATTGTCTCGATGGTAAATGTTTTAGGAGTGATGAAGATGTGAAGAATGCTGTAACAACCTGGTTTAAATGGTCATTTTAAATTCTCTTGCATGCTATCTGCTGAAAAGTGTAACAAATTTGAATTTCGTGAACAAATATGATAAATGTTGAAATGTAGCAAGGGATTATGAAGAGAAATGAACGAACTCTTACATCATTTTCCTAAAATTTATTTTTCCCCAACAAATTAGTCTTTATTTTTTGGATGCCCCTGTGGTATTTATAAACTCAACACTATACATAGTCTTGAATACATACTTGAAGTACAAATATCGAGCGTTGAAAGGTACTGGAAACATATCCCTACTCAGTGTTGTTATTTTGCAGTGATCAATAGCTAATTTATCTAAATTAACAAAATCTCTAAAGGTTCCTAGAAGAAAGAGCAATAAATTTACATTTAAGCAATTTTTAGTCATTTTTATTTGCATATACTTTTGCTTCATATTCTTAAAAGCTAAAAAATATAAATACCAATATCAATAAATGTATGTCTTTGTGTTATTAATAATCCTCAGTTTTATAAAACGCATTTGGCTTAGTCTGATAATTATTAATTAATATACTTACAAAATGAGCAATTGCTTTTTTTCTTTACGTAAAAAATTTTAGAGACTATATAATTTTAACAAAATAGGATTAATTTTTTTTCAATATTTTATAACTGGCACTAAAATTGTCCTAAACATATTTCTAACTCCTTGCAGCAAAAAAATAAGCTCTAGTGGATAAATATTTGATCACACATTAGAAATATTTACTTTAATGATGAAATAACTTTTAAAATATATCGATGTATGAAAAAGTGTGCTTAATCAGCATCAAAACACCATTATCTTCTATTTTAAAGGTAGAACTGTTTATTATTCGATATTATTTGTAACTATCTTTGTTGCTGCTTATTCCACCTGATCGACAGTAATATCGGATCAAGGTCGATTAAATTCATCGCGGCTAAGGGTTAGATTTTTACGCCTGTCATTAGTTTTGGGTTTTACCTCAATGCAGGTGATAGTACGTTTCTCGTTTGCACCCCAATTTTTAGGGGGAGGGGGCATCCTGGGCTTATAAGAGTGTGCGAAACCTGTAAATTTGCTTAAAAAAATATGTGCCAAAAAATAACTTTAATGATGAAATAACTTTTAAAATATATCGATGTCACATTTGTAAAACTATCTTTGTAAGAAATGATAATGGAAATTTTTACGCCTGTCTATTAGTTTTGGGTTTTACCTCAATGATATATGCTAATTTCAATCAGAAAAAAAATTTAATTGATATTTAAGAAATTTCTTGCTCATAATATAGTTGCGGGATTATATATAAAGATTTGCGGAAGAAGATTTTGACGACGAAATGTTTCATTGAGATGGGTTATTTTGTACGAGTTGCTTCCGTTTGACGTGAAAGTTTTTCCTTCACATGACATTACCAAATGAATTCAACAGCATCAGTTAAATTGTAAATATTCTTTGTGGACAACTGATGTCGCAGCGTTAAAATAATACAAGATCAAGTGCATTTAAATCTGGACTAGGTTTGGAAGGTTTTTCAAACCCCGTATTTAAAAAACCGGTTTTTAAAGTACATTTTTTACATCCAAAAATTGTTTTTTTTAATTACGAAAACCGATTTAAAGGATAATTATAATGTAAAATTAATTTTAAATTTATTTGATTTGCTATTTAATCCCATGCAACGGACAACAAATACATTTTATTAATTTGCAAGTTGCATTATCCACTAAAATAAATTTGAAATTATCATATACTTTAAAAGAACGAATTCTAGAAAGAAAAGTAGGATTAGCAACTCGTTTGGTGTATTTGCCAAATACACAAAATGTTTCTAGTTCAGATAAGAAGTCTAGTGTACTTTATTTTTTTATTGAGAACATTTACATCCCCGTGCACCACAAAGTATCACACGGGGGCTTACATAGAAGTAAGTGTGAATCACACATCACAAGGAAAAGAAGGATTATAACACAAACATCCATGCCTTGCACGGGATTCGAGACCAGTCAGTATCACTAACCATTACACCGGATGAGCGGCAGTGTAATGTGCTTTATTTAGCTTCAAAAACCGAAACTATTAAATTATCTGGGAAATATATTGTCCAGAATACTTCAAAATTCTTATGTGGGAACCGATTCGGATGAAAGGCAAATAAAAAAAACTACTCATAAGAGTACTTTTTTTAAAAGTAGCCATGGAAAAATCAATTAAATAGTTTCTTGAAGACTGAAGAAGAACTTACAAATCCAAAGACACTGAAAGCTGAATTTTCTCTCTCATTATTTGAGGCAACAATTAAAAGAACAAAAAACTTTTTTGATTCCTTGTAAACTGTAAAATCGAGCTCAGTGAGTGAGTGAGTGAGTGAGTCTAGGGTTTTATGGCGCAAGAGCCAATTTTTGCTATACTGTGCCAAACATTTGTTTAAAAACTTAAAATGTTTTATAAAATATGTAAAAATAATGACAATACACTTTTAAAAAGTTAAAATTTCAAACCACTTAAAACTGTTAACAATGAATTAAAGAAACAAAATTTGTTGGGGAATTCCCCCACCCAGTCACACACACAGAGACCATATCTTAAAATAAAAGCATTGAAAATGACGAATATTAGTTTAAAACAAAGTTAGACAACACATTAGCCTCTACTTTTCCTGTATCGGGATGGAGTTAACGCGCGTAAATATCCTTTAGGAAAATTTAAAGGATCTTTAATGGTGAATTTATCTGTAGGATCTGACTCAAGATCCTCCTCCTCCACGTTATAAGTTATCATGTTTTCCTCATCTGTTGCATATTCTGTAAATGCAATGGATGGCCTCCGCTCGGGGAAGCCTCCTTTGTGATCAAGACATTCCCAGTGCCAGGTAAGTAAGGTAAACCGAGCTCAGTACCTAATGAACTCTAGTATTTTCAATTTCAGACAATATAGGGCGGAAAATAAGAACAAGACATAGCCACCATTCAAGGGATACTTTATGTTTTTAAAATCCTATTTTCTTGGGAGAAATTAAAATAAGTGAAAATAATATTTGAAATTTTTATTTAAGTTTTCGTTATTTTGTGGAAGCAATATGCAAGTATAATCCTTAAGTTTTATGTATATTTTGGCTTCGAAATTGATTTCGTCTGTTGTGTTATTTTACATAAATGAAATAAAATATTTTTCCCTATTTTAAATTTTTTTCGACAAAAATTCGAAAACCGATAAGACTAGTTTTTTGGAAATATTGAATTCGAAAACTGTTTTCCAAAAAGTAGGTGTTTGTATAAACCCTAATATGGAATATTTGGAGGGGTTGATATTGTAGTTCCAAATTTCATCCATCTTTTAAACTTTCTTTATCATACTGGGATCCTCCACATCCAAATGAGGCTTGGCATTGGAAAGTAGCAACTAATTTGGAACAAAATGTTTGACCGTACATGTAGCAACAAATGTCGGATGGAGGAAGTGTATAATTTATACATTTTTTTAAAATTTTAACAAGAGTAATATAACTTCTTTAAAATAAAATATTTCGACATAAAAGAAATATTTGAAAATGTTAGGATATGTATAAAATTTAAAAAACAATAAAAGGGTAGCAAAGGGAAATAAAAATAAGTCTGAATTTAACATTCATAACTACGAAATTGATGTATATTTATTAACCTTTTATATACCGATGGTATTTATAAGCACCACTTACTTTAAAATTACATAGAATAATCATTTTTACGATTACTCTGACGATACTTAGACGAAATATTCTTTGAAATCCACTCTTCCAAGATATAAGGCAGCATGGGTTCTATGATGAGTATTTTAGCGGGGAAAGTGAATAGTTTTATAGCAGAAATTGCGTTTTCTGCTGACGGCGTTTTCAGCGGATGGCAAAGACTGTCATTTTTGTTAAAAAAAAATAGTTAACATCTAAAGATGAGTGTCTTATTTTTTTTTTTTTGTATATAAATGAAGACCTTAGAAAACGATTTGAATACTTATTTAAGTGAACAGTATGTATAATTAATTTTACAGTTAAATATCTTTAATTAATTAATTAGCTCTAATTGAATTTCCCAAAGTGGTGTATTTTGTTTATGTATATTCCTTAGTTTTTAAGGTAGTGATTCAAAAAAATATTGCATGAAAAAAACTATAGTAAATCATAATGCGGTAGATAATGAGCTAAACTATATTTCTGTGAAATATTGGTCGCCCATCCGGTATAGTGGTTATCGACGCTGACTGCTGTGCCGTAGGGACTGGGTTCGAATTCAGGAGAAGACATGGATGTTTGTAAATGTATAGTGCCTTCACGGCATGGGGGTACTCTAAATAGCCGTCGAGCCGCAAGTCCTCTCGTGAGGTTGGTGGAAGGGGAAGAGAGGTGGGAGGCCTCTGACCACCCCCTAGAGTGTTCTCCCTCTAAATTGTGGAACCGAGCCAAATTGTACTGTCACCTGCATGGTGCTCAAATCTACGGCTAACGACAGACGTCACTTAGCCCTTTGCCATGCTAAATTTCGTGTGCCTCGATCTGGTCTTTGCCGATCAGGTGGCATTGGTAACCATAACAACTGTGGAATATTAAAGAACATCATCGAAGTAAATGCATCGAAATAGTAAAAAAAGCTGTAGAAAATAACTAAAATTATGGAATAACATTCATATGAGTATGAATTTGATACTTTTCGGTTACTTCTGGCGGCGACAGGCAAAGTACGCACCAATAAAAGCTACTTACTTGTCCTTTTCATTAATTTTAATGAATTATTACCCAAACCCGCACGGAGAATGACAAATAATGGTTGTAATTGGTGATATTTCATATGGCTTTGACTGCCACATTTGGTTATTTATTACCTTCTCTCGGATAAGAGCGAACAATACTATAAATTCACAAATCATTCCATCTATAAATAATGTCTAAAAATTTTAATTAAGTCTCATTAGATATAACTTAAATGCGTGATCGGTTCTTAAGTATTATCGCAACCTATTGGCGACATTAAGTGAAATGAAGCACATGATTGCCAATTCAGCGCATACGACACATGCGGAATTGGGATTGCCAACTTGGCGAGTTATCTTGAACGTTGAAAATGGTTGCGATAATACGTTAGTATCTGTGAATTTTTAATATTATAATCTGAAATATAATTTAGTTTCATAATATGATAATGATTAAAGCAGCACAAATAAATAAGAAATATTAGCTGTGTTTAAAATGCCAAAAATATGCAAAAATACGCATGTTAATGTTCAAACCTGGTTTTATTATTTTGGTCCCAGTTTCATAAAAAGAAAGTTGCTGCAGTTCTTTCGTAGCATGTTCACTGAAGTCAGAACCAAGACTTTTGATATTATTATAATATATATTCAAAATTCTTAGGTGTGTCAGAGGCTCCAATAACTTCCATATAACTCCTCTGTAAGAAAAATGATGTAAATATATTCAACATCTCGAATCAGAAAATTGTTTTAATGTTCTTTTTGAAAAATTAATTGAACTAAAAATGAAACAAAAAAAAAGAAATATTAAAATTTAAAAATAATCATGTAATTTAAAAGTAAAAAAATACGATATGCAATACCTTACAAGTATTTTTTTTAAAACTGGAAAAAATGTAGTTAAGAAGATCTTTAAGAAATCATGCTATAAGAATTAGAGGCAAGTTAAAACTAATGAAAAAATATTGTGCGAAATATTTAACTTTTTGTATAATTTATCGCGACTTTCAGACAGTACTTAATACATTTCAACCATTTATTTATAAGTTAGAGACTAATTTTTTTTCCTCTTTGGATTTTTGAAGATTTATTACTGAATCTTAAACTTCACTTTTATTTTCATAAAAATTGCTTTAACTTATTGTGCTTTCCATATTTTCTTCTCAACAAATAATAAATGCAACAAAATAAAACATAGATTCAATTGAAAAAAAACCCTATTTTTTTTTACGTTCCGTTGATTCCCCAAAATTAATCAAATTTTAAGTTTTAAATCATACTAAAATAATATAAATTAAGCCATAGCAGTAACCTAAAATTAATGTTATGATACATAAAAAATTTATTATTTTGTTTTTAAAGTCATAATTTAAAGGTGATTAAGGAGTTTTAAAAATTTGTTTTTAAAAGCATTTTATGAGAATAATTAATATTTCTCTTTAAAAACAAAATTATCCAATCTTTTTGTATGAACTATCTTTAAATGTTTAAATATAAATATGTAAAAATAATGCTCTAACATTAAATTTGAAGTTAAAAAAATAAATTTTACGAATCTTAGAATATTTTTCAAACAAAAACGTATAAAGTATAATTAGACACAATATAAAACATGTTCATTTGGTACATTTTCTTTATTGTTATTTTTGATTTACATCAAAAAAGGAAAATATTAAAAACTATTAAATTCCATTTAAATTTCAAGATGTTCTTTTTCTAGAGAACAGCTCAAGATGATACGAAAGATATTTTAATAAATATATTTTTCAATATTTTATATGCAGTAAAGAGAGAAAGATTTATGTGCAGATATTTTAGCGTTGAAACTTTTTTGAAGGAAAATTATGACATCGACAAAAATAAGTATTCCATTTAAAATTAGGTTAGTTTTGTGCAAATCAGTGGTCTTCAAACTTTGTTCCACTGAACCCAGCGTTTCCACGAGTCACAATAGAAAAATTGAAAAGAAACTCATAAATATGTAAGCAAAATGTGGATTCACGTTCTCTATGAAGTTTATATAATTATGGTATCTAAGGCTCATCCTATTGATTTAACTGAAAATTTTATTTATGTATATACGTTATTTTGCAACTCTTTTTAAACTTGTATTTTATAATATAAAATAATATTAAAACATTTTATCTTTATATACATATTTCTATTAGATTGTAAATATTCTATTGTTAAGTATTTTGAGTACCACGAGATAATTTTATACTCAATGGTTAGCACAATTTCTTGCAAAACTGAATAGTTCTCTAATGGAAAACGCATCTTTTTGCATTGGTGGAAAAAAACATATATGAGGAAGGAGAGGAAACAATATATCATAATTACAACATATTCGATGTTAAAATGTTAATTTATGGCAGAACAGCTCCTAAAGTTTACGTTGCAAACTCTTGCAAAATACCCAGTATTTCTCGCATAGCTATAAATATTTTAATACCGTTCAGAACATTGTGTTTAATGGAAATATATTTCTCAAAGTGAGTGGCGACAAAAAAAAACAAATTAAACTCAGAATATACACTACTGGGCACCGTAAATGCAACACTCTGAAGGAAGCATGCAAATAACATGAAATTTACAACATGCATTAGCGGAGGTGAAGTAAGCAAATGATTAGAGTTTCAGCGCAGACACAGATCACGCGCGTCTGTGGCGCCACCTCAAAGCGATATTTAAGGCTTGGAGATTTCGACGATTTCAAGTTCGGTAATTGTGTTTTTCTTGTGGTTTTTTCAAAAAACTATCAGTTATTTTTAGTAGAAAACAGCAATCAGCTTTTGATCAAGTATCTGAGTTCGACAGAGGAAGAATAGTGGCCTAACGAGGGGTTGTGAATTATCTTTCAGGGAAATAGATAGTCGTGTTGGAAGAAACCAAACAACTATAATGCGGATATGTGACTGTTGGATGCAGGAGGGTACGACGGACCGACGTGGTCGATCACATCCACCTCAGTGCAACACTTCACGTCAGGACAGACAAATTGTGCGCATGGCAGTGACGGATTGCTCAGTCACATGACGAAGCGTAGCACATCACATTGAGTCTGTAACGTATCATTCAGTGTCTGCGCGTACTAATTGACGCCATTTACAGCAGAGTGGTCTGTCCGCAAGACGTTCATTGCTTGGTCTACCCTTGACACAGAACCACAGACGTCTCCGCCACCAATGGTGCGATGAAAGAATGATGTGGGTGGCAGAATGGAATAAAGTTGTCTTTACTGACGAGTTACGCATCTGTCTGCAACACCACGATGGTCGGATTCGAATCTGGAGACACCGTGGAGAGAGGATGCTGAACAGCTGCGTTATGCACCACCACTCTGGTCCTGCACCGGGTATTATGATATGGGGTGGTATTGAATATCACTCTCGCACTTTTCTAGTACGCATTGCCGGAACTTTAAACAGCCAGCGCTATCTCCGAGGTGATGGAGCCAGTTGTCCTTCCTTACCTTCAGGGCTTGGTCACAGCCATATTTCTACAGGATAATACGTGATCACACGTAGCACGCATTGTCCAAGAGTTCTTCGTCAATCACCAGATTGAATTGCTCTCCTGGCTGGCTCGCTCTCCGGATCTTTCACCGATAGAAAACATGTGGTATATGGTTGCTCAACGATTGACCCAAATTATACCCTCAGCTGCCACAACAGATCAATTTTGTCAACGTGTGAAAGCTGCTTGGTCTGCTGTACCCCAAGAACACATCCAAAGTCTCTTTGAATCAATGCCGAGGCGTGTGGCAGCGGTGATCTCCAACAATAGCGGCTTCTCTGGCTACTGATTCTGGCAGGAACCACACTTCACAGAAGTCTATAAATTTAATCATTTGATACTTGATCAACATGCTACCTGCAAAATAAATATTGTTGTGCTATCTCTTGTCTTTCTTGGTGTTGCATTTACGGTGGCCAGTAGTGTATAATGAGATTACATTTAATCTCAATAGACGTAGATTTCGACTGTTTTTGTGAAAAAAGCTGACCCAGTTACTAAATATAATGCATGGGTAGGTGACACTTGAATCGCAAATAAATACTATTAATGAACGAATTATTTTTAAAAAATAGATTAGAATTTTAATAATAAATAGAATACTTTTCTTAATTGTCTTTGTTGTGAAGTACCTATAAACATTCTTTTAAGTATGCATGCGGAGTGGGGCTCCATGAAAACACTTTCTAGTTCTAAAGGTTCTCAGAGAACACTCTAATGTTCTAGAGGTTCCATGAGATGGAAAGGTTTAAAGACCACTGGTTAAAATTATTTAAATAACTATAATTTTTCTTTTAGAAAAATATTTGTTTCTTTTTATTTACCAAATTGCAAAGATATGTGTGATTAAAAGTAAAATTGTATAAGTATTCACTATTCATATAAAAAAAAGCTTAGTTCCCCTTTCTATAATTTTTTTAGTGCTTTGTTATAACACACACAGTTTTTATACTTTATATACATATGTTTTTTTCATGTGCCATAGGTTTCAAAAGAAAATCACCTCAAAAGTTTAGTGTTCTCTATGTGTAAGGTGTCTACATCTTGGAGGAAAGTTGGGGGCTTATCAAACAGCTGAATGAGCGTCACATTTTTCAAGTACAGAGCATAAACGTGCACTTTTTCGAATATATCATATGGCAAATATTGAAGAACTGAATATTTGATATGTACCTATAGAATACAGAAAAATAAAAAAAAACATGAAATGCATGATTATCTCTCTTCAAAATTTTATAACAGTTTCTATATTTGCAAAAATTACAGAATTTACAAGTTTTAAAAAATTCAAATGAATTTCGCTATTTCAGTACTTACCGTAAGTACTTAGACTTATAAAATATTCAGTACTTTTTCTTTCTACCTATATTACATGGTTATTTTTTTGTTTTGGTAAGTTTTAACGGATCACCATTTGAGTCGAGGCTTTAGTTATATGGGAAAGCATAGTATCACAAAATGAAACAAATCAAAACGACTAGTTTGAAGTCGAAAATTTATTCGGTATACCCCAAGATTCTTATATTAATGGTTATATTATTTATTAATTAGCTTTTGCTGATAATTGACTTCCGTACTATGTCAGAATCTGACGTATTCCTTATAACCTTTTATTGCTTCTTTTCGTCATTGATAGATTTGTTAAGGTATTCGACTACGTTCGTAACCGTGATTTTTAAAAAAAGTGCATAAATGGATAATTTTCATGATATTTAGTGTCACTCAGATTGGAATACATGCATAAAATTGTTTTAAGGACATTTTGACAAAAATATTTATTTAAATACAATATTTTGGCAAAAAATTAACTTAGAATAATCTTTTTTCCAAATATTCTTCTTTTGTGAAAACTGGTTGTATGATAATAATATTTTGCCTGTATATAGCTCAGACCTCTCTACGGAGGCTCAACTAGAACTTTTGAAAAATTCACATTATTTTCGGATTTACCACCAATTGAAATAATTATTCGCGTTTTTTTCTTTAAATTGCTCCCCTCTGTTGTCGTAAAATATGAATAAACCCACTTCTAAGTTATACATTTCAAAAATTCTAGTTGAGACTCTGAACAGAGGTCTGAGCTATATACAGGCAAAAGACTATTCTAATAGAAGCATTTTTCACAAAAGGAGAACATTTGGAAAAAAGATTATTCTAATTTTTTGCCAAAATATTGTATTTAAATAAATTTTTTTTGTCAAAATGTCCTTAAAACAATTTTATGCATATATTCTAATCTAAGTGACACTAAGTATCATGATAATTATCCATTTATGCGCTTTTGAAATTCACGGTTCCGAACTTAGTCGCATACCTTAAGAATTTTTTTTTTTAAAAAAAAAAAAAAAAAAAGCATTTTCAACCAAAAAATTATTAGTTGCATATTTGAAAACAAAAATATATAAATATGTAGAAGATTACGCTTTTACTTTTAACTGAAATACATATTACTTATTTTTAAAAAAATAAGTAGTGTCATTATTAAAATGCTCTTATTTTATGTATGTCATTATGAAAATGTTATTATTTTATTTATTTTATACACTGTTCTGTTACTATCTATGAAGAAAGGGGTACCAGAGACTCAGAAGAGGCTGAATTTCTTCCTTTATTTCTCCTCTACCACCAAGAAGTTAAACCTGTGAAGGTGTTCCCCTATTCGCCACCTGGGGAACGAGTCCTCTAGGGGTTAAATGATCCAACCGCAATAATTCAAGTTAAATGAAAAAAACCATTGACTCGTACCCAAGAAAGATCACGCATTTTTCTTTGGTCCTATTTAATTATTGTCCATGACAAGACACCGAACAACCAATTGTTCTGTTTGTTTATAAAATGCATGGACTCAGTAAGTAATCGCATAATCAGAATAGAGAGAGTGTTGGTAAATCTAAATCCATCCTTAAATATTTTGATCAAAATAATATTTTCTGAATTAAAAATAAAAAGTCTTTAACGCTTGAAATTAAAAACTCGAAAATACACTCATGATAAATGTCTTGACAATATATTCATAGTAATAATTATCTATTACAATAAGTTGAGATACACCCTATTTTATTCATGATAATCATTATCTGTTATAATCAATTGAAAAACAATATATTCATGAAAAATAATATTGATAATAATAATCTATATTTATAATTAAGTTTAAAATTCAGCATTAAAAAATTTAGACAATATTTTACAAAACAATTGCTAAATTAATGCGTGTGGATTAGCCATTTAAAAAGAAATGCTATAAGAAAATATCAAGGGCATTCGAAGAACTCTTGACTTCTCATAGTGATATATTTATCATTTCTCCATTTAAAATGATTACACAATTGGGCCTCGCTATTGGAATTATTGAATATGAATTCTGTTTAATTTAATGAAATACGTATGTTAATAGCATATTATAAGTATGAACAAGATGCACTAAATTAAAAATAATTTTATTCTACATATGTAAAGAAGAATTTACTTTATAGTAATAAGTTCATTATATAAACTATAGCACATGTAAACAATTAAATTAACCAATACAGGAACAAAATAGCAATTATTTAGCACTATATAAATCCCTCTAAATTTCAAATTAAAAATATTACCTTCTTCATGAAAGTACAGTGTTCCATTTTGGGATAGTTACATTATTATGAAATACGTACTTTTTGCTGCATCATTTTTAAGATATTTTCGTGATATTACCTCTTTATATTCATATCCTGATGAATTTCGGAAAACATTCCTCAGAATTTCCGATTCCTCAATGTGCTGACATTCAAGTACTGTTTTCGGACTGTTATAACAAGCGCATGGTCGGGTATCAATAGGCTCTGGGCAACCTTTTTTCTTCGAAAGTCTTAAAGAAGCCAGAGTCACCGTTATTAACAGCCAAATAACGGTTAACTTCAAGAGGAAAATTTTCATATTTAACATGCAAAGTATTGTAAATGTTAATATATAACTATTGCAAGTATGCTATAATTTAAAAGTATTTTTTTAAATTGCTTTATATAATATTGATACATTTGTTTTAAGATTCCCATGGGTTCTGAACCCCATCAAAAAGTAGAGATTTATTTACAGAATTTCTTTCATAGATAAAAGTTTGGAATTTACAGGTGTCTTTAGATTCGATTGACAATGATTTGTTTATGTTCGTAGATAATAAGGCAAAAAATGGGAGAGGAGAGATAACCCACAGATGTCGAAAGATGAAAGAACATATTTACCGATAAAATGTTTGGAAAATTCATATCTTTTAGATCACACTGAAAATTTATTGCTAGATTTTGAAAGTCAATTTTTTTAATTGACTTTTTTTTCAAATCAGTTATTTGCTCTAAGCTAGAGCAACAAAAAATGGGGCAAGCAAATATAATTAATAATGTTTTGAAATCTTAAAAAAGGAGATAAAGGTCGAATTAAAATTCGCAATATACTGAAATAAGTAAGTTTTGAAATTATTACAAATATACATAAAAACAATTGCCAACTAATAGTAAATCACTCGAGTTCAAAGCACATTTACCAAAAAAGGAAGTTTTCTGATAATGACAATTATTAAAATGAAGATTTTTTTTCTTTCAATAAATTTTCGTAAAATTTCATATAAATTTTTAGGAAATTTATTCAGTATTATAAAAATATTTCATAAAAAAAGAGAAAAAAAATTTTATTTTATTTCATTGTTCAAATATTATTTTTCCAATTTAAAAAAAATATAATAATTTATAATTATAATGTATGCAGTTAAATTAATAAATCGAGACACTTTTTGTTTTATTACAAATATTTAAAAATATAGGTTACGGAGTTCCCAGGGAAAGTGAAATTTGTATAATTGTGAAGTATATTGTTCCTCTTGAAATGACTTAGTATAATGCACTGGTGATCTTTGGCGAAATTTATAAGACGCTTAAAGAATTTCAACATATTTTAACAGTTGTGTTTCTTTATTTTTTCATTGCTAGCAGCAGCACTAAATGAACACATCTCATTCTCTGGAGCTAAAACACTCCGCGCAAACGCACAAGTAGTAACAACAAACTTAGACCAATAAAAAAAATTAAAAAAACCAAAGCATAAACAAGAACAGAAGTCAGATTGCAGGGCTTGTGACTGTTCTCTGGCTTTTCAGTATCTATCTACGATCGATACTGGAGGCTCTCGGGATGTCGCATGCAATTGTTCTTGGGATGTCACATGCAATTGTTCTTGGGATGTCGCATGCAATTGTTCTTGGGATGTCGCATGCAATTGTTCTTGGGATGTTGCATGCAATTGTTCTTGGGATGTTGCATGCAATTGTTCTTGGGATATCAAATAGGTAGACATACCTCAAATTTTTCGACTCTGAATTACTGGTATGAAGTTAGCTCACTGAAGATTATATACAGCAAGAAGTATGAAACCTGAATTCCCCTTTAAATCTCATCAAGTCCCGTTTTGAAAAAGATTGAGATACATACCTATTATATACCCACGTCTAATTCATCAAATAAACTGCAATTACTAAATGCGGCGATATTCAGCCAATGGCAGAAAACCTTTCCTAAGCATGTACAAACAGAATAATCATGTTCGCGTATACGATGACAGTTGGCGATGTGTTTCAAATTTCAAGTACCAAACGTTTTAAAAATTACTGTTTACGAAGGGTATCATATTTAGTAATGGAATTTATGCAAATGACGGGAATTTTCACTATCCGTCCATCGACAGCAGTAGAAAATTTAAAGATGGGATTCACGTCTCGTCGTCTTAATTTGTCGTAACCAATGTTTTCCTCGTTGAAACATCAAATATATTCCGAGGCCCTTAGTAGCCAAGTGGTTAAAGACTTGAGGTCGTACCACGCCTGGTGCTACAAAGCCTCCACCCATGTTCAGGGGCTGGAACAGAGGAAGCTGAAATTCCTCAAGTTGGCGTAGTGTAGAATTTCAAAGAGTGAGGTGCCAATACAGGTATCACTTTACCGCAGTGTTTCTCAAAGTGCGGGGCGCCCCCCTGGGGAGGTCGCGAGCATATCGAAAATTTAAAGATTTTTTTAAAAAAATAACCGGAAAGAGAAGTAAAACAAAACGCTTTCTTCCAAAATAAAAAAAATACACAACACTGATATAATTTATGTTTATCATCTGGCGTTTTTCCGTCATCAAATAGTTATCTTTGATCCCAAAACCAAATTAAAGAAAAAAAAACATTTTGTTTAATTTGCTGTATTTACTCAATGAGAGATTTCTTCATTACGTTTTAACATAAAATATTACTCGTTAAAAGAAAACGAAACCCAGACCATGAGAAAAATTCTAAGATAAACAATTCATCAATGTGATTATTATTGACATAGTGTGCATTAGTTATATAAAAAAAGGAAGACATGATTCACATTTCAGCCAGGCTGCAAAATACATTTGCTAATCATTTGATTGACCTTCAAACTTAACGTTCCGTCCCATCTTTTATGCGTTTGCTTTTCGCTGAGAGAACTTGCAAATAATAAAGAGTTTTACGATATTTGGAAAATAATTGATTGATTTAACATTTCTGTAATATTAGTGAAAAGTGTCTCTGATTTGCGTCATTTATTATAGTCTTGCACTTTTGAATCATTTTAGTTCAGTGTTTTATTGGATTTTTTCTCGAATCATCAAAGAAAAATTGAATAGACCTTGAAAGCCGGTAAATATATTTTCTCTTAATAATATTATTCACTGGAATTCCGATTTGTATCGTGTACAGTAAAAATAATTATAAACAAATGACTGGGGTGACTGAGTCCCCCCCACATTACCATTAGCGTTAGTATCGAGTGCGCGCCTGCTCCCTGGTTAAAACATTTTGAAGTCTTCTCGCTTTAAACATTAAAAAGTAACACAGTTATTCTTCATCGGAATTTTATATATTTAACATATTTTTATATATTTTTTTATAATTTATATATTTTTATATATTTCATTATTTAACATTAATTCTAAATGCTAATTCGGTGAGGTTTAAAATTACAGTTCTTTTAAACAGTTATTTACAATTATAGCATTTATCTAACAAAAATCATTTTACATTTCTGTATACAATGTCGTGTGTGTGTGTGCACACAGTTTTACTCTCCTTACAGTTCAGGTATTATATCAAGAATAATGTTTTATTTTTTTAAAAAATGAACTCGTGCGAAGAGAGCCGGTGTTTCAGCCAATATATGTTTAATGTATCAGTACTGAAGAATATATTTTATAAATATTTTCTTATTACTAATTTAAGAACAAGTTTAATAATTATTAGGTACTTCCATGGGCTTGTCTTGTAGAGGAAAGTTTTTCAAAGGAAGGTTTAATAACTGAAATTGAAACTTTGAGTTATCTTTCTATATTTAGCTGAAATCTATATTTTGTCTTCAAAGCAGCCACCGCAGAAAATCCAGTTTAACAAAGGTAGGATGTTGAAAATGGTAATAGTATACGAAGTGCCATTGTTTTCAGTACAGAGAATTCATCATCAACCTCTATCCAAAATTCAAAGAGCGATTTATTACAAAATTGCCTTTTAATTTTTCACTGGATGTGAAATCTGTGAAGATTTCTTCTTCGGAAGTTGAGAGTCCTTCTGGAGTGTCTTGAAATAGATCCCTAATCCACTCGTAACTTGCTACCAAGTTGTCCTCATCAAGAAAATACTTTTTTAAAATTCTTTGCCAATATAGCTAAATGATTTTACATGTTTTAAAAACAACTTTCACATGTTGTTCTTCAGATTTGTAAGTTTTAACATATAACGAGTTGGGGCTTTTTTCCCCATCATTTACTTCAGTAGTGGTAAACCCAAAATTTAAGTATTTTTGAGAATATCGCCTTGATTTAATTTTCGGAACCATGCTCGTCTGTGTACTTGTTGATTCTTTATCATCATCGAATGTTTGCTTACGACTTAAAAATGTATGTATGATTTTGTTTTAATCTACTGCCGCAAATACTTATTTACCGTGAATTACAATTAACGTGCAAATTAAAAAAATGTACATTCAAGCTAGATTCGGTAGCTATAAGAGTATAGAGACGACCAAAACTGACTGGATTTGTACGAGGAAAAGCATTTTTACATGTTTTTCGCAGACGTCCGATAGGTTGCCCAGACTCACGCAAACGTACGCTATAATGCCAGATGTGATGGATATGATAGAGAGCAACATAGGCTAGACTATTTTTCTAATGACACTTGTACTTTAAGAAATGAATGCTGAAGGAAATAAATCTTTAATTAAATATATCATTTTGTGATCTGTAACAATTTAAAAATTAGAGAAAGAAAAATAACAATAATAAGTAAGTAATACATATTTTAAGTAATTATCTTAAAATGTACACTGGTGTGCAAAAATTAAGGACGAAGTCTAAAAATTAGCATATCAGCTGATCAAAGAGGCAGAGCGGACAGAAAGACCAATCAGGAGATTAAGTAAGGTGATGTACGGTACCACATGTGCAGATATGCAGGTAGACGTAATGGGGGAGTGTCTGAGTAGTATAAAGCATGTTGTCGGTGTAAGATCAGTATTTCTGGCAAAAAGATTGCCCGCCGTATAGCAGTTACAATCACACCGAGTTGCTGCCTCAGCGAGAAATGGCGAATAATCCATCTGTTAGACGACATCTGGATGCTTTTACCCGAGGTCGAATCATTGGGAAGTTGGAGGAAGGCCGCAGTGTGACAAGTGTGGCTGCAGAGTTCGGAATTGCTCACAGCATCGTTTCACGACTTTGAAGACAATTTCAAACTACAGGAACAGCTATCCGGGAGTTCAGTAGCGGTCGTCCATGAGGAACCACACCCGCAGATGACCGGTACATTGTCTTACATGTCAGAAGAAACAGGCGGCAGACAGCGGGAGAAATCGCTAGACACACGACACAGGCGACTGGACGACCGATATCGCGTTTTACCCCAGCCAGAAGACTGCACGGTGGTGGTCTGTTTGCTCGACGCCCTGTACGGTGTGTACCTTTAACGCCCTGCCCATCGGAGAAGGCGTTCTCTGTGGTGCCGGGAACACCGGAATTAGAGAGACAATGAATGGGGACGAGTACTCTTTACAGATGAGAGCAGATTCAGTTTGAGTAGCGATTCTCATCGCATACTCATCTGGAGAGAGCGGGGAAGCCGCAATCATCCCTCGAACATCATTGAAAGGGACAGGTATGGAGGTCGCAGTGTTCTCGTTTGGGGAGGCATCATGCTTGGTAGTCGTACAGACCTTCACATCTTCGACGCAGGTTCAGTCAACGGGACCCGTTATTGTAACGAGATTCTTCTTCCATATGTGCGTCTTTTTAGAGGCGCTATGGGTCTGCAGTTCCTTTTCATGGACGACAATGCACAATGTCATCGCACAGTAGCTGCCAAACAGCTCTTAGAGAGTGAGGATATTGAACGTATGGATTGGCCGGCACGATCTCCGGATCTCAATCCCATCGAGTATGTATGGGATTTTCTAGGCAGACGCTTGGCAGCTCGTACCTTACCACCAGTAACGATTCGGGAGCTTCGATTGGCGCTGCAAGACGAATGGGCAGCAATGCCTCAACAACTCTCATTGACACCCTCATTCTCAGCATGGGCAGACACTGTGAAACCTGCCTAGCAGTCAGGGGAGATCATATCCCCTACTAAAGACCGGGTGTTTCTTGCTGGACACCCATCACAGGGATGTTTCGGTTTTCAGTCGCATTGCGCTCCATGCTACTTTTTCAATCAAGCTTCTTTTTATCCCTCTGATTTCTCTTTTAGTAAGTGTTGCTTGCATTACACATGTCCTTACGTATTGGGGATCTTACGGTATTAAATGTGTTTATTTGGAAAGCTTTTGTACAAAGTTATATTGAAAAAACCGTCTCGTCCTTAATTTTTGCACACCAGTGTATATTACTTAAAAGTTATATATATAAAATTTAATATACTTATACTAGTTTGTACGATTTATAATTAAGATCGTATTGTAACTTTAGTGTCTCTCTCTCAAAGTGCATTTTTATAGCAGTAAATACATTATTGTTGTACAGGGGGGCGCGACAAAAATTGTGGTTGAAAATTGGGTTGCCAGTACTGAAAGTTTGAGAAACACTGCTTTACCGTGATCAGAATTACGAGGTACATCACCAATATCCATCCTGTCGCATTAAAATCCGACATGCATAGCAATCAGCCCTAAATTCATTTGCATTTACAGTCCGAGATCTATTCGTTAGTTCAAAAAATTTTCATTTTTAAAAAAGTATTTATACTGCAAAATGTTAACTTCACGCAATGTGTCAGAAAATGCCTTTCCATTTTTTTTATTTCAATACTACCTTTCTCAGTTTATTTGAAAAATTTGGGGGAGTAAAATTTTTTTATAAGCTTAAAAAAACTATTCCTCCCCCCCAATCATTAATTATAATATAGACAAAATATGGAGACCAACTTGTTTAATTCTTAGCACTAAGATGTTCTTAGCCATGTCAAGGATACGTTGCTTGCACTATTTGTTAAGGGGATTCACCCATGTGATGGCCTGTTTTTCAAGCATGTTTAGGGAATATTTTTTAGAACTTTAAGAACTTTAATAGAATAGAACTTTAAGTTTTTTTATTCTTTATTTATACGTATTTTAAAAGTGCATATAAAGCTTTAGCCAAAAATTTCGAATACAACGAGAGCTATAGCGCTCTAAACACTCCCACGTGGAAAAAAAATGGATGATCACTTCCTCTACGATTCCGGCTGATTGGCTTATCTGAAGGAAAAAAAAGGTAATGTCGTTTTAATCTGTAAGCTGAAATTCACCGAAAGAACAATATTCAATTGAAAATGCCAAAATTTAGAATTTTGGTAGACCTCTGAAAAAAATGTTTCGAATGTCCTTTTTTTTTGTTACATAAAAATAGAACTATTGGGAATTTTGCAATGATTGTTGTCCATTCCGTATGTCTGTAAGTACCGAGTCTATCCCATAAATTTCAAGTAAGTCGGTCAAACCGTTCTCGAAATATGACGGAGGAAAGTTTGTAAGAAACAGTTTTGAGAAAAACGGGGTTAAAGTTTCAAGTCTGGTTCAAACTATGAAGATCTTAAATTATACTCAATTCGCGATGCCTGGTCCATAGAGTATTCCTTCCTCTTCAAATTCTTTTACAAAGCAGGTCATTTAGTTCTTTTGTCAATTCTTTCTCGTTTAACCTAGTCACTCGTGCGCGCTCAGAGGTTGAAATGCGCGCTTCATCACGTTTCTGTACAAAAGTATCCGCTTCACGGCCAAGCGGGGCATCCCATAGTCTTCATTACTTTTAATACTCATACAAACTCTTCCTAAAAGATATAGACATATAAGTACGTTGTAATTTCATCGATCTTGGGGTCAGAACGTAGATGCTTTGGAACAAAAACCCAAATCAACGAATTTACAGATTAGTCATCGTTTTGCGTTTCTGCTATAAAGACAGACTACTTTTACAAGTCTTATAGTTTCAGAAATAACAGAAAATACGGAAACAAACTCCAAAATGCAATACGCGAAACTTGGAGCTATGAAAACATCCATGTTCCGGATGTTTCTTAGTTTTCTTGCAGAAGCTGATGTCAATTCCGTATCATTTTGGGTGGTGAATGATTGATTGATTGAATATTAACGTCGCCCTGTTTTCAGCTACACGAGGGCTTTTGGCGACGGACCACGTAACTTTGAACCATGGTCAAGGGACGTGGATGACACCACACCAACCGGAGGACGTTTCAGCTCTCGACAGATTTAACGTGCATTGCTGCCCTACAGGGTGGGTCTTTAGTGGTACTGGGGTCGAACTCGTGACAAGGCCAGCCACAATCCAATATCTATACCACTCGGCTACCGCGGCCATTTTGTGTGGTGAAACGATTTCCACTAAAATTTCGCTTTTTATCACAACCAGGATGAACATTTCTAGTCGTACTTCCTTTTCGACCACTCATTGCGAAAATAAGTAATTTGTAGCTTCTGTGCTCTTCGAAGCTAAATCAAGACTAAAAAAATGTGACAAAATAATCAATAACTATAGATATTTCCTTTTGAACCTGAACAAAAACCTGTCTATACTTGTATGAACGTATATTTGTATAGAAGGGTAACTCAGGAGTGAAGTGAAGTGAATGTGAGTTTTAATGGCGCAAGGGCCAATTTTGGCCAAGCTGCGCCAAACACTAGTTAAAAGAAAAAGTCATTTTGTAAAAGATATATGTATAGAAATATATGCACAGATGTATATGCATGCGTGCTTGCACGCATGCATACATATAATATAGTAAAAATCCAAAGAAACACACAAATCAAATCAAATGTAAAAATCCAATTTTTAAAAGCAAGGCAAAAAGGTTTTGGTGGGGAGTTTCCCCCACCAAGTCAGATAAGGTTAAAACAGATGTATGAAAGAAGGTGACGCGATGACGGTTAAAAACGGGACCATCTATTAAAATATGACAAACTGAATATGGGACTTTGCACGAGGGACATTCTGGGGCATTTTCACCCAACAGAAGGTGCCTGTGCGTGAAACGAGTGTGACCAATGCGAAGTCGAGTCAAGCGGACATCATGTCTTCGCACTGGTAGTGCTGCCCAATGAGAAGTGGAAGGATGAATGCTATGCAGTTTGTTGAGGACCTGTTGATCCCAAGTCTCTTGCCATACACGATGGATATAGTTCTGTGTAGAAGTTTTTAAATCCTGGTAACAGACAGGCCGCTGCATGTGATCAGACATGGATCGTGCAGCGGTATATCAGCCTGTTCATTACCAAGTATATCCACGTGTCCAGGTACCCAGGAAAATATTATATCAAAACCTTTCCTTTCTTGTTTTCGCAGAAGAAGAAGTATTTCTATCACAGTGGGGTGCCTATGCTCTGTTGAAAAGTGCAAGGACTCTAGAGCACTCATGCTGTCAGTGTGTGACGAATCTATACGGAACTTTATCACTAACCTTCTGAACCGACCTTTTAGGGAAATTTAATTCCCTACCTATTTCCAATCAACTCCAAAGAGCGGACAGGATTACTTGTTATGCAGATTAGATTCAGTATTTAAGTCAAACGAAATAGTAAAGTTAGAGCAGTAGGAGACAGATATTGAAACATAAAGTTATAGTGATTTTGAATTGAAATATTGTAGTTGAAGATAAATTAATCTCACGAAGAATTGAGATTCCGAGTGGTAAATATAAAATTGTATTTAAAGTCTCATTAAGGTTTTAAGAGTGAGATTAAAGTTAAATGTTCATTAAGAACATTATTGAATATAATTCTGGGATCTCTTATCGTGGTAATTTCTGCGTGATCGTTATTTAATGAATTGATTAATTAGATTATTAATTAATTGAGTTAATTTAAAGAATATTATATTTAAAACCTCATGATATTCGCATTGTTGTTGTTAATAAGTCTTTGATTCTATTTGGGAAAGATAATCAAATAAAGAAAGTTAATTATAATAATGGCTACTGGTTCTTTTATATCTCATAATTATTCTAGTTCTCAAAGTGAGGTCCCTAGGGACCATTACAATGGCGCCCAACGTATAAATCCCGAGAATAGAGTCGGATCCAGTTTTAGAATCATTCCGGAACAATATTTTTCGGGGATTGAGAACATAGATGATTTTTTAGAGAATATTGATCATAATCTAGCGTATTATGAGATACCTGCACAACTGGCATGTGCTTACTTGAAAGGTCATCTCAAAGGACGGGCACTCGACTGGTTCGAAGTTCTAGGTTATAGAGTCATTGAAGATAAGACAACAGACTACGCGCACTTAAAACAGGCATTGTCGGAACAATTTCCCGTGGTCAGAAACAGGTCAGAACTAGAAACGCGATTTTATTCCTCATCACAAAGACGAGATCAACAGCCTTCGGACTTTATTTATGAATTGTTAAAAATTCATAAAGTCCTTAAACTAGAAATGTCGGAGGAAAAATTAATAGATCACGTCGTTAGTCGATTAGAACCTCAAATTTTGGATTATGTCGAAGTTAGACATCCACGAAATACTGCCAATCTCCTACAAATCGTTGATAAATACGAAGAACGTTTTATACATAGACAAATCAGAGGTTCGAGTGAGGGATTTAGAAGTTCAAGCCCTCATGAAAACAATCGTTTTAATACCCGGCATAGACAGGAAAATTGGAGGGAAAACAGAAATAATGAGAGATACGCCAATAATAGCCGACCACAAAGAGAATTTAATCGGTTCGAAAACCAAGGTTTCACAAATAATCGCAGATTCGAGGGTAGACGCCAAGGTGGACAATCGGATCAACCATTCCACAGTCAAGGCGGTCGACAAAGTGGGTCGAGAAATAGTTCATTTCGAGGTCAAAATGAACGAAGTAGAAATTTAAACTTTTAAGCGATCGATGTGAATATGGAGGTAATCGATCGCGAGGTACGGAAAATCCTCCAGTTTGGGATCATCGGCCTATCAGAGTATCCTCTATAAGAATGAACCCAGTCGAATTACCGTATGTCCCTATTCTATTAAATGAAACCTTTATTACCGCACTATGGGACACGGGAGTGGAGAAATCTTTTATTTCGGAGGAGGTATACCGCAATTATTTTTCATACCGACCTCGTCAAAAGACGAAAGACAGAGTCCCGTGAGAGTCATTTGGGTAGAGTCGAATTACAAATTAGAATCAGGGAATTTCAGAAACCCTGGGAATTCCATATACTTGATAACATGCAGTATCAGTGCATCTTAGGGATTGATTTTATGAAGGCGTCGCGATTAACATTAGATTTTGATCAGAAATCCTTAATCATTCCCGATCATCTGATCAAACAAACGCCTAAAGAGGAGAAACTCGTTGATATTGATCTCACAGAATCGAAACTTAATGACGAGCAACAGAGGCAATTAAAAGCCTTATTTAATAATTTTAAAGGGTTATTTTCCGATCAACCGGGATTAACGCATGTTGTATATCATGAGATAGATACTGGAGATAAAGGACCGGTAGTGTCGAGACCATACAAGTACGACAGGGTCAAACAAGGCATTATTGATTATCACATAGATAAGATGTTACGGGATGGTACAATTGTCCTATTAATTCGCCCTATGCATCTCCAGTCGTATTAACTCGAAAGAACAATGACCTTCCTCCAGATTCTCCCGAAACATATCGTTTCGCGATCGATTATCGGAAACTAAATACAATTACCAAATATCCTCGATATCCATTACCGGTTATTGATGACTTACTCACCAATATCCCTCACACCAACGTTATGTCCACTCTAGATCTCAGAAGTGGCTATTTTCAGTTGGCGATTAGTCCAAAGGACATAGAAAAACAGCGTTTATCACTCGCAATGGCACTTTTACATTCCTACGCATGCCTTTTGGTCTTTCTGGGGCGGCGCCTAATTTCCAAAGGGCTATCGATATAATCCTCCAACCTGTTATTGGGCGTTTCGTGTCCGTTTATATGGATGATGTTATTATTACATCACCATCGTTTAAAGACCATCTAGATCATTTAACTCAGGTTTTTACCTTATTACGAGACGCAGGGCTAACATTAAATAAAGAAAAATGTCACTTCGCTCGTGACAAACTCAAATATTTAGGCCTGATTATTAGTAAAGAAGGAATCGAAACTGACAATAAGAAAATTCGGGCAATTACGGAAATGAAACCTCCCAAAAATAATAGAGAAGTGTCAAAATTTTTAGGGATGACGGGTTGGTACCAAAAATTTATTCCGCGATACGCAGATATATGCGAACCATTGTACCAATTAAAGAAAAAGGGGGCGAAGTTTAACTGGTCGGGAGAAGCACAGGATTCTTTTGATCAGATCAAACGCACACTAACGGAGGCACCGATTTTGCAATTACCAAATTTTTCTGAACAGTTCAATTTATTCACTGATGCAAGTGGGGTCGGAATTGGTGCTGTGCTTCAGCAAAATCAAAAACCTATTGCTTTCGCGTCTCGAACCCTTAATAAAGCAGAACGTAATTATACGGTTACCGAAAGAGAATGTTTGGCGGTAATTTGGGCTCTAAATAAGTTTAAAAACTTATTTTGGACCCCTACCTGTGAAAGTGATTACAGATCACGCAGCGTTAACGAAGTTAACCAATGGTAAGAATTTATCAAGTAGGATGATCCGATGGGCATTGAAATTGTCAGAGTTTAACATAGAATGGGAGCACAGACCTGGTGTTCAAAACGTGGTCGCAGACCTTTTATCAAGAAATCAGTAGACAGTGTCGAGGGATCGCAAATTTCGTGCGCAGCTCTTAGAGCCCTCGCAATAAATTCCCGTGAACAATTCATTAAGGAACAGAGGGAAGATCCTGAATTAGGACATATTTATCGATACTTAGAAAACCCTGATGACGGTTCTGTTAATGCGACGGTATGCGAGAGTTGGTCCCAGGACTTCAAGTTAATAAATGGTCTCCTCTTTTTACGCGAAGTATTTTTCTAATCTGGGAGAACTAAGAGTTTATATTCCTGGTTCTCTTCGAAAAGATATAATGAAAGAATTTCATGATCTGCCATTAGCAGGACATCTCGGAAAGAGGAAGACATATCTTAAACTTCGTGACACGTGCTATTTTCCATTTATGAGAAAATATATATTTGAATATGTTTCAACCTGTGACCGGTGTCAAAAGTTTAATTATAAAAACGCGCTACCAGCTGGTCGTTTAATGCCTATAGTTTCGAAATATCCAAATGAAATTGTAACGCTAGACTTAGTAGGCCCCTACCCCCGCATCCCGACCCGAGAGATATAAATTCATATTAGTTATAACTGACCACTTCACTAAGTGGTGTGAGCTGATTCCTCTTCGTAAAGCTTCAGCCCAGACAATAGCTAATGCCTTTTTTAATACCTATATAGCGCGTTACGGAGCTCCGATTTCTTTGATAAGTGATAACGGCCCCAATTTATTTCTGACGTGTTTGAACATCTCAGTCACAGGTTGGACATCAAACATATGAAAATGGTAACGTACAGACCACAGTCTAATCTCACGGAGAGAGTGAATAGAAATTTAGTTCAAATGATAGCTTCTTTTGTTGAAGAAAATCATGAAAACTGGGACCAATTTCTACACGAGTTCGCTTTCGCATTGCGCACGGCAGTAAATGAGACGACAAATAAAAACTCCGGCTGAGTTGTTTTTAGGAAGGAAAATCATAACTCCGTTTAGCAAGCTCATAAATGTTACGGAGGATGCGAAATATGTTGGTAATAACATCGAAAGATTATTCGATGAGGCAAGACGAAATATGCAAAAACAGCATAGGTCTTGGGAAAAACATTATAATCTCAGAAGGAGGGATGTTCACATCAAAGTGAACGATTTGGTTTTTACTTCAAACACATTTCTTAAGTGCTGCGGGTAAGAAACAGGTGGGAAAATTTATGCCTAAGTTTGAAGGTCCCTATAAGGTTTTAGAAATAAAAGGAAATAATTTAGTTATTTGGAAAAACGGAAGAAATATAACTGTTAATATTGATCAGATTCGAGTGTACCGACCTCGTCAGCCAGACACAATTAGTTCGGATAGTCCGATAGAAACTCTATATGACGAACAAGAAGTTAGTCATGGGTCAAATAGATCACATCAAGGACAGTTTAAAGAGCATAGGAAAACCTCTAGTCAGGAAAGTGAGGGGTGTAGATCACGGCAGAGTAACACCACACGGGAGATCCCCAGAAATAAACGTAAAATTAAAAGTACTGCGTCGAAGGACCCAGCTATAAAAAGATCCAAGATATGTAAGAAGAGATCCCGACAAGGATCTGATCATCAGACCGGAAAAGACACGCTCTGAGCAAAGGCAGGGAATCAAGAGGTCGATCCCTTCCTCGATCTCGTCCAGGACTTACAAATTTCAAAGACCTAATACCTCTTCACCAGGAGTACAGTCCATTGCAGGTCCATCAAAGTTGCCTGATCGCAGGAATGCTACGACTACAAGTGGATCCCGAATGGAAGTTAGTGGACGTGATAACCAGACCCGTCAGACCAGAGCGACAACGAGAAGACACAACGAACAAGCGGAGAAAACAGTCCGGTCGAATCAAACCAATACAAGAAGACCTTGCCCATACTATCTACGGAGCCGTATACAAGAAAAAGACAGAATCCATGAGGACCTCAACAACATCGAAATCAACGGCATACCTGGCAGCATATTCCGCAGAAGAAGCCTCAGTATGGAAGCGATGAATGGAGATCCAGTGCATAGGATTTAACAGACAAAATCCAGGTTGTATTGTTTCATTATCTTCGCGGTACGAACAAATGAAGAATTTTTGCAATTAAAGCAAGTCACGGGCGGACTCTAAAATTAAGAAGACTGACAAAAGTGGACACTGCATTGTGTGTGTTTTTTTTTTCTATAACAGAAAAAAACGACTTTTGTGTTACTTTTTGTATTTTGGAGAAAACATCTGTAAATTTTGCATTTGTTTACTTCGATGTATGACTTCGCTAAGATGCGACAATTCATTTGGTTGTTTGTGTTATTTGTTTATTACAAAATGATTATTATTATATGCTATGTATGTTTCTATGTATGTTTTGTTTCACATCTGGTGCCTTATTGCGCGGCGAAGTTAGATAGGATTAACCATTAACACTAACTAGCGCATCAAGTTTTTCGAATGAGAAGGCAAAGGAACCAGATATTTATTGTATGACATTCATGTAACAAATGTATAAATTCATGTATACTTTTACCTACTTCTCAAATGAATGTCAATCTTTCAGGGTAGCTGACCCTGAAGTCTTCGATGTTCCAGTGCCACAGAAGATTGTATTGTATTTTTTTGTATAATATATAAGTCATACTCTATGGGGCTGGTTTTTGCCACCACTAGGTGGTTTTTCCCACGCCCCCTTGCCGAATGGATAGAGTGCAGGGATTAATTTAAACTTGTAAAATATTATGAGGTTTGTCAATTAATTCTACATCGTAATTTTATCCTTTTTCATTACGGAAGATGTTTCAATAATATACAGTTAGAAATTAATATCGTCGGTACTGTAAGACAAAGATAGGATTTACGTAATTTATTTTCCGGACATTTGAGTCCTTCGAATAAATCCCGTTTTCTTTTTTTTGGAGGGGGTTGTGACGAATCTATACGGAACTTTATCACTAACCTTCTGAACCGACCTTTTAGGGAAATTTAATTCCCTACCTATTTCCAATCAACTCCAAAGAGCGGACAGGATTACTTGTTATGCAGATTAGATTCAGTATTTAAGTCAAACGAAATAGTAAAGTTAGAGCAGTAGGAGACAGATATTGAAACATAAAGTTATAGTGATTTTGAATTGAAATATTGTAGTTGAAGATAAATTTATCTCACGAAGAATTGAGATTCCGAGTGGTAAATATAAAATTGTATTTAAAGTCTCATTAAGGTTTTAAGAGTGAGATTAAAGTTAAATGTTCATTAAGAACATTATTGAATATAATTCTGGGATCTCTTATCGTGGTAATTTCTGCGTGATCGTTATTTAATGTATTGATTAATTAGATTATTAATTAATTGAGTTAATTTAAAGAATATTATATTTAAAACCTCATGATATTCGCATTGTTGTTGTTAATAAGTCTTTGATTCTATTTGGGAAAGATAATCAAATAAAGAAAGTTAATTATAATAATGGCTACTGGTTCTTTTATATCTCATAATTATTCTAGTTCTCAAAGTGAGGTCCCTAGGGACCATTACAAAAGTGTACACACAAAAATGACGGTGGTTAGAAACTATTATATGCTGAAGTGCGACAAGAATGGCTGTTAATTCTGCACTAAAGACAGACATGGAATTATGTAAGCTAAAACTTAAAATAGTATTATTAAAAAACAACACCACACCCAACATGTCCTGCAGTCTTCGACCCGTCCGTGTAGACGGGTTTGTACTAGAATATTTACTGCGATGGAAAGAAAGAGTTGCTGATAAATAATATCAGCAGTGCCGGCTGTGATAGCCTGAAAAGGGGTTGTGATAGTTAAAGTTTTGGATGTCCCAGGAGGAAAAAAGCAAGGATATTATTTTCCTGGATATTTATGTTATTTAAGTGGGCGTCATTTAGAACAGCCTTTGCTCTTTCCGAAAAAAAAGGTTTGATGTTAAATGAACGGGCCTCATAGAGTCGGTTGAGACCAATGGCAAGAGCAAAGGGTTTTAATGGATGAGAAGGAACAGACACGACACGAATAAAATAATTGGCACTTAATTGCCTCCGCCTTAGATCTAAAGGTGGTTGATGACATACCACATAAAAGCTGGTAACAGGCGAAGTTCTGAAGGCACCAGAGCAGATTCTCAGAGCAGAGTGATGTACTGTGTCCAGTCGTTTTAATACAGATGCACGGGCAGAACCGTACACTACACAACCATAGTCCAATTGATTGATTGATTGAATATTAACGTCGCACTGTTCAGCTACACGAGGGCTTTTGGCGACGGACCACATAATTTTGAACCATGGTCAAGTGACGTGGACGACACCTGAGCTGACACCCCCCTCTCCTAACTACCACACCACACCAACGGGAGGACGTTTCAGCTCTCGACAGATTTAACGTGCATCGCTGCCCTACACGGCGGGTCTTTACTGGTACAGGGTTCGAACCCGTGACAAGGCAAGCCACGTTCCGATACCTATACCACTCGGCTACCGCGGCCACCAACCATAGTTCAAACGTGAAAGTATTAGTGCTTGGTACACCCGGAGTAACGAGACTCTATCCGCTCCCCATAAGGTGTTAGATAGTACTTTTAAGATGTTGAGGGATCGTTCACACTTCTTCCGCAAGTAAAGGACATGCGGAAGGAAAGTCAATTTAGAGTCAAAGATTACTCCGAGGAAGCGCACCTCACTGACTACAGGTATTTGAATATTTCCTATATATATAGAAGGATCTGGGTGTAGGTTACGTTTTTTGCAAAAATGGACACAGCTGCTCTTGGAAGGAGATATCGTGTGTCCATTCTGATCGCACCACTTAACTAATCGATTGACAGTTGTTTGCAGCTGTCGCTCAATTAGTCACATGTCTCTGAACCTTGACAAGAGACCTGCAGATCATCAACATAAAGCATTCCTCGCACTGAAGGTGGATGTTGATGAAGTATATTACTCATATGAACATTAAAAAGGGTAACGCTCAAGACGCTACCCTGAGGAACACTTTGATCTTGCATGAATTTATGAGAAGATGAGTGACCAATGCGTACATTAAAATAACGAACAGCTAAAAAGTTAAAAATAAAAATAGGAAGATTTCCCTTCAAGCCAAAATCATGCATATTACGGAGAATCCCATAACGCCATGTTCGGTCGTATGCTTTCTCTATGTCAAAGAAAAGAGAAACCAAATGGTTTCTCCTAACAAAGGCTTCCCTGATTTGGGACTCTAGGAATACGAGGTTATCAAGAGTGGATCGGCCCTTGCGGAATCCACTCTGACGAGGAGAAATACACTTTTCTTTCTCTAAAACATACACTAAACGAATATTAACCATGCGTTCAAAGGTCTTGCAAAAGCAGCTCGTCAGAGCAATGGGACGGTAACTCAGAGGATCTGTTGCCACCTTGCCCGGCTTAAGGATTGGAATCACAATGGCTTCTCTCCAGCTGGAGGGAAAGCAATGCTCCTTCCAAACTCTGTTGAATAAAAAAAGAATGTTGGCCAGAGAGTTTGGATTTAGATGACGGAGCATCGTGTGAGTGATTCCATCCGGTCCAGGGCTTGTATTGTGCGCTTGTAAGAGTGCCTTTTTTTAACTCAGGCATCGTAAAATCACAGTTATATGGAAAAAAGGAGCGAGTGGAAAAGTTTATCGGTGTACATTCTGCTTGACTTTTAATTTCGAGAAAACGAGAATTATAAGAGGCTGCACTCGATACACTCTGAAAAGTTTCACCCAGAATGTTGGCAATTTCGACTGGGGAAGAAAAGACAGAGTTTGAGTTTCGTAAAATAGGGAAGGAAAATTCCCGATATATCCAGTTAGCAGCCTTAACCTTTTTCCATAATTGTTTACTGGACGTTGACGAAGTGAGTGAGGACACATATCGGATCCAGGATTGCCTCTGACTCTGACGCCTTACTCTGCGAGCATTTGTTTTTGCCTTTTTGAACGCCAAGAGATTCTCCGTAGTGGTATATCTGCGAAAGATTCCCCATAACTTCCGCTGGTTCTTATACGCTGTCTGACAATCAGTATTCCACCAAGGTTTGTAACGTTGGAATGAATGACTTGAAACTTTTGTTATGGATAAATCAGCGGCAGCAATCAAGACATTGGCGACTTCTTGTACCGCAGTATCAACACTTTTTGTTTTGACCATTGCATCAGGTATTACAGCAAACTGTGTGAAAAGGGCCCAGTCTGCACGACGATAAGAATATGTAGGTGGAAAGGTTTTTCCATCCGTATCAGAATCGTGAGAAAGGATTATAGGGAAGTGGTCGCTATTATATAGGTCCTTCTCAACTGACAAATTTAAATGAGGTAAGAGTGATGGTGAGCAGATGGCCAAATCTAATGTGTGAAAGGATCGTGTGGGTTCGTGAAAGTACGTTGGTTCCTCGTGATTAAGCAGACAGAGACAGTGATCCGAAAGCACCTGTTCAATCTGTCTGCCACGAGGGTTCGTCTTCGCACTACTCCACAGAGTGCTATGTCCATTGAAGTCACCAAGTATGACAAAAGGTGCTGGCAACTGATCAACCAGGTTGTTAAAGTCATATTGGTGGATAACAGTATTTGGTGGCAAGTAAAGACAGCAGACTGGGATTAGGCTCGTGGAGTGGATTCTCACGGCTACAACCTGCAACGAGGTATGGAGTTGCAGAGCACTAGATGGAACATCGAGGGACGTAAAAATACATACGCCTTCGGACACAGAGGGTCCCTCCGTGTCTTTCCGAACAAACCATACCGACGTATCTTTGTTGTGTGACAAGACTTTAAGAAAGTCTCTTGAAGTGCTACGCATGCTGGATGGTACTGACGTATGATGTCTTTTACGTCATCTGTATGCAATCTATATATAGCCATGACAGTTCCAAGAAACCAGGGAAGTTATTTTTTGGGTGAACTTGGCGAAAGGGGCCCTTTCAAGGGATTATCTGCCATTTTTTAAAAATCAACCTCTAAAAGGCTCTCATCTTCTTCGGATGCCAGACCTATGACGCAATCAGAGTCCGAAGGATTAGCGTCTGTGTCCATGGTATCCGAGGTTTTAAAAGTTTTCCGTCTCCGAGATTTTTTGGAGACGGGAAATGTGTCATTGGGGAAATCTTGCTCTTTCGCAGTTTTTAAGGTTGTGTTTTTGGCAGGATTTTTCTTTAAATTTGTTGTAGGTTTTATACTTAATAAGTCTATTTTTTGCTATCTTTTCGGGGACGATGTAGTGGAGATGGTTGTTCTTTAATTTTCCCTTTTGTCTTAGACATGGGAGTTGGTGGCTGAGGATCCGATGTTGTAGATGTTTTTGAAGAGATGGAGGGTAAGAGTTGCGTTTGGGCTGAGGATGATGTGGTAACAGCAGTAGGAATATGTTTGTTCTTCGTTTGGATGACAGTGGTGCAAGTAATTTTAAAGGTGGACAGTTTATTTTAGTTATATTTTCATCTGTTTGGGTAGAATTATTTAAAGTCGAGGATTTGGCAGCTTGAGCGTATGTTTGAGATAACTGTGGGACTATTAATTTACGGGCTTCGAGGTAAGAAATATTTTTAGTTGTTTTAATTTCCTGTATTTTCTTCTCTATTTTCCATTTAGGGCATATTTTGGAATCTGATGAATGGGGTTGTAAGCAATTAATACATTTAGGTCCTGAGCTGCAATCTGTGGAAGCATGTCCAACAGATGCACATCTAGAGCAAGTAAGTTGACCGCGGCAGGAAGTTTGGGAGTGTCCGAACCTTTGGCACTTAAAACAGAGCAGAGGATTCGGTATATATGGACGTACTTTGCAATTTAAGTATCCAGCTTTAATGTTTGATGGTAATTTAGGGCTATTGAAGGTTTTAGAATTAAATTTCTAGTGGGGAAAAGTGATAAGTCTTTTTTTTATCTTAATTCTTTTGACCTGAGTAACACCCTGGTCAAAAAGACCTTCCAAAATTTCTGTTTCAGATGCGCACAAATGATCGGATTCAGAGATGACTCCTCGACAAGAATTCAAAGTTCTGTGAGGTGTCATGACCAGCGGAGAATGTATAAAGGTTTTGGCCAGTAAAAAAGATTTGCTTTGTACAGCAGATATTGTCTCTATAAGTAGGTCACCTGATCGTAATTTTTAATGGACTTAGGTTCTCTACCTATTCCTATTAAAGCCTTGTGAATAATAAACGGAGATTTTCGGGACATTTCATTGTTTGGTAGGGATAAAATTAAAAATCGTGCGTGTTTAGCAATTTCATCAACGGTAAATTTCGGTAATACGAGGACTGTATCATCCATGGATTTAGCATCATGAGTTCGGTAGGGTGGGATGGGGGTTTTAATAGATGCGTTGAGTGTTTTCCTTATTTGGATTTATTTTGGATTTTTTTTTGAGAAAGGAGGAGGAGAATCCCTTTTGATATTGAAAGGACTAGTTTGGCAGGGCTAGCCCTAGATTTAGCAACCAGTAGTGGCCTCTGGAGAGTCCCCCGCTCTGCAATGTAGGACCCCATCCAGGCACCACCTGGAACTACAAGACAGGCGGGATTATACACCAGCTGATAGAGCAACCAGGACATGCTGGTTAGGCTGTCCCGGGCTCCTGTACTATTTGGCGGCCTGAGACGCAAAACTCAGCTTTTCTCCGGTACCCTCTACATGGCCGCTTCCTCCAAGACCCCACTTTACCAGTCCAAAGGTCTTCAAAAGTTCAAAACCCCGCTCTCAGTGCCAGGTTTCCCAGGAAGCAGTCCGTTGTGTCATACCAATAGTGAAAACCCATCACAGACACAACTTCATTCCACTCAGTCCTGGTCTGCCACAGGACTTCGTGGCAGAAAAATAAAGATAAGTTGAACACAAAAAAAATCAATAATCGAACATAAAAGAAGCAACAAAATTAAAATATTGAAAGAAATTTAAGAAAATCAAATTAAAAGAACATAATATAAAATGCAAACTATAATACGGTAGTAAAAAAATATCAATTTTTTTACTAGAAAAAAATAAAGTTGAAACAATGTTCATTGTCCAATGTAGGTCTGTGGTCTGGACTTGAAAAGAAGAAAAGGGAAATTTGAATCGCAAGAGGGCCAAAAATAGAGAAGGATCACTAGGGTTCCCCGGGTTCGTGAAGCCCGTGTTTACCAAAGACAGTAAACCCCTAGGGAAAAGGAAAAGATCACTAGGGTACCTCGGGAGCGTGAAACCCGTACTCACCTAAAGAAGGTGAGCCCCCGAGGGGATCTCAGGTATCAAACCGACTGTACATAATAGGCCCAGACATCAACAGCCAACTCAGCGCTCTGAACAGCTGCTTCTTCTAACTGATGTATCTTTATAACGACTTCGAGTTTTAAAAAATAATTTTTGCCGCCGTAATCTAGATATTTTAAGGAAGTAATTTATGAAAGAAAAAAATCTACTTTTTGAATCCATCACATGTATGAACCCCCTTAAGTCGGGGGCATTCGTTTGGATTATAATATTATATTTTTATATTTAATTTTGATTGGAATATAGAGCAACGCGAGACCCTCAACCACGTAATTTCGATCCACGACCAAGTGACGACCAGGGACACCCGAGCTGGCCTTTTCCCTTCTGACTTCGAATCTCAATAGAGTTGGCATGAATTGGACCACTACATGGTAGGTATTCAAAGACACTGGAGCTAGAACACTGGACTCAACAAGGCTGACTACAAGTTAGCAACCATGGCCAATTGGTTATTGTGGTCCATAAAATCAGTTGGAAGTTTATGCTACAGATGCAGTCTTATTGTGTTTAATAGTGCAATTTAGAGACTCTGATCAAATTGACCTTGAAGATTCAGTGTCAAAAGAAGTCGTTATAGACTGCATAAGATACAAAATCCCCGCTAAAATCGCTTTTTATCCATTACAACCCTAAGGAGATGGAACATTATGATGCCCAAGATCGTGCTAGATCAAGGAGGAGGATAGCTGCTACCCCTGTTGGTAAATTTTCTCACAATCGAGGACTGTACTGGACAACTAAATTGTATAGATTTAGTATGTTGGAATAGGACACATGGAACGTGTACCAGAAAGGAAAGTGCTTCTGTACTCTTACCGAGTGAGAGCAGGTTCTCTTAGAAAGATTCATGCGTCACTTTTAAAGACATGGCGTTTAATATTATACCAATTTAAGACTGTTGAAAATACAGTTATAGAGAAGATAGAATCAGGGTTTGGGATGGCATCCTTCTTAAAGGTTATACAGATCTATAACCTTTTCATGGAGAAATTTCAATTGCAATGAAATATCGGGATGAAATCCTCTTTGTCCCATCTTATACATCATTTGCAAGTGTTATTAGTGATTGATTTTTCAGAATGATTAATGTCTTCTCACACACAGCTATGTTTGATGTGAATACGTTGTGGACCGAATTTCATAATCAATACATTCATTCATTTGTGTGAATTCTGTGCTTTAATACGATACGGAATATTTGGGAATACAGTACAGTTCTGCTAATCCGAACGGCTCCGCGGAAAAATTTTATAATTTTAAGGACGAAATTCGGTGAATATTTCAATATAAAACAGTGTAAACCTTAATTCAAAACAGTTCTTTATTTAATATTCACGCACTGTACATCAAGTTATGGTACAAATTTTAAAATGGAATAAACTACAGAACAGAACACTAATGTTTAGTATGAAAAATTGTACAACATAAAATTAAATATAAAATATGTACAGTACTGATAATGTAGTGAACAAGTACCTTATTACATTAATTTAGTTATTTTTTTCTGACGCAACGAAGACAGTCTTTTCGATGATGCGTAATTTCGCCAGCGCCTCATTAATAACACATCAGCTGGTGTAGTGTCGGGCTATTGCTCCAAGTAGCGCAGGGCAAGGTCAAGGGCAGCTGCGCCGTCTGCATGTGGCACCACGTCCTTATCGCATTGCGTCTCGTCGTCACTCCCCTCCTCCATTGGCGCTTGAGTCACTGCCGCAGCTATGTCTTCATTAAACAGAAATTCGTCTGTTTCCCCGTCTTCTTCCATCTATATATTCATTGATGTCTCTAACTGATGCTTTGCCAACATTAAACTCTGTAGCCAATTTTGTCACACCTTCACCTTTATCTAAACGCTTTAGAACCTCTAGTTTGCCTTTAAGAGTAAGTGTTGAGTGTTTACGCTTACTCGCCATAACAATCTGTTTACGTACACTGTATCCCAGATAAATGTCCAAAACACACAAACCGTTTTCACTATAGAATATCACACTGTAACACTGTTATTAACACAGACAAAATCGGACTAGAGTAGAACGAGCGCGAAACGACTGACGGCCAACAGTACGGGCACACGCAGTCACACTGACACACTAAGTTAGGAGTGGTGGAGGGAGGACACACGCGTCGAGGAGTGGGAGTACAGTCCACGCGGCAAAAAAGCGGGCGCGTACGCTCACATTACGACAAAATACATAGACACAATAGACCCGTACTCCCGGTTCAAATAGTGATTTCGCTGTTACTCCGGCTAATCCGAACAGGGGTCGGTCCGATATTTTTCAGATTATCGGGACTGTACTGTACTTCGAAAGGTGGGGGATGGCTACTTTATTTCTAAAAATTGCCAAATGAGCAAGAACAGAAGTGGTTTCATTGGTTTTAATATTCCAGTTTCCAACAGCTATGTTTACAGTACTACAAGCCGTTGCCGCTGATGTATTACATGCTAGAGTAGAAAACTTCCTTATTAAATACCATAAAAGTTTTCTTTCTAAAGCAGTGGATTTATGTAACTTATACAAGATATTAAAGTTTGCATAATTTTAATAATTAATGAGATTTAAGATACAACTCTGCCAAACTACATTTACATGTTCTTTTGTTTGTTTTCAAATTAGATGCAACTTAATATTCAATACCTAACTACTGAACTCGTACAAGTATATGTAAATGAAGTTTTTGCATTTAGAGCCTTAGACAATAAAAAAGACGAAAGAAAACCACTCCACTGCAACCACTAACTTTTTATTGATTTTTGTTATTTTATTGTTAGTTGTTTTTTCCCGGGTTGGGTAGTAGTATCGCATTTAGAAATGACATGAATCACGAGGATCACAACTCTCCATACTTCCATACCAACGTGAGACACTACTCAGCTAGTCTAAGTGAGTGAGTGAGTGAATATTAACGTCGTACTATTCAGCTACACAAGGGCTTTTGACGATGGACCTCGTCATTTTGAAACATGGTCAAGTTACCAGGATAACAACCGAGCTGGCATCCACTCTCTAATTTACACACCACGCCAACAGGTGGATATCTGATCCTTGATATATTTACAGTGCATCGGCTATGTCTGCACAGCGGGTCTTCAGCGATGCACGCTCGAATTCATGACACGAGTCCGTTACCTTGACTTCTAGGCTACTGCGGCCTCATGGCAAGCTGGAATACTAAGATACGAATATAGAACTTACTGAATTTAAATAAAATTTTACTTTTTTTATAAAAATTAGTTATCATAAAACATTTTTCGACTACGTTCTCTATATTCCGGACGGTATATTCCGTTTTTAGAATTCGCGTGTTTTTCTTCAATGTCTCCAATAAATTTGCGATCAGTGGCGCTCACAAGGGGTGGCGGTCTCGGGTCCGCCCCCCCAAAGCCCTTTATTTTTTTTCGATTGATTATAATCCTATGTATATAGCACGTAAAATTTAATTCTTAATTTTATTAATTAATCTTAACTATTTATTCAATAATTAGTTTTTTTACTATTTTTTTCTTCCCGAAAGTCGACAGAAACTAAAGAATATGCTGGGCGGCGTATTGGAGTATGATACGAGAATGGTAGACTTTCTACCACGTAAGACTACCTCCCATTTGAAAATTTCTGTGTGTGTGCTACTAGTTGCGATAATACATAAATACCCAAAATTTAATAAAGAATGTAATCAATACCAAGACAATGAACATAAATTAAAACTAATTTAAAAAGGTTTCTTTATTTCAAATGAATTCAACAAAAACTTAACACATAAATGCAGCTCTTAAATAATAGCTTAAATATCGTAAGTTATAACCACCATCAAACTCCCTAAATAGATTATTAAAAAAGGCTTAGCTTAGAAGACTTCAAATTTAGTGAAATATGCACATTTTTTACAATGAAGATATTTTCTGTGTTCGTTTATCATGAGCTAAGGCAAACTGATTGTCAAAATATTGTCCCCAAACATAAATATTACAAGTATATCATGCAGAGCTAGTATTAATAATATCGTGATGCAAGTGTATGGAAAGATACTTTCTGCCACCTGCATGACTTCCATTATCTTCGGACAATAATCGGCATATTTAAATACAACTAATAATCTCGCTATACTTTTCAGATCCCAGTCAAAACCATTTAGCATAAATTCATTAAGCATGAATACAAGTTGTAATCCTAGTACACTTCCGAAATATTTGAAGGAATCCATGTTTGTATTGGAAATCACAAGTGCGTAAGTATAGAGAGTCAATAAGTCGGCAATTTCCATTATGTTTTCCATAATAGCTTTCGTAGCTTCACTTGCAGACATCCAAATGTTGTGTATAAGTGGTCTACTTCTACTATTGGGAATTGCTAAATACAATATAGTAGCATGTATCACCAACATAATAAATACTATAAACGGTAAAGACCATATAGCAAGGAAGATATAGAAGCGCATGATTGATGTGCTGCTGTCCATTAGCATTACGAGAACTGTTATCAAAGTAGGGATTCCGTTAACTTGTTGCATTTTGGATTCTGAAACAGAAAATATAAATCCTTCCGTTAGTTTTTTAGAAAATGAACTACTCTATAGTTAGATTCTAGACTATACTCAAATCAACTTCTCTAAAAGCTTTAGTGCAGTTTTTGAGCGATGGTCCAAACAATTGAAGGAATTGTAGCCTTTTAACGTCCACTCTACAGTAATACGACAGCTGTGACGGATGTAACAGTGGGAGCTTAGAGGTCAAGGTCCCGGACTCGTGGGTGTCGTGTCATGCGTTCAAGCCCAGTCCCACTTAAGGCCCACGGTAAGGAAACGACCGCTGCATGTTAAACGAGGGAAGCCAAGGTGTCATCGTCGTCACTTCACCATAGCTCAAAATTACGAAGTCCATCGCCAATTGCTCTAGTGAAGGTTTCTTTTGTGACGCTGCGCTCGGTACTGATGTTGACCTTAATTTTGAAAACGGTCCTCGTAATTTTAAATTATGGTCCAGTGCAAGGACCGCTCCTGAAGGGGCACCCCACCAACGCGAATACTGAAGACGACAAATGACGGCGGTAGTTTAGTGGTCAAATTCATAGACTCGTGACCAGCGTATCACGAGTTCAAGCCTAGTGCCGCTGAAGACCTGCCTGTAGAGGTAATGCATGCTATAATTCTGCAGAACCTTAAAGCCCTCCCAGTGGTTTAGAAGTTCGGAGAGGAATTGCAAAACCGAATATCGACTCGTCACTTGACCATGGTTCATACATACGAGTTCCATCATCTCTAGCCATAGTGTTGCTTTATTGTTCGATGTTAGAAAACACGAGCCATGGCATCAGCCCATATATATGGCGGGTCTTCACCACCATCAGGACTCGCCCCCTTAACTAAACACCGGCTACGAGTTCTACTCAAATAGTTTAATTGTTCGGATTGATTGATTGATTGAATATTAACGTCGCACTGTTTTAGCTACACGAGGGCTTTTGGCGACGGTCCACGTAATTTTGAACCATGGTCAAGTGACGTGGACGACACCTGAGCTGGCACCCTCCTCTCCTAACTACCACACCACACCAACGGGAGGACGTTTCAGCTCTCGACAGATTTAACGTGCATCGCTGCCCTACACGGCGGGTCTTGAGTGGTACTGGGCTCGAACCCGTGACAAAGCAAGCCACGGTCCGATACCTATACCACTCGGCTACCGCGGCCACGTTTAATTGTTCGGAATTTACATCAGTGTTTCTGAAACTGTGGGGCGCGCCCCCTAGGGGGGAGTCATAACTCTACGAGGAGGGTGCGAGCCACTTGAAAAGTCGAAAAAAATTCTTTTAAAAATAATTAACTTACTAAAAGTAAGCAAACAAATACATTCCGACACAATAAAAAAATTACTTGTTTATAATACAATACACTTATAAATGTATCAGTAGTACACAATCTATTTTATGGTTAACTTAACAATACTAAGTTAAAAACAAGTTTAATAATTACCATTGACAACACTATGGATTTGTCATATATAAAATTATATATCAACATTAACACTTATCTTGATAATTTGTGTACGGTTTTTATAATTAATCTCTTAAATGCCGATTAAAAATTATGCGATTCACTCTCCGATGCCTCCGTTTTGCAGAGGTAAGCGTGTGTGGTGTATTGAGGGGGTGGGTGGTAGAAAAGGAAAAAATAATCAAATCCTCTGAAATAAGTGAATCCTTCGCCAACACTGTCAAGGTCATTTTATTGCTTTCTAAAGCCTTCGGAATAATTTTTATGGATAGCAATTCGCAGAAAAGATATAATTTCGGAAAGACGTATGTATACGTTTGAGGGCAATAAACACAGTGGCTAAGCGAGACGTTTATATGCGTTGGGGGCTTAAGAGGTTTAAGTCGTATTGTATGTTTGACGTCATAGTATTCTTGAATTTAGTACATCGCTATTTTATGGAGGGGGCGCGATACAAATTATGATTGAATATTGGGTCGCAAACATTGGAAGTTTGAGAAGCACTGATCTACTTCATTAACTAGCCGGCTGGGTGGCGTAGCTGGTTTGGCGCCGCCCTTGTGCGCATAAGATTGCGGGTTCAGACCCCGTCTAGATTTCCATGATGCAGAAAATAGACCGCATCCATGTTGCATGATTAAATGGAATGTAAAATATTCCTTGAGTGCATGCTTGCTTGGGTGCTCTCGGCAAAACTGAATTCGTAGAACAAGTTCGCATCTTTAGAGTTCAGGTGCCTCCATCTAGGGAGGAAACTGGGCGTCAAAATTAGTTGTGGTGATTGGTATATCCTATATGGTGCCGAACTAAAAAGGGACACTAGCTCCCGGGGATGTTCTAGGTCTGAAATGGTAAAAACACCAATCCGCAGCCCCTTTGGGGAAAAAACATCCTTAAATGGACTCACATCGACACCTTTTTCCCAATTTGTATTGAGTCGGGTCATAAAGGCGGATTCTATTATACCGATAGTGTATTTTAAACAGCTCCTCAAAAATATTCCCGACAGTAAACTGCTATTTAAAAAAAGAGGAAAATACGAAACCTATGCAAAAACTTAAGATTATTGCACACTTTGCGTTAATTTATTACTTCTAATATTAAGGCGCAGCTTGCTAAATTAAATATGCAATAGCTTGCTCTACATTTTCCGAATCTTCTAATTTGTTTCGATGTCAAAATAGATTTAGAAAACACAATCATACAACTGTAAAAAATATTAGATTTCGGTAAATAATTTTGATGTAAATTATGGATTTTCAAGTATTTAAAATAAAACTACGCAGGGACATACGAGTACTTAAGTTATTAAATCAGCGCCTCTCAAACTTTCCATATTGGCGACCCAACTTTGAGTCTTAATTTTCATCGCGCCCCCCTCATACAACACCAATGTATTAAATGCAATAATAATGTACCTCGACGCTAAAGCTACAATGCGACTGTATTATAAACTGCACATATTACTAATATATGTGTTATATTTTGTATATGACAAGCCCATGGAAGTCGCTAGTAATTACTAAACTTACTTTTAATTTAGTATTGATAAATCAATAATTAAATACTTTTCGCTGCACTGATACATTTATAAGTATCTTATATCAGTGTGAATGTATTTTATTTTTTATCATGTCAGTATGCATTTTCCCCCTTCCTTTCGGTAAATTAATAATTATTTTAAATCTTATTTTGCTCGCGCCCCCAACATAGGGTTATTACGCCCCCAAGGGGACCGCACCCCACAGTTTGAGAAACGCTGTATTAAATAGATAATTAACATTATAAAAATAAATCCCCAGTTTGATATTACCATTTATTTTAAGAAATCAATAATGGGATTGAAATTGGGAATTAACTCTTCTGACGCTGTTCAATTTCGAAGAACAGGTTTGTCGTGTAACAGTTGTAATGATACCTGTTCATCAACGAGAGAGTGGGTTTATGGCGCAAGTGCCGATTTCGGCTAAATAGTAAAGAATATTACAAAATAAAAGCATTTCACTAGAAGAACGGGATAAAAACCACTTAACTGCTAGTTAATCGTGCCTGGAAACAAATTGTGAAAGTGTGATGAAACATTTATTAGGTTAACAGAGTTAGTATATAAAAATATGACTAGCTCCTTATCCCTTATTGTACGTACAATGCTGAAACTTCTCATAAAAGCAAAAGAAACATCTCTAAAAGCATCGAATTAGTGCAGTATTGTTGCATAGGCATCTGCATTGGCATTTGTTGTTTCCAGGCACTATGCACTACCAGTTAAAGGGCTTTTTCCCGGTTCTTCATATGTAATACATTTGTTCTTTTAATATTATTCTTTACTTATACGAATGATAATGACAAAACTCTTGAAAGGTTTCTAGTCATTACAGACATTTCATTTATAATTTATTTCAACTCCATTATGTATCTTTATATGAAAATATAAAGAATTTTTTTTAAAAAAGTTATTCACCCTCCAGACTCCAACCCGGCTCGACGAGGAACACAGATTCGTTGCTACTACGCTAAACCCATTACGCGTGTAAACGTTTCCAACAAAACTGAATTTAATGAGGGAATTGCATCTTCAAGTGCAAATATCTGAAACATTGAGTAGTGGTTCGTATAACCTTATATCTTCAACAGGGAAACTAAATCTACCATCCTACAAAATTTGAGCTAAATCCCTAACTCCAAGGCCTTGCTCTCCCCTTGAAAGTAAACGTTGGTGGAAATAACTTCAAGGAATGTCCTACCATAGCGGCATTTGTACTAATAAATTAGACTTTAAATACTCTTCAGAAAGGATTAAAATTTTAACTAATTCTTAGTAAGCTTTGTTAATGAAATCTCGTGTATAATACGGAATTAACAATCATTAACCATTTTATGCCAGTTAAATATTTAAGTGTATGTGTAAATATACATGTAATCTTCTCACTAAATTATACATTGAAGAGACAAATGGAAGCAATTGATAGTATGCATAATTACTTTTAATTTATAGAGTCGAAAACTGAAGAGCCGCAACCTTTAATGAAAAGAGCCATGTTTGTTTAGGCCCCGAAGTTAAACTATAGATAAATATCGAAAAATATAGTTTCTGAAATTATAAATATGTGAATACTTACAAAAAAGTTAACGTATAATACACCAAATGGTAAAAGACAAGTAAATGAATAAATAAAAGCTTGAGTAAAAAAACACCCTTAATACTTAGATAACAATGGTAAATTAACAAACCTGAGAGAAAAACTTTCATATTATGTATAAAAAGACATGATTTTGATTGTTTGCTTAATTAATTGACTTCATTGGATTCTGATTGGTTGCTTAAGTAATTTTAAAGGATTCTGATTGATTGCTTAAATAATTTACTTTATTGGATTCGGATTGGATTCCGCATTCACACCAAGGCATTCAGCGTCAAGCGTTAAGCGTCTAGCCGTTTAGAAACTTCATCTCGGGCGAAATGAAGTTTCTGATTGGCTAGACGCTCAACAGCCTTGGTGTGAATGTTGCTTTCATTAATAAACTTTATGCAAGAACTGTTCAGAAGGTTATTTAGAAAGAAAGTGATCGAGTAAAATTGATATCACAATATAAGTCTGTAAGATGGCTATTGGCGACAGACGACGGAATCATAGTCAATTGACGAGGACGACACCTGAGCTGGAATTCCACCTCTCTTAGCTTCCACACCATACCAATGGGAGGGTGTTTGAGTTTCAACAGATTGAACGAGCATTGGCACCCTTTACACAGAGAGTCTCCAGAGGTGCCAGGTTCGAACCCATGATACGTCTAGTTACTTTGATTACTACTCTACCGAGACCACTGGCTATTTTGGGAAAGAACCTTCTAAATTACAACCTTTGGCATGGGATAAAAAGGTTTATTCTCTTAGACAGTGATGTTTCATTCGAGCCGCACTTACAAGTTTTAATATAATTAAAGGGCCATGGCCGATGTAATCGAGACCGTTGTTTCTGTCTTGTAGTCCAGATGCCACCCTCATCATTTGATCATAGCAGTTCAAAAATACTAGGTCCGTCACCAATATCCCTCGTGTTTCCTTATAATATGACGTTAATAAACGCACACAACGCGAAAGACCAGCCATGTAGAGAAGTTGATGCATATTAAATTGGCTGGGGTTCGAAGTCCACATGTTGATATGGTGTAGAAGTTTGGTGAGAGGTGTGACACAGTTATCATTGTCAATTGTCTGGTTGAAAATTACAAGTCTCGTCACCAATAACCTATTATAGCTTCAAAAGGGGACTTTAAAGAGCCTTTTTGTAGATGAAATGTGAAACATTAAGAGGCGTTGGAAAGCTAAAATCATATTTTTTTGACAATTTGAGATTTTTTCATTTTCAAATTGTATAGATTTTAACCTTTCTAAAAATACCTTACTTTAACCTCTAGGGTAAATAAAACCCTTAAAATCTATTTTTAAATAATCGTTGAAACTGGGCCTCACCCATTTGAATGGCAAATAATTTAAACAAAGTACTTCTCGTTTTTGCTTAAAAGTTGAACGTCTGATATAAACCAAAACATGTATCTTTTATTTTAAATTCAACCTTTTAATTTTTTTTTATTTCCTAGCCGATTAGAAGTCTCACTGAATACATTAAAATCAATTTATCTCAAAATTAAAATTTTGGTGTTCGGTGTACCTTTTCTGAGAAACTGCTGTTCACAGGTATGTAAATTTTTTATGATATATTTATCATGATGGCTAATATATACTAAAAAAAGATTTTAATGAAAAACTGAAAAATTTATTTCTTACAAATTTTTATGTGAAAAATGGGTTAAATTTTTCACAATGTTTGATAAAATATTTCATATATTAGGGTGGGGAAAAGATATCCATGATTGCTATGCAAAAATAATGGATTTCATCTAGGAAAACATCTAGTAATCGATTTTCACAATCTTCCCTTGATCGCAATTTCTTATCACTCAAGAAATTTTGCAATACGAAGAAAAGAAGGTAATTGCTTGGTGCCAAGTCTGGACTATATGGTGGATGCATTAAAACTTCCCAGTTCACTTCTGTAGTGACTCGCCAGAACTCCCTCGTTCTGTCAAGTCACTACAGAAGTGTGTGGTCTGGCCTTATCCTAAAGGAACACAACACATCCATTGTTGGCCAATTCTGGCAATTTCCTGTCGATCGCTAGCTTCAAATGGTCCAGTTGTTGACAGTAGAGATCTGAATTTAGTGTTTGGCCATGCGGAAGCGACTGCTAATAAATGATTCCTTTCCAGTCCCACCAAAAACACGGTAGAGCCTTCCTGGCCGATAGTTCTGGTTAGGCCACCGCTTGAACTGCTTCACCGCACTTTGACTACGATTGTTTTAGAACATTATTGTAGTACGTGACCCCTTTTTCATCCCCAATCAGCATCCATTTAAGAAATGGATCGATTTCCTTCCTTTTGGCCGAGGTTTCACAGATGGAAATGCGATCCATCATGTTTTTTGGTGTTAATTGGTCTGGCATTCAAACATCGATCTTCTTTTTTAATCCAACGTTGCACAAATGGCTTAAAACTGTTTTATGATGGATCTTTAGCTCTTGGGTGATGGTACGGCTACTAACATGCCAGTCAATTTTGATTATTTCTGTGATTTTATTGACATTTTCAACGTTTGCGAGGTGCCTCTTTAACATCAAAAATACCTGAACGGAATCGACGAAACCAAAATTGCTAGTAATTAGCTGTTACACTATTGGCACCATAAACACCATTCGCAATTTCGGCCACCTGGCGTTTCGCTTTTTCAAAGAAAAACTGTAAAAAAACTGAGTTTTCTCTTTGTTCACTTTCATTTTTAACGCCCTGTAACTCACAACTGAATTTACCAGACAGAAAAAGCAAAATAATTTTTAGTGCGAAATGTCATCTTGACAACGAGCAAAAATTTTAAATTGTTTGATCGATACTTCACGAGATATCGACACTACAGCCATCTACCGAAAAATAATGGATTTCTTTTTCCCCAACCTAATATTATGAAAAAATTCAAAATTAGCTAAAAGTTCATTTCAGTATAATGAGAAAGGTGTACTGTAATTGTATGAAAAATTTCAAGCATATACATATAACCTTTCTATCTATATATTCAGTATATATATATATAGAGAGAGAGAGAGAGAGAGGTTTCCAACTCCATTTAAGTCTTTTTGAGTTTAAATTTCTCATTAGATTAGTGAGGATATAAAGAGTGGGATATTGTTTTATTTGTCATCCCATCGTGGTTTAAAATTACGAGATATACTGGGGACCTAGTAAAAATAGGAAAAGGAATGTAACGTAGCCCTCTATAAAACAACACGAGAGCTATTGAAGAGTGAAATCATAATTTTGAATCTCGGTTAAATGACTAAGACGTCCCTTACGTTAGCACCTCTGTGTCCTAACTACCACCTCAGTCGAACGACATTGGCCCGCTCCACACGGTGAATCTTCAGTGGCACTGGGCCACTGAATTTGTGTGGCCACGAATTTGTGTGAATATAACCTTTAATCTACAACGGCACAATAAACTATGGGAATTCATGTCTCACATCTACAAATGTTTCATCATTTTTTTGTTCCATGTTTTTCAAGCAATTGCAACATATTCCAACTGTCTTAGTAGTCAAACGGTTTGTGTCATGCACTTGTTTTCAATATTATTTTTGTTCACTTCGGTTTGACCTCTGTTGCCCCCATCAAAGACACCCCCTCCCCACACACATGTGGAGGGGCTTATGCACGCTAAAGCAGTGGATGCTTAATTCCTCAAATCGTATTGGTGTGGAATTTTAGAGTGATGCACCAATTCAGGCATCTTCCTCGTCCCTTGACCGAGGTACAAAATTACGAGGCCTATTGCCAGTACTCTTCGTACACACGGCTCAAAATAACAAAGTTCCTAGTTAAAATTTTAGCTTTATCCTTTCATCATAATCAATGAGAAATTAGAAAATAATTAAGTTGAAGTTTCATAAAAATTAATTCGCAATCAAAAATTATAAAATGCACAAAACACGCAATGAAAAAATCAACTGATCTTCCGTAGGGTGAGACTGCAGGTGAGTGAGTGAATATTAACGTCGTAAACTTCAGCTGCATGAGGGCTTTTTGGGGACGGACCACGTAATTTCTCGTCCACGTCACTTGACCATGGTTCAAAATTACGTGGTCCATCGAGGGCTTTTTGGGGACGGACCACGTAATTTTGAACCATGGTCAAGTGATGTGGATGACACCTGAGCTGGTATCCCCCTCTCCTAACTACCACACCACACCGACGGAAGGACGTTTGAGCTCTCGACATATTTAACGTGCATCGCTACCCTAAACGGTGGGTCTTTAGTGGTACTAGGGTTCGAACTCACATGAAATGCCTGCCATGATCCGATGCCTTGACCACTGAACTACCACAGCCCTTGAAATTGCAGGTGAACTGTGGTAGGAAGAGAGTAGCTAATTGGATATAAAATGACCTTAGGTAACGACTTCTGCCTTTAATTGTGTGGCCGTGGTAGCCGAGTGGCAAAGGTATCGGATCGTTGCAGGCCTTGTCGCGAGTTCGAGACAGTACCACTAAGACACCCCATCTAGGGAAGCGATGTACGTTAAATCTGTCTGAAGTGGTAGTTAGAAGAGGGGTACCAGCTCTTATGTCGTCCACGTCACTTGACCATGGTTTAAAATTACATGGTTCGTCGCCAAAAGCCCTCATGTAGCTGAACAGTTTGACGTTAATATTCACTCACTGCCTTTAATTGCATCATTCCCTCGAGGCGAGTGATCATTTTCTAAATTTTCATTTTATTTTTTATCATTGTTTCCTTTCTTAATTTTAAATTACATTCTCAATCTGCAACCCCCACAGGTGAGCTTTCTCCCCCCCCCCGAATTTCTGTTCCATAACTTCAATGCAGCCGATAGAGTGTTAACTCAAGGATCCTTTTGGCCAACAGCAGAAGAGTCTCTCTTCCGCTTACTCTGAAAAATTTCCATCACATCGGATGTCTCCGAAGCAGTCTCCGTAGCCACACACCATTGCTTCTTCCAGTCCACCAAGGCCGCGGTAGCCAAGTGGTATAGGTATCGGCCCGTGGCTTGCCTTGTCACGAGTTCGAGCCCAGTACCACTAAAGACCCACCATGTAGGGCATTGATGCACGTTAAATCTGTCGAGAGCTGAAACGTCCTCCCATTGGTGTGGTTGTTAGGAGAGGGGATGTCAGCTCAGGTGTCGTCCACGTCACTTGACCATGGTTCCAAATTAAGTGGTCCGTCGCCAAAAGCCCTCGTGTAGCTGAACAGTGTGACATTAATATTCAATCAATTCAGTCGACTAATGGGGAAGCTCTCTCTCAATCTAAGCTTTTCCACTTCAGGGCCCAAATACATTTCGATATTGTATGGAGGAACGCCTCTCGTTCCATTCCCAAAGATGTCAAGAGTTCGACTTTTGCCTTTGGGAGGGGAAACAGAGGGATGGTGTAGCTCTGATTGGTTCTTTCTTTTACGAACTTCACCAGGACGCAAAATCAATTTGAAATTTTGGAAGGTGATTGATGTGATTAACAACGAAAGAAATGCCATGAGTCTTGTTGGGGTGAGGTACAACTGGTTAAAATGAATTACTTTATTTCTGATACGTGAAAGATTGACAGTACTTTTCGAGTTGCATTGAAATCCGACATTCATAAGCAATCCATCCTAAATTCACTTGCATTTGTAACCCGAAATCTATTAATTGGTTCATAAAATTCGTTTTTTTTTTTTGAAAAATTCATTACTGTCCAGCATGCTAATACATTTCATGCAGTGTCATAAACGCCTTTATTTCTTTATTTTTATACTACTTTTATAGTGCATTTAGTTTTTTGTGTGAACATAAAACTTTTAATAATCCTAAAAAAACTTTTTTAAAACAGTTTATCCTTGCATTATAGACAAATTATGGTGTATAAGTGAGAGTTATATCAAGGTTACACTGTAAAGCAGCATGGAAGCCATTGCCAAAAAAAGACTTGGTAATTTTGATTTTCAGTTAAGTGATGAAGATGAAACCCGATATATGGTATAACAATTCATACAGTGGCTGAAACAATTAAGAGAGTATTCCTCGCTTTTACTTCATAAATTCAACTTCCAATATAAATAATATTACCGAGAAGTGCAATAATGTTTTAATTTTCAAGCATAATGAATTGTTTCATTTAAAGTTAAAAAAACGAACAATTGATGGGAGAACATACCAAATAAAGTTTCAGAAGCATTTTAAATAAACATGAAGATTTTTAGCTCAAAAACCAAAATTGAGAATACACCAAGACGCATTTAGTTGCATGTCCTTTCGCATTTATAATGATCGAATCGGTACCATGACGTTTAAAGGCCAGTTTTTTGGTGGTTTCTGAAGATATTTAACTCCATTATTCTTTCAATACTTGTTTTGAAATGGTTTTTGTTTCAAATATTCTGTTGTTTTCGGAACGCTGCTTCGAATATGGTCCCTTGAATTTTCACGACGTTGATTCGGGGGGGGGGGGTTGGCAACGAAAATGCCCACATTTTAATGTTACGTTTCATGTGTCTGGGGCCGTCGTCCTGCTGGAAAACGAAATTTCAAGGAAAATAAGAAGCAAATGTTATTTTGGTTACAAAAATAATAATTTGGACAAAACTCGTACATTAATGAAATTATGGTTGAAATTGATAATAAAAGAAATAGAGTTAAAAGACGTGCTCAAAAAAGTATTGGGACACTTCCCAATAAATTAAGAAAAAAAAAAAAATTCAAAATTAGAAATTAATATCTTGTTGGGCCTTCCTTGCTTTTTATGACCTATCTAAGTCTATTTGGCATAGATTGGATCAGTTTTTTACAAAATAATCTATCGACTTTGGTCCACTCTTCGACGAAATATTTTTTTCAAATTCTTGTAAGTATAGTGCTCATGTAGTTTTTGCTGCAAATAACCCCACACATTTTCAATAGGAATAAGGTTTGGACTTTGTGCATGAGTCTTAATAACTCTAGAACAGTGGTAGAGGATTCATAACATGCAAATATCTGCAGTATGTTTCAGATCATTATCTTGGTATAAATTATAATGTCCTGAGATTCCCAGCTTGCTTACACTTTTCCTTAAAATTTCGCTTCAGAATATCAAGATAGACATTTATTCATTATATACCATCAATAAAATGTAAGTTCCCGACATCAGAGCTTGCCGTGCAGCCCCAGACAATTTGGTTACCCCTCTCCATGTATGATAGTAGGCCGTACATTTTTGACATGTATTGATGTACTTAATTTTCGCCAAACTCTTTGCTTGCCATGTGATCCAAAAATGTTATATTTGCTTTCATCAACAAAAATTGCATTTTCCCAATATTCTGTTGGCTGCCATACATACATTTTAGCAAATGCAAACCTAGCTTGTCTATTTGCTTTGCAGATGTAGGGCTTTCCTTGAGGTACTCTGACATGATACCTATGATTTCATAAAACATTTCTGATGGTTTCAAGATTTACAAATTTTCCTAACCTACTTTTACATTGCAAAGTCATTTTTACTGCAGTAGTTCTTTGATTACAATATGTACTTGTCTCACAATCCACCTCTCTTCCCGTTCATTAAATATCCTTGGATGCCCTGATATTTGCTGGTTTTCAATACTATTTGTTTTCTTGAATCTGTCAATGATGTTAAAAATAGTAGACTTACTCAATTTCAAGATTTCCCCAATACAGAGAACTGATTTCTCTTTCCAATGACTTATTACGGGATTTTGCACACCAACCAATATATTTGTTTCTTACCATTTTTCCAATAAATAATCTTATTTGTTGAAACTTATGTTTAAACTTCTAGTCTAAAAAAGTGGTGGGAAATTAAATTACATTTATGCGTTATATAATTGTTAAATTTCTCATTTCAAAAGTGTCCCAATACTTTGACACCCGTGTACCTTTGAATTACATTTGAAAAGCTAGATAAAATTATAATTCTATAATACACTAATAAAATTTTCCTTGTATACTGTATAACAAGTGTTAAAATATTTCTTAATTCATTTTGTTTTTGTTTTAATGCGATACATATTTTTTATTAATGACTTTACAGTTATGCATGTCAAGTGTCCCAATACTTTTTTGAGTGACTGTATATCCAATTAAACCACATATACCTAAGCCATCTAAAAATTAAATTTCCTACCCAGGTTGAAACCATACAACCCAAAACCATGACGAAGCCTCTATGTTTAACTGTAGGACGTAATATTTGGCATCCAAAGAAATACTGGGCTTTCTTCATTGGTACGCGCCAGCCATCACTTCCAAAAATGGGGGGATTTTCTTTCATTACCAAATATAACTTCCTTCCAGAGGTTATACTGTAATGCCGTTGCTTGAGTTTGAATAACATCCAGAGAGGGAGATAGTACATATTTATTTTCTGAAATATAAACATATTTACAGTTAAAATTTACACTTAAAAGTAATTATGCGCATTAATAAAAATTACACCTTTGAGTGAGTGAATATTAACGTCGCACTGTTCAGCTACTCAAGGGCGTTTGGCGACGGACCGCGTAATTTTGAACCATGGTTAAGTGACGTGGACGACACCTGCGCTGACACTACCTCTCCTAACTAGGACGTCTGAGCTCTGGCAAGATTTAACGTGCATCGCTCCCCTACACGGGGGAGTCTTTAGTGGTACTGTCTCAAACTCGCGACAAGGCCTGCAAAGATCAGATACCTTTGCCACTCTGCTATCACGGCCACACAATTAAAGGCAGAAGTCGTTACCTAAGTTCCTTTTATGTATCCAATTAGCTACTCTCTTCCTACCACTGTTCACCTGCAGTCTCAGGGGCTGCGGTAGTCCAGTGGTCAAGGTATCGGATCATAGCAGGTATGTCATGTGAGTTTGAACTATAATACCACTAAAGAACCACCGTGTAGGGCAGCGATGCACGTTAAATCTGTCGAGAGCTGAAAAGTCCACCCGTTGGTGAGGTGTAGTAGTTAGGAGAGGGGGATGCCAGCTCAGGTGTCATCCACATCACTTGACCATGGTTCAAAATTACGTGGTCAGTCCCCAAAAAGCCCTCGACAGCCCACCTAATTTTGAACCATGGTCAAGTGACGTGGACGAGATTTGAGCTGGCACCACTCGCTTAACTACCACACCAACGACATGTTTATGGTGCATCACTCCCCTACACGGTGGGCCTTTAGTGGTACTGGGTTTGAACTCGTGACAATGCCAGCCATGATCCGATACCTATACCACTCTGCTACCGCGGCCACAGTACACCATTGAAGATGCTACGGAATGATGCGGGCAAAGACCTTGCGTCTTGCCGGTGCGCTTCCTGTTTACAGAAATGGCGCGCAGAGTAATAGTTAAGTGTAGGAAACATACTGGTCTTCAATTGACGAGTTTTTGCGAACATTTTTTTCCAATTTTGCAAGATGAACTGGCGTTTTTTCCCTCAGAACTCGCTTTTGTATCCAGCTTCCATTTCACAGTTTCAACACTGAGTTTCTCTCTGTGACTTGATAAGTTTCTGTAGTAAGTTTGACTGCATTTTTACTTTAGGATCGATTTTTATTTTCTACAGATTTATACATTTTGCCACGTCACTTTTCCTTCATCTTCCAAATTTATTTTCAATCAATCCATTTTTAAATTTGATTCCTAGACACCGAGAGTGGCTTCTACCAACAATTTCAGCCATTTCTAACTATAATATTTTCCTTTTTATTTAAATAATCTTAGCTTGAATTCCTTTGTATCAATACTGGTTTATCTTAGAGGAATCATTTTCAATTTAGAAGTTTGGCTTTAAGTTCATCCAACAGACTTAATCACATAAAAATTATCGTTGAAATGGTTCAAAATAAGGTAACACAAAATAAGAAAATAGCACTTAAGTAGAAAATATTTAGTAAATATTTTTCATAAATGTCACAATTTTTTTTAGGTAATAATCTGTATATGTTACTCAATTCATCGGTTTTCCCGTTTTGATTTTCCTTATTTTTTTAAATTTAACAATTCTAAAAGTGTAAACTTTAAGACTTGTGTTTTTCAGTAATGTGTCGTTTATAATGAAAGTTGAATTTATCAAGTAAAAATAAAAAAAAAAAATATACTATCAATTGTTTGGGCCACCGTATTACAATACAATAGTTTTAAATAAGGGTGGAACATAAAACTGAAAAATCAACTATTTATTAATTTAATTGGACAATATTTAAAACAATTTACAACATCGATTTGTTTGAAGTACTTACGTGTATAAAAGTTGTTACTTTTAACAAAACTAAAAATTAATGTGCGAAAAGTTAAAGATTTTTTTTTGTACTTAAATACTATTGAAGCGATACATTTTAAGAAAACTGACCAAATTGGCAACCACAGATTCGTACATGTTTTAGGCATTCAATTTTTAACCAAGTGTTAATTTCATCATACTCCACTTTACCCCCATTCTAAACGGGGCTATGGTAGCCCAGTGTTTAAGGTATTGGATCATGGTAGGCATGTCATGAGTTCGAGCCCAGTAGGGGAGCGATGCGTGTTAAATCTGTCGAGAGCTCCTCCAGTTGTTGTGGTGTGATTGTTAGGAGAGGTACCAGCTCAGGTGTCGTCCACGTCACTTGACTATGGTTCAAAATCACGAGGTCCGTCGCCAAAAGTCCTCGTGTAGCTGAACAGTTCGACTTTAATATTCACTCACTCAACCCCCATTCTAAACCTAACCGTTCGTTGATGTGGTAAGCTTGAATTAAACTAATACATATTAACATCGCACTATTCAGCTACACGAGGGCTTTTTGCGAAGAACCTCGTAATCTTGAACCATGGTCAAGTGAGGAGCGCAACACCCATGCTAGCTTCCTCTCTCGTAACTTTAACACCACACCAACGGAAGGACATTTGATCCTTGTCATATTTAACGTTTTAACTGTCTCATCTGCAAGGCGAGGCTTCAGCGATACCAGGCTCGAACTCATGATACGCCACACTCGAGTCCGTTATATTGACCTCTAAGTTACTGTGGCCTCATGGCAAGCTCTAATAGCAAGATGCGAATATGGTACTTACCGAATTCTTAAATATGATTAATAGATTTATGAAATAATTTGACATGTTTTTCGACTATGGCCTCCAAATTCCTATCGCCGTCTTCCGTTATTAGAATTTACGCGTTTTTATTCAATGGCACCAATATGGTTGCGATAGTACGTAAATAACAAAATTTAATATTGAAGAATGTAATCAATACACAAACAATGAGCATAAATTAAAACTAGTTTAAAAAAGTTTCTTTATTCTAAATGAATTCTACATAAACTTAACAGACAAATACAGCTCTGTAATAAGAATAGCTTAAACATCGTAAGCCTTAACAGCCGTCAAACTCCCTACACCGATTATTAAAAAAGGCTTAGCTCAGAAAAGTTCAAATTTAGTAAAGTACGCACATTTCGATAACGATGATTTTCTATAAGTACATTTATCATGATCTAGAGCGAAATATTAAAAATATTAGTCAAAATATAGTTCCCAATCATCATAAATATTATAATTACTCCATGTTCAGCTAGTAGGAATAATAGTATTATGCCGCTATATTGAAGGATATTTAATGCAACCAGCAAGACTTGCATCATCGACAGATAAGTACCTGCATATTTAATAACAATTAATAATCTCGCTATACTTTCAAGACCAACATTAAAACCATTTAAGATACATTTGTAAAATATGAATGCAAATTGTAGTCCTAGTACGCTTTCGAAGTATTGGGAAGGGTCTGCGGTTGTATTGGTAAGCATAAATGCATAAGTATACAGAGTAAACAAGTCGGCAATTTCCACAACGAAATTCATGATAGCTCTTATTAAATCACTTGCAAGTATCCATAAGAACTGCAAATCCGGTCTACTTTTGCTGCAGGGAGCTATTATATAAAATGTACTAGCATACATCATTGTTAATACAAATACTATAAACGGCGAAATCAATACAGCAAGGAAGATATAGAAGCGCACGTTTGTAGTGTTGCTATCCATTATCATTACGAGTGCCAGGATGAATGTAGGGATTACGTTGATTTGATGCATTTTAAATTCTGAAACAAAAGAAAATACGAAACATTTTATTAGTTTGTTCAAAAAGTACAAATGTTAAAATCTAGAACATACAGGACCGAAAATAATCGGCTGGGAGCATTTGGGGATGAATCCCTTACTCAGTTATTCGAGACGCTCCCGCTTCAGAGCACGCAACTACATGTGTCAAGGAAGAGGGGCAGTAACGAGTATACTCGTCAATTACAGAGTAAGAGACGTTTTTAAAATATTGGATAAAAAAGATTGGTTTATTTTATAAAATTACCAATTTTATTACCAATACTAATTTATGTGTTTAACAAATATATGAAGGAGAATAGAACTCTGTATCTTCTGTTCCGAAAACCACCATAACAAAAGGATCATCTTAGTATGGAGGTTGTTACTGGTTCATACAGATACCACCACCACACACTTCCATGCCAATGGCTTAGTGAATAGGTGAACGAGTGATACCATAGTTATAGCAAGCGTGTCAGTTGTGCCATTTTGATTGCGATGGCTTGTGGGTTGCGGCATTCATGCGTGACGGCTTTGTTACACTTGCGATGGATAAATTGTGCTACGGCTGCTGCGTGAAGGTTGCGTTGTTCGTCCAGGGTCATCAATGAAGGTTAGAATCTGGTACCTATGGATTCGTAAACCAAGTACCTTAGCCACCATACCAAAATGATTATCGTAGTACGGAGGCTGTAACTGGCTTATATGGATACCTCCACCACATATTACATATTGGAGTTATGAATCTGAATTTTAGTGTCCTTCAAAATTCCCTCGACTAAGAGACCTAAACACACGATGATCTACTTCCATTTATACTGATAAAATATTTTCTGCTCATCTTAACACTAATGAAGTTCTGGAATAAATGCTGTAGGGTTGATCGCAGTTCTCGTACTAGAAAAGACCCTTGCCTATCCCACCTCAATAAAATAACTGTTCTTTAGGCAGCACAGCATTGATTCATTACTCTAATGTCAGCACACAGTTCTAACATCAAACAATTAGCCTTTACACCACTCGATGGCTGGGCAACTTCACCCCCAATAGCCATCATTGGGCTCAGCACCTGGTCAGCATCACTCGTTTAGTCGGCGTTTATCAGACGATGGAGGGAAGGTAGTGGATCCCTGGTTCTGTTTACATGAAAGAACGGCGACGAGAAAAATTTTATCTCTGAGTGTCTATAACAGTTTGAATACCTTGAAATTATCATTAGTTACACTAATGATAAAAATCTTGAAGTAAATAATAGGTTACTTATGGCAAAACAAATGTTGATATGGATTGAAAAGTCAACTTAAGTCTTAATTTATATTGTCAAAACGAAATTAAACACAAGATCTTAGGGCAATTGCTTTGTACAGCAGTGAGTGCCGACCATTAAATCTAAAAAGGCTTCACCGTTGATTTCTGAGAGAAAAATACTCTTAAAGATCTTGGGTGCAGTTAAGCAAAATATCTATAGATTACAATATAATTAAGTTTACAACAAATTTAAGAAACCGGATATTGTCACAGCTATAAAGGTTAGCTGCATTAGATGGCTAGGACAACTTTTTAGATACGAGATTCACTCCCACCCCCCAAAAAATTAGTAACATTTTCAAAAATTGCTGTTACACGAAAAAGAGGTAGAGCGGATCTTCAAGGTTTGGAACTTTTCTTCCGAGATGATTTTCAGAAGCATGGAATTCAGCATTATTGGCTGTTGAGAAGTGAGGATAATGGCTCAAAATGGCTGCCCTGGGGGTGTGAGAGTGAGAGTGGTGTGTTACGACGCAATGTCCAGCAGGAGTGAAAATTAAAAATGGTCAAAAAGGGTAGCCGGTGGGTTTGCGAAGATGTCACCCTCTTTCGCATTCACCCCGCTTGGTGCTACTGCAGTTTGAATGAAAGAATGGCAGGTGCTAAGGGCACACTGCCACAAATTTAGATATTTAAAACGAGAAAATAAAATATAAAGACATGATTAAATGAATAAAAATTTAAAGATTAGAAGTATTATTAACTTTAAAAATAATATTTAAATTAAATATTAGGTAGGATTATACGAGTCCAGGAGAATTCTACTAGATCGTTTCCTCTTAATGTGAGCAGTATAATTCTCAAGATTTTGCATATTTATATTTTTACAACTATTTAGAGAGTTAAAGAAGTCAATTGAAAGATTTTGAATGTGCTTTTTGAATGAAGGGACTTTAATTGATTTACGAATGTCGTCAGTTCTCGCGTACCAGACAAACCATCAAAGAGCTTAAACTATTTATATACAAACTCTTACGCTAGAGACGGGGAGGGTTTTGGTAGCGGTAGCGCACACAGTCATGGCTCATACTCCAATAAATATTTCTTATTATATTTACAAGTACACAATTTTTTCAAAGTAGTGTTTTACATTTCTTAAGAAACTAAGAACTGTGACAGATATTATTGTGGGTTGAGCATTAAAGACTTTTAGTGGTGCGGTCTTTGTTCAATCTGACAACGTGACCTGCCTTATTTAATTCGTTGTATTTTAATGAAGTTAACAATGTCAGACTCTTTATATGATTGACAGAGCTCTAAATTTGATCTTCGCAACGTTCCATTTTCTTGAATTCCTCCAAAAATAAATCTTAAAATCTTCCTTTTGTAGATACTTATAATCTCGTCTGTTCGAGACATGGACCCAGTTTCACATGCACAAGTTAATACTGAAAGACTCTTATACAATAGAATCTTTGTTTTTCTTTTGATTAAATTCGATTTCATATATTTTAGTATTCCATTCAGACATCTATTAGCCATAGTAATTCTCTTTTGGATTTCAGTAGTACAATCGTTTCTATTGTTAATTTCCCAACCTAAAGAGTAAAAAATATGATCTTCAGTTTTAGAGTGGGAATTCCTAGGACACGATTTAGTGCAAGACATGTATTTGACCTTATTCTCATTGATTTTCAGTCCCATCATGAGGTCCTCTATCTCTAAAGATAAGGCTTGTGTCTTACAAAATATAAATATACATATATACACTTCTAAATATATTTCAAAAATTTAGTTTGGGTCGTATGTAAAGAGGTTTTAGCTTTATACAAGCAAAATATTATGCAAAAATTTCTCCTAAAATGAGAATTTTTTGGAAAATATGCGATTCTTTCTTCATTTTTTGCAAAAAAAATTCCACTTTATTAATTTTTTTGTAACAATATTAAGACAATTTTATATGCATATTCTAATTCAGGTGATACTAAATACCAAAAAAAAAAAAATTACTCGTGTATACACTTTTTCAAAACCACGATCTTAAACGTAGTCCGATACATTAATGAAAAATTTATAGCATACAAAAACCAATCTTTCTTAAGCCCGTCAAATACTTAAAGATATATGTAAACATACAGGTAACATTTTCTCTTGGATAATTATAAAGGAATAAGATAAACGGAAGAAAATATTTTAATAGGTATATATTTTAATTCGTACAGGCGAAGGACAAAAAGAGCCACGCCCTTCATGAAATGTTCCATGGTTTACCGACTCCTGCTTTAAACAATAGATAAATATGGTAATAAATAGTATACGAAAATTCAAATAAATTAAATGTGAATACTTACAAATAAGTTAAATTATGTTACTCTAAATGGTAAATAAGTAAATAAATAAAAGCTTGAGTAAAACACTCTAAGTCCTTAGCTAACAAAGGTAAATTAAAAAAGTCTTAAAAAAAGTAACATTTCCACGTTATAAATAAAACAGATTGGATTCTGATTGTTTGCTTAATTAATTAACTTTGTTGGATTCTAGTTGTTTGCTTACTTAATTAACTTTGTTGGATTCTAGTTGTTTGCTGAATTAATTAACTTTATTGGATTCTGATTGTTTGCTTAATTAATTAACTTTATGTAAGAAATGCTCAAAGGGTTAATTAGGAAGAGAGTAATAGTAAAATTGATATGGCGATATAAAGCCATCCCATGACTATTGGCGACAGACTCAAGTGACAAGTGACGAGGACGACACTTGAGCTGGAATTCCACCACTATTAACTTCCACATCATACCAACGGAAGGACGCTTGAACCTCGATATATTTTACGTGCATTGCCCCGCTCTACACGGCGAGTCTCCAGCGGTACTAAGTTCGAACTCGTGACACGCCAACCCCGAGTCTGTGGACTTGACCACTCGGTTACCGCGGCCATCTGAAAATTTAGGGAAAAGAACTTCTAAATTACAACCTTTAGCATATGATAAAAAGTTTAATCTCCTTGCCAGCGATGTTTCAGGCGAGCCGCATTTACTAGAGTTAATAATATTAAAGAGCGGTGACCAGTGTAATCCAGTCACCATTGTTTCTGTCTTGTGTGCCTGCCCTGGCGTCACTAAAGACCTTAAGGGCCATCCTCGTCATTGACCATATCATTGTTCAAAATTACGATTTTCCCCACAAATAACACTCATGTTGCTTTATTGTGCGATGCTAATAAACACTCAAGACACTAAAGACCCGCCGTGTAGAGATGCTGATGTATGTGAAATCTGATGCGGTTCAAAGTCTTCTCGTTGACGTGGGGGAGTTTGCAAAGTGCGGAACCAGATATTGTCCTTGTCACTTGACTGTGGTTCAAAATTACGAGTTTCGTCGGCAACAGCCTGTTGTAGCTCCTACAGGCGGTTTTAAAGTACTTTTATGCAGAAGTGTAAAACATTAAACTTTCTGAGTTTACATTTCTCATATTAGCGTGGTGTGCATATAAAGAGTAGGATATTATTTTAGTTGTCATCCTCGTCATCTGATCGGGGTGTAAAACTACGAGTATACCGAGGACCTAGATCAAGTATTTATTATAGTCGCAATAATGACCACTGTGGTGGCCGTGGTAACCTAGTGGTCGAGAAATCGGACTCGTGGCTGGTGTGTCATGAGTTCGAGCCCAGTACCACTGAAGACCCGCCATGCAGGGGAGCGATGTACGTTAAAAATGTCGAGAGCTCAAGCGTCCTCCTCAGGGTGAAGTGCGGTAGTTAGGAGAGAGGGCTTCCAGCTCAGGTGTCATCATCGTCACTTGACCATGGTTAAAAATTGCGAGATCAGTTGCTTAAAGCCCTCCTGTAGCTGAACAGTGCAACGTTAATATTCACTTACTCACTTATTCACTCAGTAACTACCGTGGGGCTTTTGGTAATGGACTCAAAATTTTGAACTTCTGTTAAATGACGAAGACGACACCTGAGCTGGAACCTTTCTCCGAACTATCCCATCATACAAACAGAACATTGATTCTTGATAGACTTAACGTGCATCGGCCTCCTATACACGGCAGGTCTTCAGTGACATCAAGACTCGAACTCGTGGCATTCCAACCACGAGTTTGTGACCATAATCACTAGGTTACCAACAGCACAAAATTATGGAGAATGTCACATCTCCCATATTCAAAAATTTCATCTGTTTTATTTTGTTTGTTGTTTTTTGAACTACATATCTTAATTTTTACATACTCTAACTGTTTTAGTAGCCAAATTGGTTTGAGTCATGGATTCGTGGCTGACGGTCTTTTCGTTGACTCCTACGTTTGACCCCTGGTGCAACTAAAGACCCTCATCCACACATATTTAGAAGGACTGGTGCATGCTAAAGCAGAGGAAGCTAAATTTCTCAAATTGGTCTCGCGTGGAAGTTCAGAATGAGGTGCCAGTTCAGGTATCTTCCTCGTAACGTGACCGAGGTACAAAATTACGATGTCTGTGTTGCCTGACCGTGGTAGCCTAGAGGTCAAGGCATCGGGTTGTGGCTGACGTGTCATGAGTTCGAGGCCAGTACCACTAAAAACCCGCCGTGTAGGGGAGTGATGCACGTTAAATCTGTCGAGAGCTCAAACGTCTTCTCGTTGGTGTGGTAATTAGGAGAATGGGTGATAGCTCAGGTGTCGTTCTCGTCACCTAACCACGGTTAAGAATTAGGAGATCCGTTGGCCAAAGCCCTCGTGTAGCTGAACAGTGCGACGTTAATATTCTCTGACTCACTCACTCGACTTCGTATTGCATTAAAATCCGACATTTTTGCAAGCAATCAATCATAAATTCACTTGGATTTGTCACAATCATTATGCTCCAAAATACTAAATTCCTGCAGACCTAATGTCAGAAACGCGTTTCCATTTCATTATTTTTATTCTACCTTTAGAATGAATTTTAATTTTGGGAACTTGCAATTTTCAACAACATAAAAAATCCTTTAAATTTTATATACCATTTATCTTTACAACAGTGTTTTTCAAACTTTCAATACTTGCGACCCAATTTTCAATCATAATTTTCATTGCGCCTCCCTTAGAATAGCAATATATTGACATCAATAAAAATGTACTCTGACGATAAAGCCAGGATACGACTCTCTTTAATTTTTAATTATATAGATTAGACTATAAGATTTTGTATATGACAAGCCCATGGAAGGCACTAGTAGTTATTAAACTTGTTTTTAATTTAGTATTGATAAATTAATTATCAAAAACATTGGACAAACTGATACATTTATAAATATATTGTGTCTGCATAAAGGTGTATTTTTAATTTTTATTATGTCAGAATGCATTTTGTTTTGCTTCTTTTTAGTACATTAATATTTATTTTTAATTTTTTATTATTTTTTTTTTTACTTTTCAGTAGGCTCGAGTCCCCCCCCAAATAGGGATATCGCGTTCCCCTAGGGGCGTGCCCTACAATTTAAGAAACACTGCTTTACAATATAGACAAAATGTGGAGAGTAATTTAGAAACCGTTATTTTAAGGTTGGACTATAAGGCAACATAAGAGCTATTGGTGACTGACCTCGTAATTTTAAACCATGGTCAAATGATGAGAACTGAACCAAAGATGGCACCTTATCTTTAAACTACCACACCAAGTGGAGATCACTGAGGCTCAAAAGATTTTACGCGTATGGCCCCTTCTAAACGGTGAGTCTTCAATGGCACCAGGACATGACTCGAAGCCCTCTAGTCCATGACCATGACCACACGACTACCTTGGCCCCCCGCAACCTACGAGGTCTTTAGAAGATTGTTGCATTTCATTTTCTGCTACACATTATGAGATCTAAAAACTGTAAGGCCTTTGTTTTTAGGTACCAATTAGATTATTTAGGTCCATCATTGTTAGTCCAGTCATATAAGGGTTTCACTACGGAATGAGAGATAATGAGCTAAAAATTTGGTATAGACCTTTATTTTGCCACTCTAAATGTTGTCTCAAAAGTCTCATTAAATCTCGAGTCCGCGTCTTAAGATATTTAAGGTCATAGGTAAAAAAATCGTTTTTTTTGCAAATGTATCTTTTCCTATGGCTTAATGCTATTTACTTTTGATATAAATGTTGTAGAGAATAAAAATTTCTATAACTTTTGTTTGAAACTTTTTTTATACATAAAACCAATTTTGAGATAAAGGGTGTTGAACGCGCAGCGTTTAGCTATCTACAGCATAATGCAAGGTCAACCGTTAGTCACATGATATAATACGCCGTATAAAGTCTATAAACCTTAAAAATATACGTGGTTAAAAACATTTGGCATTTTTTATTAATTATGACATTGTATTTAGTAATAGATTTCATTAATTAAGTATCTATTTCTTTTATATCTAACTTTTGAAATACACTCAAAAGTTGTTGACAGATATGCTTAGAGTATTTTTTAATTATATTCTATTATCATATATACTAATTACATTTAAAGTAGAAAGAAATAAAGCGAGTAATTTTTAATTATGTTTTATTTAGAAATATCGTTTTATACAATTATTACAGGACAGTTTTCTTCTTGGAATACTTGATCTAGTTGATCTAATTTTGGAAGATTGTCTAATATTCTAACGAAAGTTTTCCTCCTTTTTTAAAAAAATGCAGATGTCGTGTCACAGCCACTAAATGTGTGCAGAAATAAAATGTGCTTTTTACAATGCAGATATTTATCAAAATTTTTGTAAGAGTATATTTTTTTTTAGTTTTAACATTCCCTTTGCCAACTTTTTTAAAGAACACTTCTTGATGTAATTTAGTACGTCCAATTAAAATGAGGAGCAAATCAATGTTTCGATTCTTCAATAGCTGTTTCTACGATAAGAACATCTACATCACTTCTGGCCTGTTTTTGTCGTGGTATCAGCAGATACTAATTTCCTTTTAGAGTAGTAGAGACTTTAGAATAGTAATTTCAGAGCAGAGAGGTTGATAAAAAGTAATTAAACACATTTTTGGCCATTAATTGGGCAATATATAAAGCGCAATATAAAGTAGTATAAATTGTGTCTACGTTACTGGCAGGATGATCAATAAAAGAAAGAAACATAACCTGAGAAGAAGAAAAGTCATTATTTTTAGTGAGCTATTCTAGAATGCCATTCCACCCAGACAACAATGAAATATTCTTCCACACTTTGCGTATAACCACAAAAAATCAACTCCGTTAAAATTCTTTTCTGTTAATGCTCAATCATCATGTTGAGTTTTGACATGAATTCTGATATCCAGGTACAATAGGTTTTTCATATCCTAGAAGAGACTTTATGTGATATAGCTGCTAACTCTTTTGCACTTGGTTTGGTTGAACATCTTTGTATACGGTCAATATATATCTTTTGGAGTAACAATCTTAATCATCCCCATAACATGAGAGTATTATTATCATCAAGAGTATAGACATTTATATCGGCATTGTCTCCAACATATCGTACTAGCGTGCCTGATTCGGATGATAAAATACGAAGCTGTGGATGGTAAGCTGTTGAAATTTCGTACTGTACAGTCTTACCATACGAAGCTGCAAATCCCAAGCTATATAGCACGTCTATTAGTCTTTCTCAGATCTATTTCTTCTATGAAGAAATACAGAAATTCTTCATAGTAGCTGTGATAAGAATGATCGTCTTTGTAATGCAGCCATTATTATTATTGCATGGCATATTGACGTACATTTTATTTTTGAATTACCTATTTTTTTTCTTTTTCTGTTTTTTGTTATGAATTCCTGTAAAAAATGCAATAGACTTTTTGGAATTTCTTGATTTACCTTTCTTGCCTTTCCTTCATTAACATTTTACATGGAGGTGGATAACACTTGGTTTCAACGATATATGACCGAATGACTTCACGAATAATAACTGCGGCACCTTCTACAAATAGTAATTGTTCTTCTCCGGGATCCCTTTTTTATTATAATACCAAGTTTTTGATAATATATTAGCTTGTGTATCCCGAAAAAATATGATTATAAAAAATTTTGCTTTTGTATAATTAATATAAAAGTATGTATGTCAAATACTTTTTTTGAAGTCTCGTAATTGTATACTGCTAGTTACCGTAAATGCAGCATCCTGAAGGAAGCATGCAAATAACATGAAATTTACGAATTGCATTAGTGGAGGTTAGATATGCAAATGTTTAAAATTTCAACTCAGTCTAACATCACGCGCGCCTGTGGCGCCACCTCAAAGCGTTATTTAAGTCTTGGAGAATTCGACGATTTCAAGTTCGGCAATTGTGTTTTTCTTCTGGTTTTTTCAAAAAACGATCAGTTATATCTCATAGAAAACAGCGATTAGCTTTTGAGCAAATATCGGAGTTAGACAGAGGAAGGATAGTGGCCTACCGAGATGGTGGATTTTCTTTCAGGGAAATCGGTAGTCGTGTTGGACGAAACCAAACAACGTAATGCGGATATGTGACCGTTGGATTCAGGGGGTTATCACGGACCGACGTGGTCGATCGCATTCACCTCAGTGCACCACTTCTCGTGAGGACAGGCAAATAGTGCACATGGCAGTGACGGATCTCTCAGTCACATCACGAACCGTAGCACAGCACATTTAGTCTAACGTATCATTCAGTGTCTGCACGTATCATTCGACGCCGTTTACAGCAGAGTGGTCTGTCCGCAAGACGTCCATTGCTTGGTCTACCCTTGACGTAGAACGACAGACGACTCCGCCACCAATGGTGCGATGAAAGAAGGATGTGGGCGGCAGAATGGAATGAAGTTGTCACATCTGTCTGCAACACCACGATGGTCGGATTCGAGTCTGGAGACACCGTAGAGGGAGGATGCTGAACAGCTGCGTTATGCGCCGCCACACTGGTCTTGCAACGGGTATTATAGTATGGGGTGGTATTGGATATAACTCTCGCACTCCTCTAGTACGCATTGCCGGTAATTTAAACGTCCAGCGCTACAACTCCGAGGTATTGGAGCCAGTTGTCCCTTCTTACCTTCAGGGCTTGGCCACAGCTATATTTCAACAGGATAATGCGTGACCACACGTGACACGCATTGTGCAAAGATTCTTCGTCAATCACCAGATTGAATTACCTCTTTGTCCGGCTCGCTCTCCGGATCTTTCGCCGATAGGAAACATGTGGTCCATGGTTGCTTAACGATTGGCCCAGATTACACCGCCAGCTGCCACGCCAGATCAACTTTGGCAACGTGTGGAAACTACTTGGTCTTCTGTTCCCCAAGAACTCATCCAAAGTCTCTTGGAATCAATGCCGAGGCGTGTGGCAGCGGTGATCTCCAACAATGGCGGCTACTCTGCCTAATGATTCTGGCACAAGAACCACACTTCACAGAAGTCTATAAATTTAATCATTTGATACTTGGTCAATATTTTATCTATAAAATAAATTTTGTTGCGCTATCTGTTGTCTTTCTTGGTGTTGCATTTACGGTGGCCAGCAGTGTAGTTTTATCATTTGGTACTTACCCCGTCAGGACATCTCTGAGTTCTTTCAGTGTAAATTGCGAATCATCGTGATTTTGGATGTAATTAAAAATCTCTGCTATAGTTTCTGAGACTTGATCATCATGGCGAGGCTTCTTTTCAGTAGAGGGGGTATTCGATTTCAGAAATTAGTCAACTAGAGAGAAGGATATTTTGCTTCAGGAAGCAATCAAATCATACTTACAAAGTATACGATCTTTCACTAATTATCCTATATAATCACTAAGTTCTGCTTTTTTCAAAGCATTGTCTTTAAATTCAAGAGTAATCACTTTACTGATCTTGTGCCTGTACTTCTCTTCTTTTTTGTATTCTGTGTTGCTTTATCAGCTACTTGGCCCCCAAATAAACAAAGCTTTTTAAAATAAAACGCTTCACTTCTTCTTTTGCGAGGTACACTTAGTGCTGATAAATATTCGCTGTATTCAATGTGTCATTTCGATGTTGAAATCAAATTTTTGTTAGTGCACACTTTTCGGCACTCGGTATGTACATTCTCGGAAGTTGAAGAATTTAAAAAAATCTATGTGACCGTCATTCCGTTCGATACTGGCTGCTTTCAAAGTTTTTAAACCCCGAACTACATTAACAACATCACCTTGTGATAACGATTCATTACATATAAAACACAAATCAGTCATAACTCTCAAAATTTTACGTCTGTCATTGCCAAAATACAATTTAAAACAAACGAATAAACGGGGCTAGTAGAAACTGGTTTGTTGAAAAGGGAATCTCTCTCTCTCTCTCTCTCTGTGTATTTACTATACAGCTAAACATTTGCCTTTTAACTAGCTATAAATAGAACGTTCGTATAATAGGGGTCCGCAGGTCCAGTTATTATTTGTACAGAAAGAAACAAATTGGAAGGTTTACACATTTTAAAGAAATTGTACTTCATTTTTTTCCACTTAAAATGTAATTAGAATACATTAAAATATAATTAAAGTCTATAATTTCAGTTAAATATTTTAATTACATTTGCAGATTAGGGATATTAAGAAATATACTTGATTAATGAAAACTATTACTAAATGTAATGTAGTTATTCATAAAAAAATGCCAATTGTTTGTAACTAGATATATTTTTAATGTTTATAGACTTTATAAAGCGTATTACATCATGTAACTAATGGTTGATCTTGCATTATGCTGTAGATAGCTAAACGCTGCCCGTTCAACACCCTTTATCTCAAAAACGGTTTGATGTATAAAAAATATTTCAAACAAAAGTTATAGAAAATGTTATTCTCTACAATATTTACATTAAATATAATTAGCATTAAGCCATGGTAAAAGCGACATTCGCAAAAAAAAAACGATTTTTTTACCTTTGACCTAAAATATATTAAGATGCGAACACGAGATTTTATGAGACTTTTGAGACAACATTTAGAGTGGCAAAATAAAAGTCTATACCAATTTTCAGCTTATTATCTCTCATTCCATAGTTGACCCTTTATTTTGGCTAATATGACTGGACTATGTATTAGAATGCGGCATACGCATCAATGTAAGATTTAATTTTAAAAACAAGTAATATAAAAAAAATTAAATCAATTCCTACTAATATCAACAAAGAAAAATTTTATTTTGGCTACTTTTTATTAAATAGCTATAATTAATATAAATATGTATATACATAGGGCAGAATCACAACATTAAATGATAATTAATTTTGAGAATTAAACGTGAGAAAAAAACCCTTTTCGAGTTTTGACACAATTCGCCAAAATGGTCGTTAAGTCACCAAAAATGATGCTAACGTGGCTGTATTTTCAATTCTTTAAATAATTAGTTTTAATCAATTCTTTTTATTAATTATAATTAAATTATTGTATTGTCAACGAAAATAATCAAATATAAAATTTCAGCTCAATTGACCCCTTAAAAATGTATTTCATTAACGATTGAAAATTCTACCAAGATTTATAAGTAAAAAAATAAATATATATATAGAGAGAGAGTGTGTTAGTTAATTGTAAGAATTGTGAATAACAGAATATCCCAAATCTTGCATATTACAATTCATACAGTGGCTCAAATAATTAAGAGTAGACCTTACTTTTAATTAATAAATTCTACTTTCACATTGACACCTCACCTAGTATGGTGATTAGGACACTCGGCTTGTAATCGAGCGGGCTCGGGTTCGAATCCCGAATACGGCATGGATGTATCTTCTGGAATAGTAGTCGGACTTTCGCCTGAAATGGATTCCCGTTTCGAATGGAAAGCAACGCATCCCTTCTGTTCTATGCTGGGATCATCGTTTATAATTAAAAAAAAGTCTTATGTTCTTCTAGGTTTGTATTGTATATATGTTTCTGTTTATCTATCTCTTTCGTGTACTAATGCTTCCCTTGCCAAATCAGTTAACTCCATTTTTGGAATTTTATTAAATTTTAATATCAAAGCATTTCATTAGCCCATTAATGTGCATATTCAAAACAAATTTCTCTAATAATAAGTATTAACACCACTAAATGACAAAATAGTTTTAGCCATTGAATAATAAATAATTTATATCAGAAGCCAATTTGGTTAACTCCACATTATAATGTATTTATATCGTAATAAAAATCTATTTAACCAGCTGTACTATTTTTCCTCTCCTACGGAGACATGTGTAAGTTGTTCGTTTAATTTAATTATTCCTTTTAGACAATAGCTGTTATCGCTCACACGAACTAATTACGAGAAAATAAAATATAAATTAGTTGTATTCCAACTGCCACAAGTGAAGATACTCATAACTTTCACTTTTATTGTGAATTCTTTTTTTTAAAAAATAAGTCACTATAACATTAAGATGGAAGATGATGTTAATAAGAATTATTTGAGTAAGGAAAATAATGAATCTCTCTCGAACGGTATTTTAAGTTTTTCGAAATTGCTTCAAAGTACAGAAATACAAGCTGAATCAATTGAAATGAAATCTCTGGAAAGTGGACACAGTTACTTGCCTAATGATTCACAATTTGCTATCATAGAATCTCTAGCAAAAAAAGTTCAGGATATCTTTTCGCCAGATGATTGGTATAATATAATAAAAACCTGTAAAAAGAAAGCACCGTTTCATATGGTTCAAATGATGCATCAGGAACTTTCTCTCTACAAGTACTTTAGAAAATTCTATCAATAATAGAAAGGTATCAGTTACAGTGATACCAGTAAATTCGCTCAAATTGCACTGGATAAAATTAGAAAAGTCCCCCATCTGATACAATTTAAGAATGATTTTAATGAAAATACCGAATTTAGTTCCATGAATATATGAAAAAGTGTAGCAGGTAGACATCTATGTCTGAAAAATATGATCCAGTCTTTGTTGCATCCAACAGGTAAGTGACAAGAGAAAAGAGGAAAGATATGATGGACTTGTTGAAATTTATTCCTCCTATAAAACACGAGTATTATAAAACTTTAAGGAAAAATCGACAGGATGGGAGCTCAAATACAGCTAATGAAGATGACATCATTTATAATGATGATAACGCAATTTAAACAAAGTAATAATGCTCGTAATATTATGTAAGAGTAACAGAAAAGTTATTATTCATTTGTGCTAAACTCTTTGATAAAACATATGTTTATCTAACGACATTTTTCCGTAATAAAAGAATAATTCAAAGACTGAATTTGAATTAATAATTTACTGTCTCTTGTCAAATCGATTAACTCCCCAAATCACGAAAAAATTGTAGTAATAATAACAATTATTCTAAGTATATTCCATCTTATACTTTTTATATGTCGTCAAATCAAATAGGCGTTTGTATTAATACAGTCTACATCGTATTTTCAAATTTTTAATTTGAAAAGAATTTTAAAGAACAACATATAATATTTCATCATTTTTCTCAACTTCTTGTTTTATGGAGTTAATCGATTTGGCAATTGAAGCCTCCATATATCCGAGTATGAAGCACACGACAACAACTTTCACATAACCGAGAAGGGGAAACATGTTTTTATTTTTACACTTAACGTAAATTGTTATTTAAAGTAAAAATGAAGAACAATTAACGGAAATTTTCCCCAAGTGAAAAGTTTGAGAAGCATTTTAAATAAACATGCAGATTTTTATACCTAAAAAAATCGAGAATGCACCGATGAAATTTTTGTAATATCTCGCATACAAGAAGCGTCAATATTTAGTTGCATGTCCTTTGGCCCTCTGAACTAGGGTTTATGGGATAACGGGTTTCCAGGAAATCATAAGATTTCCATTCTTTTTGTATTCCAGGGAATTCCTTAGAAAATAATACGGGAATTTTGGGGTTCTGAAACAATCAAAGAGGTAATTGATTTTTACTCAACTGTAAATTTCGACCTCCGATAAATACATTTTTGGTTGACTTGTGACCCTTGTCCCCGAGCATCCTGGGAGGAAAAAAGTTCATTGGAACCCCCAGTAGTGGGTAGGAGTGTAATAAAAGAAATTCTATTACACCCGCATAGGGTTGGTGAGAATTTATTCAGCTTGCTGTAGAGGAAATTTACAGAACAATATTATCTGATAAATTTCTGTCTTTCTGTCGAACATCGCTCAAACTATAAGTCTTTTGTTTTTAACGCATTAACTGCCACCAGATTGTATATACGTCTCGCTCAGCTGGTGCGTTAAATGCCATGGACATATATATACGTCTTTCCGAAATGTGATCTGGAATGCAATAAAACTATCTTGACATTGTTCACGAAGAATTTCATTACTTCAGAAAAAAATGTGCTTACTTATTCCTTTTCTTTTCTTTTTCTCTCCAATACACAGAATATGTGTGCCTATTTTAAAAAAAAACAGTGGCACCGGTGAGTGAATCATGTAACTTCTGTTGCTCATGCCCCCTGATCGACAGTAACATCAGATCAAGGACCACGAAATTCATCGAGGTTATGGGCTAGAATTTTACACCTGCCGTTAACCTTAGCATTGAGCACCTTGCAGGTGGCAATACGATTTTGCTCGGTTCCACCCCAATTTTGAGGGAGAACACCCAAGAGGTGTCAGGGTCCTCCCACCTCTTTTCCCCTTCCACCAACCTGACGAGCGGACTTGCGGCTCGACGGCTGTTTAGAGTACCCAATGCCGCTAAGGCACTATATATTTACAAACATCCATTCCTTCTCCGGGATTTGAACCCAGGCCCTATGGCATCGCAGTCAGCGCCACTAACCACTATACCGGATGGGCGGTATCTAACTTTTAACCGGCAGTAAAGGGGTTAAAGGAACATTTCAGTCTACCAGAACGATCGATCTGATAAAGTTTTAATATCTTAATTTATGGGGTTAACTTAGGTACTAATACTTAAATCTTATTTTGTATTTAAATTGTTTTACAATTTTTTTGGGATACTTGTTTTTATTATAAACTACACTGCTCAAAACAATTAGGAGAGCAAGAAAAAAGTGAAGAAAACCGTGTGAGACAGCCACGTATTGGCATACAATGCATAGTACACGCGTATCAATGCGCAATACAGAAAAAAAGGCGTAAAAAAATTTGGAATTAAGCTTTAATTCTTTGAAAATATGGAAAAAACATGAAAAGATGATTTAGGGCAACAATTTGGTTACATGTAAACGACAAAAAAAAGTACTGTTTAGACACGATGCATGAGTTTTAATAGGGCGTGTGGTCTCCTCGAACAGCTAAGACTGCTGCACACCTGTTTGCCATGGATGCGATGAGGTTATAGATCAGACTTTGGGGAATACTGTTCCACTCCTCAAGAAGTGCAATCTCCAAGTCTCGGACAGTAGCAGGCGGCCTTGGTCGCGCAGCAATGCGTCGTCCGAGCATGTCCCAAACATGCTCGATTGATTCAGGTCAGAGAGCACGCTGGCCATTCCATACGTTGTATTGTTTCAGCTTCAAAAGCATGTTCTCCACCAGACGAGCTCTATGCGGTCGGGCATTATCATCCTGGAAAACAAAGGAATCTCCAATGGCTCCAGCGTAAGGGATGACATGAGGTCGAAGTATTTCGTCTGCATACCTTCGACCCGTCAAAGTGCCATTCCGAATGATATACAGGTCCGTACGTCCGCCTATGCTGATTCCACCCCATACCATCCAACCAGCTCTTCTGTATTGTGACCTTTCACGAACGAATGCGGGGTTATTTCGAGTGTCCCTGTCCTTCCATACAAGAACACGTCGGGTGTCACACTCTAGACTGAATCGGGACTCGTCTGTAAACAGCACTTGGCTCCAATCATGTTGCTCCCAATCTCGATGTTCAGTAGCCCATCTTCTTCGGGCCGCACGGTGGCGTGGGATCAACGGAATGCAGACCATTGTCCTACGTGCATAGAGGCCTCCCTCATGAAGCCGATTACGTACTGTTTGGCTGGACACCCTTCGTCCTGTTGCCAAGAGCAACTGTCTTTGCAGCTGCGTAGCATTCTCTGTTCTGTTTCGACGGGCTGTTAACTGTATGTACTGGTCATCAGTTGATGTAGTGGTGCGTGGCCGACCAGCCCCTGGTCGACGTCTAACATTTCCTGTTTCTTGGAATCGATTCCACAGCCTTGCAACAACACTTCTGGCGACTCCAACAGCGTCCGCGACACTGCGTTGTGTTTGCCCGGATTCCAGTCTGCCTATAACACGCCATGCCATGGATTCCGGTAAATCACGTTGTTGAAACATTCTCAAGTAACCTTGTCTCAAAAAAAAAATACCGCGCAATCGAATTTCACAGTTACGGCAATAAAACAGACGTTTCTGCAACATCCCGATTTCTGCCCTTATCTCCTTTTTCTGGTTTTTGAGTCATGAACTTTGATTTGCATATAAAGTTTTTCTTCTTCCATTTCCTGGTAGGCTTTACATTATGGATGATTCATTTTATGTTACTTATTGGTATACATCTTTGCTTACTTTTGTTAAAATCATGTGCTCCCCTAATTGTTTTGAGCAGTGTACTTAACTGTATCAGCAGTTTAAAGGAAATAATCCCTAAAACTTTTTGGGGGAGAAAATTTTTAAAAATCTCTCAACTTTTCTCATTTATTATTTTTCGTAACCAAACTTTTGTGCGAGACTATTATATTGATATTTAGTTATATGTATGTAACAAAAATATAGCAAATATATAAAAAAAAGAAATCAGCTATGCAAATAAGATGTCTTAAATACAATAGCTAATATTTTTAACGTTCAATATCGTTACTTCAGCAGCAAATAAATTTATAAGTATGTATTAATATTTAACTCTTAGTTGCAGCATTAGAGAAATAAGTAACGTACCGAGTCAATAAAAGAACATTAATTTTTATGTTTATTTTTCATCTGGATGTTCTTTCGAGATTTTAAATTTGCAAAATCCTTAGTTAAAACATTTTTCAATGTCGTTAACAACGAACTAGTAAGTTGAATCATAAATAAAACAAAGAATGCTTATGTGTTTCCTTTAATCATGCTTTAAAAATAAAGAGTGTTTTTTTTCCAGGTATAGAAGTTTAAGTTGGCATTACTTTCCAAGATGGCGACCGATTTAACAGCTGTCAAGGGATTTATTCTCAGTTTGGTTTGGCAATTCATCAAAACAATCATCAAGCAAGGCGTAGATTCGTCGAATGGGCCCAAAACGAGATTGCCGTTGTTCCCGATTTCCATAAGCGAATTTTGTTTAGCGATGAAGCGCACTTCTGGTTGAATGGCTACGTCAACAAACAAAACTGCCGCATTTGAGTGAAGCTAATCCACAAGTGTATGTCGAAACACCGTTACATCCAGAAAAAACTGACTGTTTAGGTGCGCTTTGTGGGCTGGTGGAATCCTACTCTTCAAAAACGATGAAGGCCACAACGTTACAGTCAATGGTGATCGGTATAGAGCCATGATTACTAACTTTTCATTCCTAAATTGAACAATCATAATGTCCAGGAGCTGTGGTTCCAAGAAGACGGCACAACATGTCACACAGCTCGTGCCACAATCAATTTATTGAAAGACACGTTTTTGACCGTCTAATTTCACATTTTGGACTTGTGAATTGGCCTCCAAGATCTTGTGATTTAACACCGCTAGACTATTTTCTGTGGGGCTATGTAAAGTCATTGGTCTATGCAGATACGCCACAAGCGCTCGACCATTTGGAAGACAACATTCGCCGTGTTATTGCCGATATACGGCCACAAATGTTGGAAAAAGTCATCGAAAATTGGACGTCCAGATTGGACTAAATCCGAGCCAGCTGTGGCAGTCCTATGCCAGAAATCATATTTAAAATTTAATGCCACAAGATTATCTTTCGAATAAAAAATTCATGTCAATCGAATAATACATCGTTGTTTTATTGCAATTTAAAGTTCTATACCTCTAAAAACACCCTTTATGTAATCAACATTTTTATTTGTATTTTTTAACTCAACATGTGTAAATGAGTACATATTTTGGAATTTATATGAATATTATTTTAAATAATTTATTGAAACGAATTGTGAAAATAGCTTATTCTTAGAGTTAGAAATTTTGATACAATCATGGGTTGATTGATAGAATATTAACGTCGCACTGTTCAAACGTCGGGTACTTTTGGCGACGGACCACTTTTTGGGTGGTCATGACGTGGACGACACCTGAGCTGGCACCCCTTTTCTCCTAACTACCACAACACTAGGGAGGACGTTTCAGCTCTCGACAGATTTAACGTGCATTTTGCCCTAGGCGGGTCTTTAGTGGTATGGTGAACCCGTGACAAAGAAGCCATCGATACCTATACCACTCGGCTAAAAACAATCGATGACCTGGAATTCAAACTCTACTCCAAAAAATGGTACCGATTTTTAAAATGATAAGTAGCATTGAATTGATTCAGTGAATATATATTTCATCCTAGAAAATCAACATTCGATTTTTTTTTTGGTAAAAACCATAAAATTATGTACATTTAGTTTAATGTACTATCTTTTATTTGTGTACCTGAAGTATGATCCTACACTTTACTGGCAAGAAAAAAAACTTTATTTATTATCACGTTCACTCAATAGACATGATGTATATGAGTTTCGTGGGATCAGCTGTTCTTTGTAAGCGCCTTCTTTCGATTGCCAGCAACATCACAAGTGATGAGCGGAACAGCTTGGATCCCAGTAGACAAGACATACTGTTGTTTTTAAAAAGCTTAGGTATTAAGCATTGGGAACTATAAGCTACATTAACTATTTTATAAACTTTTTAATGTAACAAATATATTTTTAAAATAATTCTTTTCTTTTATACCTGATGCTCTTTGATATGATAGTAAAAATAATTGTATAATTGTCGAATTTCCTGTACTAAAAAATTCCCCGATTTTCTGAAAATAGATAGTTTACTATGGTATCTTTCTTGGGGTTTTTTTTACATAAAATTGATTTATATTTACATTGTAAATGCAGACTTGAAAAAAAAATCGATTTTTTAGAAATCCATCTTTTAGACCTCAATTTTTTTGTGAATCGATTCATCAAGTTGTGATTCGATTCGATTTAAAAATCGATCTCTTTTGGAAAGAATCGCCATCCCTAGATGTTTCTAGTATAATTAATAAAAAATTAAAACTGTAGATGTACAGTCGGACCTCTATGTAACGAAGTCGCTAAATCCCGGAAAAAAAGTCCGTTATATGGAAAATTCGTTATATAGGGGTTCATCTTTTAATTTATTTTACAAACAACATAAAACAAATTTCAAATTCATAAGAATTATACATAAAAAAATAATTATTCACACCTTTTTTTAATTAAGGCTGTTTTCGGTCAATGTTAAAGGATAGGGATGAAACGGCAAAGACATTTGTGGGCAGAAAAAGCTCCAATAATAATAAAATTTTTTATGGATATAAAGAAAACAATTGTTTAAAGGATAGTGTTTTTTGAATTTTGATTTTTTGGAAAATTACACAGTTTTCAGCATTTTTGCAAAATGAAATTTGACTTTTCTATGTTAAAGTATAGGAGGTGGAAACGCAAAAGACATTTTAACAGAAAAAAAAATTTTAGACTAGAATTAAATAGTATATAAGAAAGAAAGCTTCCCTCTTTGGACTAGTGTAGCCAGAATTAAGTTTTATGTTTTTCTTAATTAACTTTTTTAAATTTTAAGTTCATTCTGAATTATTTTTGGCGTAGTTAGGACTATCTCAAACAGATGGCACCACCATCGTTTGAAAAGCGAATTTATTCTTGGCTACGAATACTTATTTTTGTGTGTGTGTGGCGATATCTTTCTGAAATATAGTCGCCAGCTGAAATTATGGTAACTTGCAAATTGTGACAAATAGTGGACAATGGAAAATGTTTATGATGTACAGAGATTTAACACCTCAAATCTGACGAACTTTCCGATTTAGGAAAGTTTTAAATATTTTCTGCATGTGTGCTTTAAAAAAAATCGTTTATAATTATACTGCTTAGATTTTTTTTTTTTTTGTCATTGAAGGAATGTCTGTAAGAATATTTAAATTCTGCGAAATGACTTAACGAATAATGAAAGTATACTTACTTTATACTTGATCGAAAGTTGTGAATTAACTCACAATAAGAACACAAATTACTACTCCTTACTCACAAATTAAAATTTTAATCTAATTATTGTAATGCAATTATTATTATTATTTTCTTTTTAGCTAACAAAAATTTTTTTCCCATCGATTTTATATTTGACGTAAAACTTTACCATAAACCATTGGAACAATTATTAACACAAAATATTGTTTTCTAATTTAATTAACAGAAACTTATTTTTTCAATTAATTATATATTGAAATTCGTTGGTAAACAAACGTATCTATGTAGGTATATATCCCAATTTTCTCAAGAAACACAAGACGCAGAAAAGGTATCAAAATTTCAGGAATGATCCGAGGAATCCGTTTTGACCATTTATGTTCCGATATTCCAATTAGTTAAAAAGATATTAATTAAAAACTTTAAAACGCATTAAAATGCATCGTGGCGCCATCTGCAGAGAATATCGGGAAAAAATTCTGTTTTTACAAAACAACGAAACTTTGCATATAAATAAATTTATTTAAAAATTAATATAATAAAATTATATATATATCTTTCTTTCAATTTAATTATTTTACAACTTTTTTTAAATAAAAAAAATGAGTCGAAATTGGTTTCTTTTTTTTAATACGAATTATAAGTTGTTCCGCTTGAAAAAATATTTTACACTAAAAAAAAGTTCATGGTTTTCTTTTTTTTCCGCGTGTAGAACAATATTATACGTAATATGTACAAAGATTGATAAAATATCTTAAAAATTACGGTTAAAAAAACAATATCTTTCTTTCAATTTATTTATTTTACAATTTTTTAAAATATTTTCGGAACTTCTTTTTTTTTCAGAGGTTTTGTAAAACACGATCTAATAATTTTGTAATTTTGAAAATTTCTGTTCCATACATAAACTATTCTTTTTTTAAAAAAAATGTACTTTTGAGTTTCCGGTGTCTGCAAAATTAAACGAAAAAAATTGCCTAAAATGTCAGTAATAATTAATTAATTATAATTACATTCTTTATTTTTGTTTCATACTTTTTGATTACAAAAGCAATCGTATCAATAGCTATTTGTAAACTTTTCTTTTATTAATTACTTATAGAAATTTGATTTTAATAAATATATATATGTTTTTTTCAAAAGGATTATTTCTATTATTTCATTACTAAAGGAATTCTTTGTTAATTAAAAAGTACATCGTCTATTATTTATATGAAATTTGATAGCATTAACATAAAAATGAAGCCCGAAAAAGAATTTTTTACTTTAACGAATAACGAAATGATGTATTCAAAAAAATCTACCTTTATTTTAAAGCTCAATACAATACTTCTCCACGAATGAACCAACGGCGCGATTGTTAAATCGGCTGCGCTTTATGAAAAGGCAGTTCCCAGGTTCGAAACTGAGGAGGTAGAAACTTTGAATTTCACATTACGCTATTTTTTAAAGCTTTACTCTAAGCATAAGAATCGTTTTTTTTTTTTTATTATTGCTTCACATTAATAATTTTTTTAATTCTAACGCAATATTTTTTTTATAAGTCATACATCGAAATTTGAAGCTATATCTTATCTGTGAGAAGGAGGGGAAGATAGAACAATAATTTTACACTAAAATGAACCGTGTTCGGGCTATAGAGAGGGGAAATAAACCTGTCTTAAATCAAAAATAAGTGGAATGGAGCAAATTTCGAAAAAGGGAAATTTTTTGACATAATTTTAGAAATCACTCACATTGTGCGCGTACAAACACAAACACAGAAATGCTGATGTCACGAGGAAAATAGAAAGCCCGAGCAACGCCGGGCTAAGCGGTGGAGGGGGATGGGAAGTCATTTTGAAAATGAGTATTAGAAATTCTGATTTTGTGAAAGAAAGGGAAATTTATAAAAGCCTTGAGAGACGGGTTACATTCTAAAATACACGTAGACAAAAGCGCCTATGGCTAATATCCATGATAAAAGTTAAAGAAGGGCTTGATTCTCTCCCTCCATCCCCTTGTTTACACCAATGTGTAGAGTCAGAAGCATGTAATTTTCTTCAAACAATTATCTCCCCAGCAATGATATTCAATAGTTTAAAATAACTAAACTCAGAGGCGCAACAGCCCATGACACTTTTGCAAGAATAAAAATCTCAGTGAAATAATTTTTTTTTAATTCCAGACAGCATAATCTTTACCTCTTTTTTTCTCATTTTAACATATGTTCCTTATCTTTTAGTTCCCAATAAGAAGCTGATAATATTCGCAAAAAACAGATTCATGTTATTTTTTCAATTGTTACATTTTTACTTACGTCTAAATATGTAATCCGAACTTTCTAAATTTAATATAGAATAAAAAGGAATTTTTTCGCGGTCTTGAAGGTTTACTGGGAGAGTCATCTTCATAATCTTCGAATTTTTTTGGAACTTTTCTAAATAATCGTTACATATTCAATTTCAAATTTTAGTATTTTATTTGAAAGGACATCTGCTTAGCTTTACAAAATGATGCACTATTTAGTCTTAACCTTTTTAATGATTATGAAGATTCAAGATGCTTCGTCATCTGAAGCAGAAGTAACGGGATGCCCCCCAGCTGATCTTCTGAAACCCTGCATCTGTAGTGCTGGACCACATCCCCACTTGACTTGTCAAAATATTGATGATGTAGAAGTGATAAGAGGTATTTTCGAGAGAACGTCTAAATATATGTTTAAAGAGGTAAATAATCTACAATTGTTTCTTTTCTATTTATCTATTTCAATGCTATTTCTCTGTAAAATACATTTTTACGAGAATTGTCCTTAATTTTTAATAAGTGCAGACGTTCTGTTTTTCTTGTAACGCCAACAATATTCTAGTCAGAACAGAATGAAAAAAATGTTGTATTAAACTACAAAATCTTGTGGAAAATTTACGCATTTTTTAAAGTAATTTTGTAACTAACTATAATTTTTAATGTTTTAGAAGTTTTTGAGAAAAAAAAAGATTAGTTAAAGTTTTTTTTTCTATAATTCTCTCCTTATAGTTATGAAATAAAAAAATCTAACAATATGGAATTATTATGACTAATAGTGAAACTGAGAGGTACATCACACATAAAAAATATAATAATCTAAGCTATTTCTGTATACTTTCCTAAAAATTGATCTTTTTCAGACTTTTTAATTCACAGTTTTTCATTCGTGTGTTTAATTACACGGAGAGTAGATACTACTAAACTTAAAATATATTTTATGTGAATTCATACTTCAAAGAAAAGTTTATAACATTTAATGTTAATACTTAATAAGCAAATTTGACTATTTAAAATTCAGTTATATTTACAGCGAGAAAAAGTACTTTTTCACTAAATAAAATATCGGCATTCATTTGCGCTTTTCTACGAAAAAATAACACTTAATTGTTACTTCAGAATACATATTTTTAAAAATTTAGTTACTGATCTAACAAACAAAATTATATCCATTTAATAAACTGTCAGTTGAAATTCGCTTCATATCTATGACAATAAAACCCCGAATTCTTTAAATTTTGAGAAATTTTTTTTATTAAAGATTATATAGGATGTCTACTAAATAGAATATGCACAGCTATATTTCCTCGTTGTGAGTACATAAAAAATTCCCAGTACCTGTACGATTCATAGTTTACTTGAAAAGTTTGGTAAATGATGATGAATGAATGATGGTTCATAGTGGGGCCTCGAGGTATATTTGTGTTCCTGTACGGGATTGGCTGAATGTGGCATTCTCCGGTTGCTGGATGGGAGATGAACCTCCCGTTCTGTGTCTCCCACGATCACCAGATCTCAAACCTTTGGATTTTTTTCCTGTGCTCCAAAGGAAAAAATATTCAAAGATATGATATTTGTTGTCTCCATACATAGTGACAATACAAAAGGACTTAGTTGCTCCTCTGCATGTTGCTTGTACTTCAGTGGATAGAGAGCTGCTGCACCGTGTGCTCTCATCCAATCCACGGCAAGCTCAAGCCTGTCTCGATATGCTCGACAGGCTCATTGAACATCTGTCATTATGGATATTTACAAATACTGCTAATGATGTGCCCAATACGGCTGTCACGTTATACTTTTCTTTATTTCGTATATTCTTCTCGTAAACTATGGATCAAACTGGTAGAGCTCTTTGACCTTTTTTTATGTACATCTAACGAGGAATCTGAATGTACAGAGTTTGGGCGCTATTTTTGGGACACCGTGTATTATTAACAAATATATAATGCTTGCAATATCTAAATATTATTTATAAGCTTCTGACTGATTAATTTTACATCGTTGGCCAAATTATCAGAATGTGTAACTCCATAAGTTTGGTATAGGAGTGCTATGTACTAAGCGCTATGTGGTGCGATTAAGGAATCCCGCAAAGCAGCGGTTGATGTCGAATTACATGGAATCCAAGATGGTGACCTAGAGGTAGAAGTCGTCAAGAAAATAATTTTAATGAACTGTTTTGAAACATATTTCAAATGAAGAATATATGAATAGATTCAAAATAACCATATATTATCAATCAATAATGAATATAAATGTAATAAAATAAAAATTATATGTAATATATTGCCTATCATATAATATAATTTAATAGTAATTATGATACATGATAATATATATATATATATATATTCATATAATTTTTATATTATAATATAATTTTTATATATAATAATATTCATGAAAAGTAATTATTATGTATAAGAATGCTCGTATAACAAAACAATAATAACTGTAAGTAACTTAATAGTAATTATTTTACAAACACCAAGGTAACCATACTGTAATGTTATCGCCCGTCTTGGCGACCATAAGCAACAACTTGGCGCGTAGCACTCCCATAACAAATTAGTATCCCAGAAGAAGTTAAGCATTCTGATAATTAGGCCGACGATATATACATAACTTCTGAATAAAGAACTTTTGAATTTTAAAAAAAAATCTTATTCCGTGCTTTTTTAGAAAGGGAAAACTGATAACTATCCAGATGATTTACATATTTACGTTGGGTTATTTATTGCTATTCTATTTATCGTAAAATCCGGCGTATAATGCGGATGCTCCAATGTATAATGCATATCTATAATTTCAAGCTTCATTATTTTTTTTTAATTTTTAGGTACATTCATCGTATAAGGTACACTCCCTTTTATACGAAGAAATTTGAAATGTACATGCGAAGTGCTCTTATGTCTTAAAGTCATTTATTAGAAGTATTATCCCAGATTTTTGAAAAAATAGTATACTTCTATACAGAACTAACTGTCTCAAATCATACGGCATGTCATTCCTTTTAAATAAACGATATTTCTATGTGTTTAGAAGTACATTTTTTATACTTACCTCTTTTTTATTTTTAAAGCCAACGTTTTTATGCCCGGCGTATAATACGCACCCTTAATTTTCGATCTTATTTTTTATGTTAAAAGTGCGCATTTAGCCGGATTGTACCGTACTTTTAGAATAAATATTTCATTAGAACAGCTCTGTAGAATCATGTAATAACTTTAATATAAAAATTAAAAATCTCAAAAGAATAAAGAAAAAGCATGTGTATATTAAACTCAAATGCAATAATTTTAATATTAGGAGAGATTCAAATAGTTTTCTTACTTTAATATGCGATGTTAGAACGATGCGATATAGATGTAAAAAGTTAGAACAGTTTATAAAAATTACGTTTGTAGCGAAAAATAAATTTTTGGATTATCACAAGCTTTTTGCTTTTTATCATTATATTTTAACAAATTTATGTAGAGAACATTTGATTTTTATTATTTCGTAGGTTCATATAGAATTCTCTGTTTTACAATATTTGCCGCATGATATGTTTCAAGGTGTAGATATCAGAGAACTGCATTTAACAAATGTGACCCTAGTACAACTCTTTGATGAACCTCCTCAAAATCTTCAAACAGTAGAAGTGCTACACATTGAAAATACTCACGTTTTCAGGTAGGATTATCAATATAATATTACTAGTTCTACAAATAAATAAAACTAACCTTCAATTACGGAATTTTTAAAAATAGTACACATAAAAGTTTTATTTTACTTTTGATAATTTATAAATGTTTTCAAAAAAAAGATAGCATATGATTAAATTAAGGTTTTTTAATTTAAAATTTAAAAACTTAAACTTAACTCCAAATATAAGCATCTTTAAAACTATACAATAAAGAAAAATTGCAGAGAACATATATGCAATGTAAGCACAAAGATTTGAGAGTACTATCAAATTAGATGTTTTTTTGGGGTAAAAAATGGAGCAATTAAGGTTAGTTATCTATTTTAAAAATAAAATTTGTGTGATATCGAAAATAAAGATAGAATGATACTTAGCTAGGATTTGGATATTGATAAAGGCTCTCTTATTTTTCTGCTCGTAAAAATAAAATATTTCATTTTAATTTTATTGATATTACACTACATAAACAAATTGTATTCACATTTAGTACACTAGTATGGAAAATCAATTAAATTTCCCCTTTTGGTTGATTATCTACAAAACTGCCGGATAATGTTGCCCATCCGGTATAGTGCTTAGCGACACTGACTGCTATCCCGTAGGGCCTGGGTTCGAAACCCGGATGATTACATACAGTACGAAAATAATAGCATGCAATAATTATGGTATACGGGCATAATCATGTGTACGACTCATCAGCGCTGGAGATCTAAAACAGAACTTTCACAAGAGGAAAAATAATTGGATTAAAAAGGAGTACACGACGATCTCCTCGAAAAAGTAAAGATTTTCTTAGCGTAAATGTAGGGTAAAAATAAGAAAAAATTTACTATTCATTGAATCTACGTTTATCGCAAAACTGTCTTCGGAATCTGGAAAATTCTGCGAGTGAAAAGGGAGTTCCCTCAGATGTATCCCAAACATGATGTATAGAGTTATGGTGCAGAGATCTGTCATGACAGTCCATCCGGCGAATATTATGAAAATAAAATCAGATCAACTGCACCCCTGAAAATGTGAACATAGGTATGGAGCTTAGATTTTATCTCTATTACTCATTGCAGTCAAAGTTATGAAGGTTATGTGCTCGTTGAATGCAATGCTTGTCTATACCATCAAACCTTTACCGCCGTATCAATTTCTTTCGAGATTGTTCGAGAACATGTAGAAGCTCTTTGCTTTCCTTTAGATGATGTTAATTAGACTGAACCTCAACTCATTTGTAAATAGAAAAGTTTCCCACTGGTATTTTCACAGTTGTTACTGTTCTCTGCACCATGATAAAGAAGCTTTTTTGTTCTATAGAAATGTGAGGAATGGAATGCAAACAGATATTTTTGCAGTAAGTCTCTTTCATGTAGCTTTCTGGAATCAATAACTCTCGAAATTTAAATTCCTTTAGCCGAATAAAGCTCGCGATGACTGAGAAGTTATTACACTTCGGTTGGCTGTTGCCTCTTTACCATGGATGAATACTGATTTTCATTGGTAATGGACGACTGTCTAAGTCTTCTTCCTTCAGATCCAGCAATTTTAAACTGCACCAATAAGCTGTACACAATAGACGGGAGTTACATTAAAATCAGTAGAAATCTGCATTTGAGATCATTATGTTTCAAATCTTCCAGTGATTATTAATTTTATTATATAACCTAAGCTTTGGTGGCTAATCATTTAACATTTTTCTTATTTTTTTCTTGTTTCTCTCACTTAGGGTTGCAAACCCTAAAAGTCTGTGATTTGTGTGAAAGGAAGGACTTTTGAATATCGCATATGCACTTACAAAGAGTTTTGTTTTAAGAATGCACACACACACACGTCTCCACGAATGCACTTACAAAATCCACACTAAAATTTCCATATTCATTTGGGAACGTTCCAGAAGTTCCCAAACTCTGGAACATTCATTGAGAATATTCAGATGTTCACGCACTAGATTTCCAGAAGTTCGCGACACATACATACAAATTCTCTGAATTTTGAACACCAGCGTAATTGTTAATGCTTAGAAATTAGATTACTGAGTGTTATATATTCCTAAACTTGCCCAAATTGCAATTTTGCATGAATGAATTAATGTAACAACATTAAGTTGCTTCAAAAGCTCTGTCTAGATAAATAAATGAATTATTTTGCTATAATCTTTTAATGTAGCATAAATATAGCTAAATTAATATGCTAATACAGTATTCCTCTTAGATTTAATTTGATTTAAAATAAAATAAATACATATAATAATCTAAACTTGTGTTTAAGTCTGGTTTAATATTATGTGTGGTAGCATACATTTCTTTAAAATATACGCTTAATCTTAAATTTATCAATTAAGAAACAAGATGCTTAAAAATTTAATTTTAAAAAATTCGGAAAGAAATCAAAAATGCATTTGTGACATAATTTAAATATATCTTTTTTTTATTTTAAAAATATGTTATTTTTTAAGAAATAAGAGTTTTATTAAATCAAAAGATTTTACATAAAAATAGAGGAATTCATTTTAAAAAAAAAGGATTTTATTAAAAATTATTAAATTTTGTTTTTTGTTATTATTTTTTTCTAGAGGTATGACTTGGGATCTATTGCAGAATTTCACAAGACTTCGTATTCTCAATGTGTATTATAATTCCATCCCTACCCTTGGGAGCGATTTTAGTAATCAAGTATCAGATTCTTTGGAACAAATCACTTTTTACGATACACAGACTGAGGTATTGGAACCAGGTAAGATAAAAATATATTTAATAGAATATTAATGGTTTTCTTTTAGGAAAAAAAGAACTGGTAAAAAATTTGTGTACGTAAAAGAGGCAATCTTGGGATTACTGAGGAACCTTTAAGGTATCCGACTACATTCGGAAACGTGATTTTGCAAGAGGGTATATATGGATAATATTTATGATATTTAGTGTCACTTAGATTAGAATACATGTATAAAATTGTTTTAAGAATATTATTACTATAAAAAATAATTTAAATTAGTATTTTGGCAAAAAATTACCTTAGAATGACCTATTTTCAAAAAGTTATACTTTTATGAAAAATGCTTCTATAATAATAATATTAGGTTGGGGAAAAAGTGTAAAGGGGTGCCCTCGGGTGCCCTTGTCCTAGACTATCAGCGTGAACTAGAGTTGTAGTACTAAACGAAGAACTAGAAGCTGCCACAATCTTAATATGACTTTATGGGGATCTTAACTTAAGCCAATAACAGATTAGATAATAATATGACAGGTGAGAGAATCTACGGTGGCTAAACACACAATATATATAATAGCGAAATAAAGTAACTCGGACAACTATCAATAACTAACTCGGCTAAGCTCAATTTCAATGTAAACACAGATCCGAATATTTAAATGATAACTTCTACCTTAATGTCTGAGGAAACGGCAGTCTATCTGATCCTAGCTGAAGTTGCGATTCACTGGCGTGCAATGGTATTCACTTTGACTAAAGGCTCTCTGCCACGTGTAACCTCTCTTGACTGTAAATTGTGATGACCCCCCTGGGTCACACCTTGAACACCAAGATTAATTTGAGGCAAAGAATCACTAAGAGCCATTTTGAATAATAATAATATTTATTTATTATTATAATTTTCTCAAAAATCTCTGATAACATATAATACGATAATGTTACGTCTCTTAAAGGGATTTGCCTTTTTATTAAATTAAATTACTAAGAATACAATTAATTAATAATCTAGCTCAAACTCAAGTAAGGTTTACCGAAATAGAAGATCCGAGAAACACACGTATTCGAATTCTTAACTTTCATTAACTTTAACTAAGTCGCTCAAACTGACGCTTACTTTAAGCGTACGTGAATTATATTTACCGCTGGCTTATATCAGCTTTCTAGTACGTCTCACAGCACGACGTCTTCACGAATCTAATCTCCTTGAATCTTCTAGTAATGCGTTTAAAGTTACTGGCTCAATAGCCTACCATCATCTCTCTTGCTATCTCGCCACGCTCGACTTAAATACCTTATCTAATTTAAATATCCTGTACCTCTTTTTGGAGTTGATTGGAAATAAACGCGAATTTATATTCCCCAGAAAGACGCCTAAGAAGATAAGTGGAAAGGTTCCATACAGATTCGTCACACACTTAAATTCTCGAAATACTCTTCACACTTCAAACACGGACTATCATAAGACTCCCCAAATGCCAGCATGCTTACTCTAAACTTCTGTCATTTAAAAGTTTCCTAATTTGCATCTTTCTTTCACGTTTTACTTCTCGAGTTGGTTGGAAAAGAATTGTCATTTATTCTGGCCCCAAGGAACCCAAAAGGACATGTTAATGAAAAAATGCGTCAGCCCGTCACAAAAGAAATCCATTATTTTTGCATGAAATTCAAAACATTATTTAACATGTTTCGGATAGTCCGAATTGTTTCAAATATGTACCGTTTTGTTGCATAATTTGTTTCCATTTTAAAGGTAGCTTTATATTGCCTCTCTCATGGAATTCTTGGCCTTTATTGGCGAAAAACTCTAGTATTCAATTTTCACAATCTTCTTTTGATCCCAATTTCTTATCACTCTGGAAGTTTTGCAAAACAAGAAAAAGAGGGTAATGGCTTGGTGCCAGGTCCGGACAATATGGTGTATGCATTACAACTTTCCAACCAAGCTCCCAGAGTTTCTGGAGTCATTACAGACGTGTGTGGCTTAGCGTTGTCCTGATGGAACAGAACACCTTTTCTGTTGGCCAATTCTGGACATTTCTTGTTAGTCACTAGCTTCAAACGGTCCAGTTGTTGACAGTAAATATCTGAATGTAGTGTTTGGCCCTACGGAAGCAACTCATAATAAATACTTCATTTCCAGTCCCATCAAATACACAGTAGAGAATCTTCCTGGATGTTAATCCTGGATTGGCCACCGTTTAAGCTGCTTCGCCGCGCTTTGACCACGATCGTTTTCGCACAATATTGTCGTATGTGACCCACTTTTCATCCCCAGTCACCATCCGCTTAAGAAACGGGTCGATTTCATTCCGTTTGGCCAGGGATTCACAGATGGAAATTCAATCCATCATGTATTTTGGGGTTAATTGGTGTGGCACCCAAACATCAAGCTTCTTTTTGAATCCGACTTTGCTGAAATGGCTTAAAACTATTTTACGGTCGATCTTTAGCTTCTGGGCAATGCTACGACTACTAATATGCCGGCCAACTTCGATTATTTCTGTGATTTTATCGACATTTTCGATGACGGGTGCGGGGCAATTTTAATATCTAAAATGCTTGAACGGAATCGACGAAATCAAAATTGCAAGTAATTATCTGGTACAATATCGGCACCATAAACACCGCTTATAATTTCAGCCGCTTGGCTTGCATTTTTGCCTTTATCAAAGAAAAACTGTAAAAAATATCGAATTTTTCCTTTGTTCACTTCCATTTTAACACCCTATAACTTACAACTGAATGGACGAAACAAAAAAACAGCAAAACAAATTTTTTAGTGTGAAATGTCACCTTGACAACGAGTATAAACTTGAATTTGCTTGATCAATACTTCACGAGATATCGACACTACGGCCATCTACCGAAAATATAATGAATTTCTTTTTCCCCAACCTAATATTTTGCTTATATAAAGTAAAAACTTCTGCAGAGGGCCTGAACTAGGATTTTTGAAACATACAAATTAGAAGTGGATTTATCCATATTTTAATACCACAGACGGGAGCAATTTTTAAAAAAAAACCCGCCGATAATTATTTCAATTAATGGTAACTTGAAAATAATTAAAAATCTTCAAAAATGCTTCTTCAGGCACTCTGGATATATATATATAGATATAAGTCGTTACTTTATATAAGTGAAATATTATTAATATATAGAAAAAAATTCACAAAAGAGGAGAACTTTTTGAAAATAGAAAATTCAAAGTTCATTATTTGCCAAAATATTGCATTTAAATAATTTTTTATTGTAATAATATTTTTAAAATAATTTTATACGTGTAATCTAATTCGAATGACACTAAATATCACGAAAATTATCCATTTGTGCGCTATTTTAAAATCACGATTCCGAACGTAGTTGTATACCTTTTAAGGTATCCGACTACGTTCGGAACCGAGATTTTACAAAAGCGTATAAATGGATAATATTTATGATATTTAGTGTCACTTAGATTAGAATACATCTATAAAATTGTTTTAAGGACATTTTGACAAAAAAATCATTTAAATACAATATTTCAGGAAAAATTAACTTAGAATAACCTTTTTTCAAAATAATGTTCTCTTTATGTGAAAATTTCTGCTATTATAATATTATTTTGCCTGTATATGGCTCAGACCTCTGTACAGAGGCTCAACTATGATTTTTGGAAAATTCACATTATTTTCAGAGTTATAACCAATTGAAATAATTGTCGGCGTTTTTTTTAAAAAATTTCTTCCCTCTATTGATGTAATATATGGATAAACCCAATTCTAAGTTATATAGTTCAAAAATTCTAGTTGAGCCTCTGTACAGAGATCTGAGCTATATACTGGCAAAATATTATTATAATAGAAGCATTTTTCACAAAAGGAGAATATTTTGAATGTTGTTCATTCTATGTGAATTTTTTGTTAAAATATTGTACTTTTTTTATTGTTATGCTATTCTTAAAACAATTTTATATATATTTTCTAATCTAGATGACACTAAATATTATACATATTATCCATTTTTATGCTTCTGCAAAATCACGGTTCCGAACGTAGTCGGATACCTTAAATCACTCAGACATGTGTTGGATGTAGGGATTGCTATATTGGACCAAATGTTCAATAACGGCATTCGATATTTTTTAGATCTGAATGCCGAGACACCGATTTTAATACCGGTAGTAGAAATTTAAGAAAAAGAAAGAAAACACAGGTGTGTTTCTTTGTTTTATATTTGCCAGTTTTATTAGAGAGTGTAAATATCACGAAAAATAATTTGTAACTTATAAATTATAACAGTATATAAAGAATCACAAGAAAGTAAAGGAACATCTTATTTATTTAAATTACAAAAAAAGTGTAAATAATTTTGAAATGTGATCAGAAAAAACACACAATGCATCAATTGCACTGTCATCAAGCCTGGAACGTAATTTTGCTCAATAATTTCATCCAAATTATCTTTTTTTTCCAAAATAATCTAAAATCTCTGATGGCCAGGGCTTAGAAGCTGTGCCTAAGTTTGTATATTCATCGCAATTAGATTCTTTCCTCTTTAACAAATTTGTATCATGTTTTGTTTTTAAATGTGTATGTGGAGCCCGCTTGTACTTCCTCCAATCACTTTAATAATTCCTGAATATTTTTTACATTGTTCCACCATATTCTTTTCATCATATAAATAATGAAACCAAGCCGAAGTATTATCAATTGAATTCTTATGTTCTTTAAAGTTATTCTTATTCATTAGTGAGAGTTATTATTTATGAGTATATGTATATGATGAATCTGAAAAATATTTTGGAATTTTAAAGTATGACATATAAATTCAGTTTGAATAACAAACTCACCAATTTAAAAAAAATATCAAATATTACACACTTCCTTCACAACTACAACCTTGTCTTTTTATATATGAATATCATACTACGAATCCTGAATGTGTGCAGTATCGCTCTGAGCTATAATAGGATAGTTTTGGCCCCTCTCCTTGGATGATTCACATATTTTATCACTTCTCTTAATCGTGTGATATAAATCTAAATTCCCAGTTTCCCGTTAGGGAGACATAAAAACAAAAACGTATACTATTTTGCTATTTTGGCGATCCCTGAACATATAGTGGGAGGCAATGTTAAAAAAATTCTAGTAAATACCGAAAAAATGGTATTTAACCTTTTGAATACAGGTATTACAGAATTGTACAAATGGCTCGAAATACCGGTATTCGGTATCCCTGTACATCGGTATTGCAATCCCTAGTTGGGAGTCAGGGGGAGGGGTGTTCAAAATCTTGGGGGTCTGTTATGTTAGGTTAATTCCTTAAAGGGGGCCGAGGCAATCGAAAGTTTAAGAACCTCTGCTCTAGGCCAGTAGTCCTTAACCACCGGGCTTAGGACCGGTACCGGGCCGCACAAGGAACATATTTCTATTTTATTTACTGTGTTGTATTTCTCTCGGATTTGTGCATCCTTTCAAGGAAATCACTTTTTATCCTATGCTAAATCATTGTACATTCATTTTTTCAGTGTAACTGTATTTTATTCTAAAAAGGCAAGTTTAAATATGATTAAATTAAAATTTTTAAGGTATCCGACTACGTTCGGAACCGTGATTTTTCAAAGCGCATAAATGGATAATTTTCATGATATTTAATGTCACTTAGATTGTAATATATGCATAAAATTGTTTTAAGGACATTTTGACAAAAAAAAATTATTTAAATATAATATTTTGGAAAAAAATTAACTTAGAATAATCTTTTTTTCAAATGTTCTCCTTTTGTGAAAAATGCTTCTATTATAATAATATTTTGCTTGTATATATCACAGACCTCTCTACAGAGGCTCAACTAGAATGTTTGAAATATATAACTTAAAAGTGGGTTTATTCATATTTTACGACAAAAGAGGGGAGCAATTTTAAGAAAAAAACGACAATAACTATATCAATTGGTGGTAACTCTGAAAATAATGTGAATTTCTCAAAAATTCTAGTTGAACCTCTGTAGAGAGGTCTGAGCTATATACAGGCAATATATTATTATAATAGAACCATTTTTCACAAAAGAAGAACATTTGGAAAAAAAATTATTTTAAGTTAATTTTTTTGCCAAAATATTGTATTTAAATAAAAAAAAATTTGTCCAAATGTGCTTAAAATAATTTTATGCATGTATTCTAATCTGAGTGACACTAAATATCATGAAAATGTTCCATTTATGCGCTTTTTTAAAATCATGGTTCCGAACGTAGTCGGATACCTTAAATAAAAAAATCTAAAATATAAATAATCATCTTCCGCTGCTCCTTAGTGGACTGTGGTAAAATTTTCAAACGTTGACCTGTCTTTGGCGATAAAAAGGTTGGGAGAACACTGCTGTATAAGCGGTACCGTGGCCAAAGGACCTTGAAATATCAAATATATTGTAAGATAAAATACGTGAGAAAATAATAGGTTGATAACATTCACATCCTCGAAATTTGTTTAGTTAAAAACATCTAAATAGGTCATTGCTCTTCTATTATTGTAATTTTACAATGTATTGACATCCTTACGTCTAGTTGAGTTTTAAATGAGATGTGATTATAAAGTATTTCATTTTTTAATTTCTATACTAAGTATAGTTTTAATGTATATTTTTATTCATTGCTCTAACAGTTCTTTATTAAGTTATATTTAGACTCGTTGATGCTGTCATTCCAGTATGATAAATTGGTTTATATGTATTCAAATGTAAAATGTTTAATGTTATTAATGTTAAATACAAAATTTGAAGTGGTTAAAAATTACATAGTCAGTAAAAATTATATTGAAGTGTTTACTCTATCCTAAAATAATATAATACAATTTTGTGTGTGTGTGGACGCTATAAAATAATTAAAAATTACGAAAAAATTCGAAGAAATAACTTTTATTATAGGAAAACTGAATGTAAACTTATTTGATTATTTTTTAAATAATATTCTCTTTTGTATTAATTCCTACAGAAATATGCTAGAAACAACACACTTTCTAGAGAGAAATATATTAAGTATTTATTATCATATACATAGTAGTAGCAAAAAATGTAACAAATCTAATGCATAGTAAATATAACAATGTAGTACTAATAATAAAGGAATATTACTTCAAAACAGTTCACTTTGGTTGCCATGTACACGATCTACTGCTCGGACTTACGAGCCCGGCTGCGGGCGAATTGTCCAAAATTACTTTTGTTTTCTATATATTGACTATAATTTCTGTATCTCGAGCTTATTTTTATTAATTGTAATTTTTTCTTTCTCTAGCACCTTTTTATCGTTATTAATTGAAATTGCATCAAAAAAGTTAATTGTAATTACAGCTATGGAAAGTTCTGGAACTTTCTAGGGCTGTATATAAGCTAAAGAAATATTCAATTCGGGAAATAAAGTCTTGAGTTGTGACTAATGAGACTTTTTATCGTTTCACTTAAGTATCCAACTACCCTATTAGTTTAGTCTACGCGACAATGTGTGTAATATATATGTAGCACTTTTACAGGAGTTCTGATGGGCTACAGAGATTTGGATAAAGCAGCTTTCGACAGATGCGGAATAACAACTCTTTCAAGAAAAATTTTCCGAAGACCATCTAATATTCGATTCTTATATTTCAAGTAACTGAACCTTTTATGTCATTTTTTTTCTAACAGTATTTATATTTTAATAGTGTTGCTTGACTCTATGTGAAGAACATTTCTCTTTAACTAAAAATTTTGAATTGGGTTCTGATATTAGCAGTTGAAAATATTTAATTTATACAGGGTGAGTACAAATGATGTACCTGCTTTTAAAAAAAAATCATATTTTCGAAAATACCACATGTAAAGAGTGTTTTTTCCCCAGATATAGAAGTTTAAGTTGGCATTACTTTCCAAGATGGCGACCGATTTAACAGCTGTCAAATTTATTCTCAGTTTGGTTTGGCAATTCATCAAAACAATTTAATGGGCCCAAAACGAGATTGCCGTTGTTCCCGATTTTCATAAGCGAATTTTGTTTAGCGATGAAGCGCACTGGTTGAATGGTTACGTCAACAAACAAAACTGCCGCATTTGAGTTTGTATGTCGAAACACCGTTACATCCAGAAAAACTGGATATGGGTTTTGGAATCCTTCTTCAAAAACGATGAAGGCCACAACGTTACAGTGAATGGTGATCGGTATAGAGCCAATTACTAACTTTTTCATTCCTGAATTGAACAATCATGATGTCCAGGAGCTGTGGTTCGAACAAGACGGCGCAACATGTCACAGACAATCGATTTATTGAAAGACACATTTGGTGACCGCCTAATACCAATTGGCCTCCAAGATCTTGTTTTAACACCACTAGACTATTTTCTGTGGGGCTATGTAAAGTCATTGGTCTATGCGGATAAGCCACAAACGCTTGACCATTTGGAAGACAACATTCGCCGTGTTATTGCCGATATACGGCCACAAATGTTGGAAAAAGTCATCGAAAATTGAAATTGGACTACATCCGAGCCAGCCGTGTCCTATGCCAGAAATCATATTTAAAATGTAATGCCACAAGATTATCTTTCGAATGAAAAAAATTCCTGTCAATCGAGTAATACATCGTTGTTTTATTGCAATTTAAAGTTCTATACCTCTAAAAAAACACCCTTTATTTCAATAAATGTATACCAAGTTTTTTTCCCACCAATAATTAACAGTACATTCAAGATCGATGTAATTGAAATCCAAACATGTCGACTATGACAGAGAAGAGTTTTTGAGCAGAGTATTCAGATGTATTTTTGGTTATTTCAGTACGATGTGTGCATTTCGAAATCGCCACGGAAAAGAAGCCCCAACCAACAAGAGCATTTTACGAGGGTATCATTTACTTAAGAAAACAGGTTGCTTGTGTAAAAAGATAAGCAGCGGCCAGCCAAATGTCTCGGAAGAAGTAATGGAGAGAGTAAGGCAGAGTTTTGTTCAAAGTCTACGGATGTCTACGAAAATTGCCACCTGTAAAATTTGAATGCCTGAGACAAAGGTGTTAAACATTTTACGAAAAAACTTAAATTTCAAGCCGTATCATTTGTAATTGACACAACATATAACTGAGGAGGACACATAAGCATTTTTGTGGCATTGCTAACCATTAATAGAGTGGTACAGTAAAGTGTATAAAACTAACTGGATTACAGATTGGGCTTATGCTTCATAACAAGAGGATCGCACATCAAACATCTGTAACAGTAAACAAACTTGGAAAATTTATCTTTACATTCATGTATCACTTATTGTATAATATGTGTAATAGTTTCGATACCATGGTTTTTTATAAAATCGGGTCCATCATTTTTACTTACCATACCATGTATTTTAAACTCAAACTTTGCATACAGTTCAGTGAAAATATGAGAGAGTAATTATTAAGGTATCCGACTACGTTCGGAACCGTTATTTTAAAAAAGCGCATAAATAGATAACTTTCATGATATTTAGTGTCACTCAGATTAGAATACATGCATAAAATTGTTTTAAGGACATTTTGATAAAAAAAAAATTATTTAAATATAATATTTTGGCAAAAATTAACTTAGAATAATCTTTTTTCCAACTGTTCTCCTTTGTGAAAAATGGTTCTATTACAATAACATTTTGCCTGTTTATAGCGCAGACCTCTGTTCAGAGGCTCAACTAGAATTTTTGAAAAATTCACATTATTTTCAGAGTTACCACCAATTGAAATAATTGTTTGCGTTTTTTTTCTTAAAATTGCTCCCTTCTGTTGTCGTAAAATATGAATAAATCCTCTTCTAAGTTATATATTTCAAAAATTCTAGTTGAGAATCTGAACAGAGGTCTGAGCTATATACAGACAAAATATTATTCTAATAGACGCATTTTTCACAAAAGGAGAACATTTGGAAAAAAGATTATTCTAAGTTAATTTTTTGCCGAAATGTTGTATTTAAATAAATGTTTTTGTCAAAATGTTCTTAAAATAATTTTGTGCATATATTCTGATCTAAGTGTCATTAAATATCATGAAAATTATCATTTATGCGGATTTGAAAATCACGGTTCCAAACTTAGTCGGATACCTTAAAAAACTGATATCAAGAAAAATAAAAGGGGAAGTGATGAGCAATATAATTACTTTCACTGTTGATTTATATATTTATGTAATGTACCTAATTTTGCTTCATTATTTATGTTATTAATCATGAAATGAACTATAATCTTTATATGTGTGGGATATAATTATCCATTATTTATAAACTATCTATCGTAATTTACGTTAATTTTTTAATAAAATAATTTAATCTCTACATTTTCAATGTATAGGTTACCGTTAAGGGGGTTGGTTCTCCCATGTGACGGCCTGTTTTTTTAGTGTTCGTAGGAAATTTTTTTTGACGACCAGTAAAAAGATAGAAGTTTAAGTTTTTTAAATTATTATTAAGTTTTTTACTATATTTTAAAAGTATGTATATAATAAATGTTTAGCGAAAAATATCCAATAGAATGTGAGTTATAGAGTCCTGAACACACACACCTCGAAAAAATGAACGCTCACTTCCTCCACGATTCCGGCTGATTGGCTTATCAAAAATAAAAAAAAAAATTAACGGCGTTTTTTTTTTTTTTCATCTATAAGCTTAAATGTATTGAATGAACTATAACTCAATTGAAAATATCAAACATTGGGTTTTTGGTAGACCTCTGAAGAAAACGCTTCGAATTTCATGAATTTTTTTGTTATGTTTTTGCTATAAAAATAGAAATATTTTGAATTTTTGAATCGTTGTAGTCCATTTGATGTGTAGATATTTACTAAGTCTACCTTATAAATTTGAAGTCATTTGGTCAAAATCGTTCTTGAGAAATGACGGAGGAAAGTTTGAAAAACGCAACTTTGAGAAAAACGCGTTTAAAGTTTCAATTCCGATTAAAGCAATGAAAATCTTAAATTACCCTCAACAGCGATGCATAAAACACGTTCGATTAAATATTTAGTAACTATAGATATTTCCTTTTAAACCTCTACAAATTTGTCTATACTTGTATGAACGTATATTTGCATAGAAGGGACAATAATATGAAGTCGCCTGTACACCAGAGGTCCAGCCTTTGATTGCCAACTCAGCGCTCCGAACAGCTGCTCTCCTAACACCTACTTCTTTATAACGACTTCGAATTTTAAAAAATCACTTTACCACAGTATTCTAGACATGTTAATGAAGCAATTTACGAAGAAAAAAATTTTGATTTTTTTTTAACCCATCACATGGGTAAACCCCATTAAAGTATATAAATCAGTTATTTCACAAAATAGGTATCTCATAAAATAACTAAACAAGTCAGTTAAAGTATATAATAGATGAACAATTTCATACGTCGCCTACTTATTCTATGAAATAACTAGTTATTCTATGTAATAACTAATGATAGACTGTTAAAGAGAGAGTGAAAAGTAAACAATTTCAGTTATTTTATAAATTAATTGATAAATTGCTAAATTTTCTCGAAAAATACATTTTATCCCTATTGCGGATAATTAATTGAAAAATAATAAGGAGAAGCAGGTGATACAACAAACAGTTACTCATATTGCTAACATTAGTTAAACAGAAAGGGGGTGTGGCCGCGGTAGCCGAGTGGTATAGGTATCGGACCGTGGCTTGCTTTGTCACGGGTTCGAGCCCAGTACCACTAAAGACCCGCCGTGTAGGGCAGCGATGCACGTTAAATCTGTCGAGAGCTGAAACGTCCTCCCGTTGGTGGGTGTGGTAGTTAGAGAGGGGGGGTGCCAGCTCAGGTGTCGTCCACGTCACTTGACCATGGTTCAAAATTACGTGGTCCGTCGCCAAAAGCCCTCGTGTAGCTGAACAGTGCGACGTTAATATTCAATCAATCAATCAATCAACAGAAAGGGGGAATATGTTTTGCATCTGTTAATAACACAATTTTTCTACTCCTTGAGCTTCAAGGATATCAAATGTTAGAGAAACCAATAGTCACACATGGTACCTTTTTCTGTGCTGTTTCAGCGGTTTTTACTTCTGCTATCAAAGTTAGTGATTTTTCACGAGCAAGTGCAGCACTTTTTCTTTTGTCCCACGTTTATTTAATGAAGATTTAAATTTCTCGCTTTTTTTAATGAAAACAATTATAAAATCCCCATGTACCATAAAGTATCACAGGGGGGTTACAGAAGTAAGTATTAAATACACATTCAAGGGAAATAAAAAAAAATTTAAAAAAATTGAGATTAAGAAGGATTACAAATATTTACAACAAATTCACGGCAATTTTTAAAAGCACTTCTGGTGGAAAGAAGTTGGTGAAAATTCGGTGGCCAATTAATGTTAAGTCACTTGAAAGCCAGTCTGGTAAACTTTCTCTTTCTGACATACTTGGATTACATGTGTTCTACATTTTCCTCGCCGTCAATATTACAGTAACAGGAAGATGAAGGAACTAAATTAAAGTTGTTCAACTAGCTTTTGAAATTACCATGACCAGTGAGAAATTGAGCTGTTTTGTAGATAGTGTTAAAAATGATGGCATGACAGTCTCTTATTAATGGTTGGAAAAAATTTCTTTGTTATGCTCTCTTTATTAGAAATGAGATATTCTTGGTTCCGAGACTTCACCATTCTTTCCTTTCGTGATCTTTTTGTAAAACGATTCAGGAATATTAACGTCAATGTCAATTTTGCGCTTGGTTGCAGCCTTTGCAAGCCAATCGACTCGCTCATTCCCAAGAACGCCCTTGTGTCCACGAACAAATGCAAAATCTATTGGGATGTTTTTATCTTTTAGGCTTTTAAGTTGCTTTTGGATATCGACGATTATGTTGTTAAATGAAAAAATACATTTAAGAGAATACAAGGAGGAAAGAGAGTCAGTGCAGATGAGATATTCTGAGATGACACTATTTTGTTCAGTGATCCATTTAACGGCGAAGTTTAAACATAAAAGTTCAACTACAAAAACTGTGCATTCATCACGAATTCTAAATTGAAAGTTTTTGGATTCAACACCACTCATGAACACAACAAATGCGAAAACAACTCTTCCATCAATTTTACTGCCATTAGTATAGAAAATAACAGGGAAATCATCTGTGCTCTTGTCACTAAATTGAATAATATTGATGGCATTGAATCTTTCTTATTCACAGGTTAGTCCCCCCCCCTTCCTGTAGAAGTCATTGCTTGAAAACAGATTGCAAAAATATTTTATTAATAATCCAAAATGTAAAACTCTAACGTACAAACATCCCCTAAATTCTACGTTTAAAAGCAACAGAATGTAACGTAATCGGTTCAAAGCTAATTAAAAGCATCTAAAATCGGTTCAAAGAATTTTCGAGTGCTGTATTTCATATTTTAACAATAAAGTAATCGTTATTCTATGAAATACCTAGTTAAGGTATCCGACTACTTGCGACAACTTTTTTTTGAAAAAAAGGAGATATGGAGATCTTTTTGAGATTTTTATATTTATTTAGTATATTTTAAGAAAAAAATCCTAAAATTGGTAAAAGAAAAAAATTATTATTATTAAAATGGGAAAAAACTAGTAAAAATGTACGAAAAATTACATAAACGTGGCCCGCTCTCTACAAAGATTTTATGAACAAAATCTCAATTTTTCAATTTTGATGTGTTTCGTTGTTATTCCTGTTTGAAGTGATCTTCACGATAAGAGATATTTTAATTTTTACAAAGACTAGAGCACTTTATCTAAGTCATTATACGAAATTGCTTAAAAAAACATTGACTTTATTCACATAAAGAACTACAAATTTTGAAATAAAACAGTTATTGATAAATCTGAAGATCAAAACACTTCTACTGTTATGCAGAACATAAGCAAAAAATTTCAGCTAATTATTTTCAAAACTTTTTGAGCGATCGCGGTCCCGTTTGGGTTTTTCGAAAAAACACATTTCGAGTAAAACGCATTTTAAAGTTTGACATCTTGTGTAAAGTTATGGCATTTGCTTTAAAAACGCTTATAGTTTTTGTTCTAGTGGAGGAAAATGAAGTACTTGGTTTGTTATTAAGTTAATAAAATGGTCTATAACATAAAGTCATAAAAAAATTTGCCAATTTTTGAAAAAAATCATGGTTTTAGGGTAGTCGGATACCTTAAAACGCGGTATCCAATAGTTTTATATACTTTTACTGACTTGACCGGTTTTTTCATGAAATAACGGATTTCACACTTTGACGGTAGTGTATAATATTCAAATTTATTCGTCATTTTAATCAATACACATATATACAAAAATCGTTCAAACTTTTATAAATGACTTTTATATTATTTTCAGTGTTTATTTTAATAGTGAAATAATTTTTTTCTAACGCAGCAGAAGGGGATTTTTCACAAAACAATATATTATTTTATTATCTTCCAACCCCTAAATTTTATATGTAAACATAAAATTCGGCAAAATATTTCCTTAAATGCTATTGTTAAATAGTTAATAAACATAAAAAATTGCGATGAATTCAAAAGAGAAATAAATGGCCCACGAAAGGGTTAAATAATGAATGGATGGAAATATTTTACATATCCTCATGGTAACGTTTTCACAAAAATTTTCTGCATCTTGTATCATGAATTTGATGACGATTATATGTTTTCAACATCTAGAAATAGCTGTCCTGCTAATATTTCGTTTTCCTTTTATCGCCTCTCCACCTATTTTTTGTCTTGATGATATCTACATTTTCTCCTCTCTGACTTCACCTAAAGGGTTTGAGAAAGGTCCATGTGCGAATGGAAGAAATGAATATATATTTGGACTCATATTAAACTCCAGTATACCTTGAAGTTTTTTAAATCTCTTCTACAATATATTTTTAGCTTATGTCTTTTATAATTTTCTAGAAAGATGATTACAACTTGCATTAAAATATCCGACTGCGTTCTAAATCGTGATTTTGCAAATGCGTATAAATGAATAATATTTATGATATTTAGTGTCACTTAGATTAGAAAATGTATATAAAATTGTTTTACGAATAGTATTACAATAAAAAATTATTTAGTACACTATTTTGACAATAAATGAACATAGAATGAACCATTTTCAAAATATTCTCCTTTTGTGAAAAATGCTTCTATTATAATAATATTTTGCCTCTGTATAGCTCAGACCTCTGTAAAGAGGCTCAACTAGAATTTTTGAAATATATAACTTAGAAGTGGGTTTATCCATGTTTTGCGACAACAGAGGGGAGAAATTTTAAGAAAAAAGCGCCGATAATTATTTCAATTGGTTGCAACTCTGAAAATAATGTGAATTTTTCCAAAATAATAGTTGAGCCTCAGGTCAGAGGTCTGAGCTATATATAGGTAAAATAGTATTATAATAGAATCATTTTTCACAAAAGGAGAACATTTTGAAAAAAGGTTATTCTAAGTTAATTTTTTGAAGAAATATTGAATTTAAAAAACTTTTTTTGTCAAAATGTCCTTAAAACAATTTTATATCTGTAGTCTAATCTAAGTGACACTAAATATGATGAAAATTAACAATTTATTCAAAATCACGGTTCCGAAGGCAGTCGGATACCTTAAAGATCTTTCTCTTTCTTTTATTTCCATTCCTAGATCAAAATTTTCATTCTATATCAGATTTTTGATTTAGGTCTATTCAACTTTACCTAAAATAATCTTGGGAATTTTAAAACCTTCACATTCTTTTTAATTGTCACCTCCTTCGTAGTGTCTTAATAAATTGTTTTATTTGTTTCATTGCCTGATTTTACATAAAATCGTAAATTGGGCATTTATTAAACTTAATCAAACCTTCTCTTTTTAATATTTTTGACTTGAAATTCCAGTGTCTTTTTTTGGACAATCATTTCTTCATATAATGTTCTTTCCTAACTTAGTTATTCACATTAACAATGAAAATGTGTAATATTTCGAATATCCACACTTGATGAAAGTGTGGATATTCGAAAGATTACACATTGCTTGATAATATAAATACCACCATCAAATTACTACAAACGTTTACACTCTGAATCTTCTATCTCTGAATCTCCGAATCTTCTCTGAATTCTATCGTATAATAATTCAAAATTTTAATAGCATTCTCTTAAATAAACTAGACACCAGTATGTAGAAATTGATATTCATTTCCCAATGATTTTGTTTAAGAATTTAGAAAAAAGTTTTCATTTGAGTCAGATTTATGTTGCATATTAAATGTTACCATGATATCTAGGACAACATTGCAATAAACAACAAGTTAACCTGCTAGAGAGAAAAACTGAACAAATTCTTCTTCTCTCCGAAGGCAAGAAAATGGCGTACCAAGAGCGAAAACCTTTCCATCTTTTACCTGGAACCTAAAACTAGTTCCGATTTTTGCAGAAAGCACACATTTCTTAATCATTTCACACAGCTTGAGTTAAAAATTTCAGATTCATCACTTTTTCGCTCCAAATGCTATTTTTTGTATTTTATTTTATTACATTTCAGTAAAATATATATTCATTTTATATTAATTGATTAATGGCAAAAGTTGTGAAGGTCTCCTAGGACCTCACTTTGAGAACGAGAATAAATAGGAGTCATGTAAGAACCAGTAGCCATTTTTATAAACAACTTTCTTTATTTGGTTATCTTATCCAAATAGAATCAAACACTTATTAACAAATATATCTAACTAGTATTATGAGGTTTTAAAGGTAATATCCTTTAAATTAACTTAATTAATGATCTCATTAATTAAACATTAAATAACGATCACGCAGAGATTACCACGATAAGAGATCCCAGATTTATATTCAATGATGTTCCTATTGAACATTTAACTTTAATCTCACTCCTAAAACTTTAATGAGACTTTAAATATAAATCAATAATTACCACTCGGAATCTCAATTCTTCTTGAGATTAAATTATCTCCAACAAAAAATCTTCAATTCAAATTCACTATAACTTTCTGCTTCAATCTCTATCTCCTACTGCTCCAACTTTACTATTTCGTTTGACTTAAATACTTTATCTAATCTGCATAACAAGGAATCCTGTCCGCTTTTTGGAGTTGATTGGAAATAGGTAGGGAATTAAATTTCCCTAAAAAGGTCGACTCAGAAGGTTAGTGATAAAGTTCCGTATAGATTTGTCACAAAGTTATAGTCAATAAATAAATGAATAGTTGATTTCTTTTGAACTATCATAAATATCATTATTTACTAATTTTATTCCATCATTTTTATTTAGTCAGCTTAAAATAATGATCAGAATAGTTCTATTTTTGATCAATAATCTCGGATAATTTCAGAATTTAAAAGAAACTACTTTCTATTTAGTTACTTCATATATGTACTATATTCTTTATTAATGTGTTGATTTCTTTTTTTAGCTACAATAAACTGAAAGTAATACCTAGTGATATGTTTGTTGAAATGCCTCTACTCCAAACCGTAGGTCTTAGAGAAAACCAAATTGTGACGATTCCTGCAACTGCATTTGATGCAAATTTCTCTAATTTGAAATATCTCATGTTGGATGGTAACTAGTTCTAATTATTAAAAAGAGTTTAAATGTTAAGTACTAAATGAAAAGCCTAACTAGAAAACAGTAATAAAAGTTTTCTCAAGCTACAGTTACGAAAAAGTTTCGTTTAAAAATTATATAAGTAGTTGATTCTATTTAAAAAAAAATTAAAATACTCTTATTGATAGATATTTTAGTTTTAATGTTAAATTTATTGCATATATTTCTTTAATATTTTAATTGCTTCTTTCAATATATATGTGTGTGTGTAATGCCACCCATTTGTAATGAATAATTTTTATAAATTCCTTAAGGGGAATTAAAGAAACATTGTTGCCATCATTGGCAAAGAAATAGTCTTTTATAGATGCATAGTTTTACCGTAAACTCATATGAAAACACTAGGCCATCAAATTACAACAAAAATAGACCCACAAGAACATGTATGAAATCACTGCATTTAAATTACTATAGGGGTGGGGGATGGAACAAAACGAACATTTCTTTCAGCTCTGTGGGCTTCATATCGAAAAATAAACATTCTACAACTTTACATAATAGCTCATTGGCTTAAAACTGCTATAATATCTATGCGACGTTACTTCTCGAAATGAACCAATACGTTAGAGTTAAAATTATTGTTAACAAGTAATATAAAAAAAATTAAGTCTATTACTACTTAGGTCAACAAAGAAAATTTTATTTCAGTTACTTTTTATTATATAGTTACAATTAATATAGATATATATGTGTGTAAATGTGAGAGAATCGCAATATTAAGTGACACAACAGAAAGCGATTTTCCTTGCAATTTTCCCTTTTTCTGTCCATATATGGTGTTGGACTATTTTTTTTTTGTTTGTTACTATTTATTCATTAATTTAATTTAATTATTCTAATAAAATAGTACAGTAAAAAATAAATCACATTATCAGAAATTGAGCTATCTCAGGTGGAATTCGAACCCACAACCTTTGGATTAGAAGTCGAACGCACTATCCATTGCGCTACAGGGACACAACGAACGATTTTCCTTTCTATATATGCTGTCGGACTATTATTTTAGTTTGTTACTATTTATTAATTTTTTAAGATTAATTAATGAATCAATATTTGAAAAAACTTTACTAACATTAAGTGTCAAGTTTAAAACAAATGTATTCGAACTTGAATGGATGAATGGAAATTATTTTATTAACAATTAATATTTGAACAAGATATATATACAGAAAGAGTGTTTGTTAAATCTATAAACGCGATGTTGCTGTCCTAAAGATCTTAGTCTAAAAACGATTGAGTGAAGAATAAAGGTTAAGTGAGCTAAAAAAAATCTCTCCATCTGCGTACGTGTGTGCGTGTGTGGAGGGGGTGAATCAGACATCTAATACTCAATAACAAAGTGTTTAAATGGTTGTATCAAATCTGAAATAACTTTCTCTTCTTAGAATTATTTTCTCTTCATTAATAACATTTTTTATCAGTGGTGACATAATCGAATGAATTTAAATTGCATTATATGTACTTTTTTGTTTTTTGGTGAATTATTTGGTGCATATTACAGATAATCCCTTGATGTGTGATTGCCGTCTTTACTGGCTTATCAGAAACAAACCCGAACGTCTCACTGGAACATGTGACACTCCTTGGGCATACAAAGGACTGGAATTAAAAGACTTTAAAACAGACAACTTGGTTTGTCCTCTCCCTTGACCGCAGGAAAATGATTTTGCTTAGAAAACTGAATTGATGTAATCTTTTAAAATATTCAATTCTATTAAAACATTCATAAACTGGTTTATGTTGCTTCATTATTTTGAATGTCACGAATCTTTTGAAATGAAATTTTTCTATATTGTTTCAAAGTAGACAAACAAAGAAAACAAATATTTAAATGAAATAATTTATTTCAAATTATATTCTTTATTTTGCTTTGAATTTAATGGTGGGTTTTTGTTCTTTTATATAAAATATGTTTATATATTATATTTATCTATTTTGTTTTATCTATTAAGTATAATTTATTTTTATTTCTTTTGTGCCAAGTAAATATGGAAATGATCAACATTTTTGAATATTTTACAGTTAATTTTTTTTTGTTTGAAAAAATATAACTTATATCATGGATTTTATTTGAACCTCATATTAATATAGTTAATAAATTAAAGTAAATATTTACCAAATGTGATACATTTACTTGTGTATGCACATTTTAAAATTATATAACTAAGTAGCTATACTATATAATAGGTGTACAACTTTGCTTCCGCCGTTTTTTTCCAAAATTCGAGGCTTTATTGTAAAAAACTGATTATATATTTATGATTCAAAGTATTGTCCATCACTGGCCACTACTTTCTCCCATCTTTCGGGCAGCGTACGAATCCCGCGTTGAAAAAACTGGTCATCTTTTGAAGTGATCCTCGAATCGATCCAATTTTTCACTTCTTCATAAGACCGGAAGTGCTGGTCAGCCAAGCCGTGTGTCATTGATCGAAACAAGTGATAATCCGAGGGAGAAAGGTCTGGAGAATACAGAGGGTGGGATAGGACTTCCCATTTCAACGTTTCCAAGTATGTCTTGACCACTTTCGCAACATGGGGTCGAGCATTGTCATGCTGTAAAATCACTTTATCATGTCTCTCGTTGTATTGCGGCCGTTTGTCTTTCAATGCACGGCTCAAACGCATTAATTGCATTCGATAACGATCGCCTGTGGTTGTTTCAGTCAGTTTTAACAACTCATAATACACTACGCCGAGCTGGTCCCACCAAATACTGAGCATGACCTTGGAACCGTGAATATTCGGTTTGGCCGTCGACGTGGAAGCATGGCCGGGATATCCCCATGATTTTCTTCGCTTGAGATTATCGTAACGAACCCATTTATCGTCCCCAGTCACAATGCGATGCAGAAATCTCTCCCGTCTTTGCCTTGCAAGCAGCTGTTCACAAGCAAACAAACGCCGTTCAACATCTCTCGGCTTCAACTCGTACGGCACCCAATTTCCTCGTTTCTGAATCACTCCCATGATTTTCAGGCGTTTTGAAATGGCTTGTTGCGTCACTCTCAATGATCCTGCCAATTCTTGTTGCGTTTGACACGAGTCTTGATCAAGTAATGCCTCCAATTCTGCATCTTCGAAACCCTTCTCTCTTTTACCGCCATGCTGGTCTTCGACGTCAAAATCACCGTTCTTGAAGCGTTGAAATCACTCTCGGCACGTTCTTTCACTAATAGCGGCCTCACCATAGATATTTGAGAGCATTCGATGAGCCTCAGCCTCAGATTTCTTCATATTAAAGCAGAAAATTAAAACCTCCATCAAATGACGAGAATTTGGCTCGTAAACTGACATGTTTAATCGAGAATAACTTTATGATGCAGACACAAATCGACTAATATTTCGATGGCGTTATGTTTACAAATACCTAAGCTTATAGTATGACATCTACGATCTATTTATTTCGACTTCCACTTACGCTACAGCCATCTATTCAAAACGGCGGAAGCAAAGTTGTACACCTATTATTAGAGCTCTTTTTTTTGTCCATAACTGTAATACGTTTATAAAGAAGTAAAAGGCAATATACAAATATTAATCAACAAAAATAAGTTCGGGTCTAGGAACGTTAAGGAATAGGGCAGTGACGTAACGGAGAACATTCGAATCCCACCCCACCCTTCAAAGTCAGATTTTGGGGGAAAAGCTGGGGGGTCTTTGGGAAACTGGGTTATAAGATAACCCTCCGTCCCATGTCATAAGGTTTACGTTTCTTTAACGTGGTTTTTGGGAGGTATAAATAAGCAATTAAAAATGTAACACAATAAATCATACAAATAATAAATATGTAGAACACAAAGTATAATGTCCTTGTCTGCAAAAAAGTCCCTTGAAGTTTCACAGTATTGTCCATTAGATTTCAAAGTAAAAGTCCGTGATTGATGCACGCGACGGCTCTCTGGGAGCCGTGCGACACTTAGCGGTTGGCTCTGGTCTTGATGATTGATGGGGTGCAGAGGAGGTGACGTCATCCAAGTGAAGAATAGTCCAGGAAAATTCCCGTCGTCGGGGTAGAAGATGCACTGTAATTGGTCAGGAAGGAAAGCGAGTAAACCTCTCTATTGGTTTGTAAATTGCCGCGATCGTTGCAAGGGGGAGGGGTAACAGAGTTAGAGTTAGAACGAAGTAAAATAATGAAATTTAAAAATTAAGACTAAGAAGAAATCTTAGTCGCTCGCACCATCGTAATGGTTGAGGAGATTATTGATTTGCGCAATAATTTGCGACTTTGTAAGTGTTGACTTAAAAGTTTTTTTGGTGGGGCCGGGTGTTGGTTGTACGGTAACTGTCTGTGGTGATGTTATTAAACTTATGTGTTGAACTAGTGTTGTGAGTGCATGAATTGTTTGTTGGAGTGTCTGAGTGATTAAATTAAGGCAATCTGTTTGTGTGTTGGGAATTTGAGTTGGTACGATAGTGGGGTGGGTATTTCCTTGATAGTTGGTGTGTCGATTGGGGCAGTCACGAGTGGTGCCATCTGTTGTGTTGTGTCGGAATGATTTGTTTTTTGTGTGACTTGAGCATAAGAGATATTGGGCCTGATAAAGTTATTCGTTAAGATTGGGTTTGATTTGATGTTAGCGCCTTTGCGTGGTTTAGGGAAGAGGGGGCATTTGCTGTAGTTGGCCATGTGGCCGTGAACCTGGCAGTTGACGCAGAAAGGGGTGTCCAGTTTCTTGATCTGGCAGTCCCGGGTCTGGTGCTTATCTCCGCATTTCAAGCATTTGGGCGTTAAGTTACAGTGTTCTGCCGTGTGGTTGAATTGATTGCATTGAAAGCATTGGATTACTCCTCTGCTTTCAAAGCCTTCAACTGTAATGGATACATAGCCTAGAGTTTTTAAGTTGAAGATATTTAAGGGGAAGATGTTTCTGGGGAGTGAGATTGTAAAAACAGAAAGTAATTGTTTCGAGATATTGCCTGTTAGTTGAGTAACCTTGTTTATTGTGTAGCCCAGATCAAGAAGGTCGGACTGTATTTCTGCCGTTTTCGTTGTTCGGGGAAGGCCCTTGATTACGACTTTGATGGGTCGCTCGTGTTTCGGAGTAAAAGAGTAAAAAGGGTATTTTAGCTCAGTGAGTAGTTGCTTAAGTGTGTCGTGTTGTGGTTGAGTGTCAGTATATAATTTTACATATTTTCCAGCCGTTTTAATTCTTAATGCGGGCATTTTGTTAGTGAGAGTTTTTGTGTGTAATCTAAGGTCGTCAGTTATCAGTAACATGATGGGGGTCAGATTTTGGGTTGCGAAGTTGGATTTTATAAAGGGTAGGTACTCTCTCTGTCTCTGTCTCTTGGCAGCGGCAGTCAGGTTTTCAACCCCCTAGAACCCTGACCCCCGGAAAAGATAGATTACACCACTGAAGTAGAGTTCGATAAAAATGACACAATTGAATTTTTGATTTATGAAATTTTAAAGATATATGAAAAGCACAGGAAAACTTATTACTGTCTTTAACAGCTTCTATCTATTGCTATTCTTGCACTGTTTGGTAATGCGTACTGAAACCAGAGACGTAGGTTCTTCAATATCAGCCGTATCAATGATACGGGGGCCCCAAGCTACAGGATACAGTTTTCTAATACTATATTTGTGTATATTTATTTTTGCTACTATTTTAAGTTCTATTAATGCTGATCATTTTCATTTATTTTTCAAAAAAGGGCTCCTAAGGAATTTTGGTGTAAGGCTCACTCAGTAGTATTATTTTTATCAGGGCCCACTCAGAACCACGCTGGTGATTGAACATTTTTAATAGAAATGTTTCAGTAACTATTAACTTTATAATCGTCAGATGTCGAGTGAAAATAAAATTATTAATAATAATTTGTCTTAATTGAAGTATACGGAACTATTTCTATAAATAGAAATAGTTATAATTTTTGCTTTTGAATTAATAGGAACAATTATATTTTAAAGGTTATTTCCATTAAGAGACACATTTATTTATTATTTGCATTGCCATTAAAAATTTATCATCCTATATAAATTGAATTTAGAAAAAAAATGTATATGTATAATTTACAATTATTTTTTAATTTAAAATAAATCAGATAAAATTAAAATTATATGGATAAATATTTCATTTCAATACAACTAGTTAATACAAGTGTTTCTTTCATAAATTTCACTTCCAATAGCTCTAACATTAATATTCCTTATTTGTTATCATATTAGATAAATGAATACATTAGTACCCAGAAGTAAGTTGGTATGTATCATCTGTATTAACTACATTCGTAAATTATTCTTTCCTTGTGAAAATATTTTAAATCTGAATATGTACCTATAGATAAAAAATTACTACAAAATAACTTTACTAAGGGAAATAAAATCAGAAAATAAAGTTTCGTTAAAAAACGTATTAATTTAAAAAGTATATTGATTTAAAAATTTTAGTTGTTTTTTTAATTTTATTTTAATAGTAATTTATTGAAACGTTATTTTTTTATTTGAGCTATATGATGAAAACTTTCACCTTCTAGCACTAGATGACAGCACGAGCTATCTGATACAACACTCTTGGATTATTCATATATGGCCCATAATGAAATCTTGTATTTTATTATCACACTTCACTTAATACATTAATATAACTAAACATTTTAAGTGCAAAAGTATATTCACTCTTTTTTAATAATAAAAACACCGCTAATGTTTGGATCAATATTTTTAAATATTCTTCAATTTTAACGTTTTTTATTAATGAATTCACAATTAGATTTACTTGCATGCAAATTAATTTATTGAACAGCAATTTAAATTTAAAAAATCCGCTTCAGCGGGCAAGTTTTTATTTTTAATTCACAATCAGATAACACAATTACACTAATGCATCTTATTCACACCACACACTTAAATTCTCATTTTCCTACATCTAAAGTAAAATTTTCTTATTACTCATAGTAATTTAATTTTCAATATCACCACTTAATTTTATAATAAAGCAGCAATGGGCTAAGTGAAAGCTGAACTCATGTAACTCATCCAGTTTATTATGAAAGGAGATTGAGCTTCCCTGCGGGAAGCAGGTACTCCAGTAATCCATCAACTTATATAAATTTAAAACTGTAACCTATAAAAGACAACAACATTCAATAGCCTAAAAATTATTCAAATATTTTGAATTTTGTTTTTCTGTATTTGAATTGTGCACTTAGGTGCATCATTTGAGATAACAATGAGCACCTAACGTAATATAACTTTTTTTTATTAATGAATTCATAGTTAGATTTACTTGCCTGCAAACTAATTTATTGAACAGCAATTTAAATTTAAAACTTTAACCTAAAAGACAACAACATTCAATAGCATAAAATATTATTCAAATACATCGGACCTCTATATAACGAAGTCGCTAAATCACGAAAAAAATTCGTTATATGGAAAATTCATTATATAGAGGTTCATCTTTCAATTTTTTTATGAACAACTTAAAACATATTTTAAACTCATAAACGCTATATATTAAAATAAAGTAATTATTCACACCTTTTTGTAAATCAATATATAAATTTATTTTATGCATCTTACTTATCGAAAAAAGAAAAGAAAGAAAAACGGCAAAGCAACATTTCTTGACGCCTTTATTCACTTCTTGAAGAATTAAATTTTTTTCTTTGATGCTCAAGCACTTATGTTTTGACATTTTCAAGCCACAAGAAACGAAGTTACCAGTACGACTGATCAATGAACACTACTCAAGGACAATGGAGACATGGGGACACGAGATAACTACGCTGAAGGTACAAGGGGATATCGAAGATGTTTCTACTGAACTGGACAATGAGGGTTAAAAGTTACACTTCTTGGGTGAAACACCCAGAATTCTACTGCTTTCGGGGAGTTAGGCACCTAATAAAACCAGTTCAAGATTTATGAGCATAATAAAATGTGTTAAAAAAGAGAATAACTTGAAATGTCCAGAAATACTTCAAAAATACTGAGAAAAAAAATTGAATCACAAGAGAAAAAGTTCGTTATGTAGAAAATGCACTTCGGTATAGAGAGGTTATTTTACGAAGAAAATTGTGAAATGTTCTTGGTTCCAGGAAAAGTTTGCTATATATAAAAATTCGCAATATAAAGGTTCGTAATATGGAGGTTCGACTGTATTTTGAATTTTGTTTTTATGAATTTGAATTGCGCTCTTAGGTGCATCATTGAAGATAACAATGAGAAAATGGAAAATTGTTAAATACGTTAAAACTTTTTGCTGGCCGTAATTGTCCATTTTCTCATTGTTAACCACTTATATAATTGTAGATGGATTATCAAATGCACAAAAAAAATCTTGCAAATATGAATATATATCACGCAAAGAGCTTTTTTACCACTATGTACTGTGTGCAGGTAACATGAATATCCACGAAATATATGTGTTTTATGGGGGAATTATGGAATTATATTTAATACTCATTTATTCTTTTCTTTTCTATCATCTCCTGCGGTTTACAATGATATGAAGTGATTATGTGTCAATACTTTTTCACTGCTGTACTTTAATATTGAACCATAAAGAAGGGATGGAACAAACTTGAAGTCGAAACAAATATTACTTTCCTATTTCTTATTCTTTATGGAATGAATTCTGTGCTATGGTAATAAATTCAAACAAAGAAAGAATTTTTAGAAGACTAAAAACACACACACACACACATGAAAGTAAAGCAATGGGGAAAGTGATAAAGTATGCTTATAAATGCAATCTGTAGCAGTAAAACACTGAAATATTTTTTTCAGTTGTCAGAAAGCAGATCCATTCTGCAAATTTCAATAACATGAAGGTATGAAATTTTGGAGAAATGATGATGATGATAATGTCGTATTCATGACGCGACCAAATCAAATACTATCATGCACCCAGATGACTGTTCTGGCAATCTCTTCAATATTGTCCACATAGAGAGTTTTTGACGGAAAGAGGACCCCTATTTTCTGTAGAGCATCAAGAATAGCTGCACAGTCAAAAATATGAGCAGGTGTCAACTCTGTATCTCAACAGTTATCACAACTCCTATAAGATCTTCTACCATCTCTATCAAACTTCATTCCTCTGTAATGACCTGTCCTTAGCCTAGCAATAGTTTTTGTTATAAAGCGGTCTCCACTTATATTACATATTTGATGCCTTACAGCCGGGGTGGGCATAAGTAGATCGCGGTCGATCGGTGGACCGCCAAAACCTTTTGGATTGATAGTCTTTACAAAAAGCTAATACGTGCATACTAAAAGAACATCAATGGAACAATGATACCAGTTAGACTGGAGAAATAGCTTTTCACAATCGATGTGACTGACTTACCTGTGTGATCTGACATAACCTTCAATGATGAATGCAATTAAGCCAGCATATTGTTCTCGTTTCATAAGACGACCACTTAAAATCCAGTGCAAGATTAGCAGTTAGAAATTATATATCGAGAAATTCAAGATTTGCGGACAGTATGCAATCTAAATCTTCTACTGACTTGTACTTAGAGCGAGTCAGTGAATATTAGGTCGCATTATTCAGCTGCACTGGGGCTTTTGGCGACGGACATCGTAATTTTGAACCATGTTCAAGTGACGAGAATGACACCTGAGCTGGCATCTCCCCCTCTCCTTTCTCACAACATTAACTGGAGGACATTAGAGCCTAGATATATTTAAAGCGCATAGCCCCCACTGCATAGGCGAGTCTTCAGCGGTTATATTTGTGGTTATTATTATTACGTATGTATCTTGCGTTTTGCTTTAAACCTGGTTTACTGCGTAAGTTTTCTTATTATAGATATATAAGTATATATTGTACATTTATTATTGCCATAAAATAAGTATTGTAGACCAGCGTTTCTCAAACTGGGGGCGCGAGAGTGTTGAAAAGTCGATAACAAAAGGTTATTTAAAAAGTTATTAACTTACTATAAATAAAAGTAAACAAACAAAATACTTCCTGGTATAATAAAATACAGAATACTCATTTACACTGATATAATACTCTTATAAATGTATCAATACTGTGTACAATGTATATTTTATTATTAATTTAACAATACTAAGCTAAGAACAAGTTAATAATTATAAGTAACCCCATGGGCTTGTATTAACACTTATCTTGATAATTTGTACGATTTATTATGAATTCCTTAACTGCAGATCAAAAGTTACGCAATTCGCTCCCCACTGCCACCGTTTACCACGTAGACGAGCGTATTTTGATGTTTTTATTGAGGGGTGGAAGAAAGAAATAAAGAAGCAAAAATCCTCTGAAATAGGTAATTATTTCGCAAACACTGTTAAGGTCCTTTTATTACATTCCAAAGCCCTGGAATAATTTTATGGATAGCAGTGGACATAAAAGATCGTACTTTGGACAGACGTATATATACGTCCAGAAAATTAATGCTTTGACTGAGTTAGACGTTTATATACGTCGGTGGCACATAAGAGGTTTAAGTCGTATTGTAGCTTTAGTGTCAAAGTATAGTATTATTGAATTGAATACATTGTTATTGTATGGAGGGGGCGAGATGAAAATGATGATTGAATAGTGAGCCACGTATATTGAAAATTTGAGAAGCAGTGTTGTAGACCATATCTTAGCTCACCACACCTAAGCCACTCGGTGGACCGCAACACTTTGAAAAATTAGTGGACCGTACCATGTAAAAGTCTGCCTACCCTGCTTTAAAGGAATTGACTTGTCTCTCAATTTGATATGTATTTCCAGAGAGAGATTATCAAATAAGCCTGAATATTATTATCAAAATTGAAGATTCAATCCAATCAAAGAACCAGTTCTAAATTAGATAAAAAATTTAAGTACTTATTTGGATTTTTTTCTTTATTGTAATACTAGTCTTAGAAATTAATTAAATAACTGCTAAAAATAGCCAAATTTGTAGAAAACATAACTTTTTAAAATATTTTTTTTTGATTAAAAAAAAGGTTTACGACATAAATTTGAAAGTATTTGTTTGTATTAAAAGTATGCTTCATATTTAGAAATAATTGCAGTAGTGTGCACTATTATAACAAAAAAAAACAATAGTGATATGTATGGTTTAAATAATATAAAATTAAGATATTCCTCAAGTAAATAATACAATATTTCAGAAATAATTTTTAATTTAAAAAAATGTTTTAAAAGGATTTCAAAGCAACATTAATTGCGCGTCAATATATAAATGAATAATAAAAACTGAATATATTTCACTATCAGATTCTCAACATTAAAATAAGCCACTGTATTCTTGTACATATTCTTAATGCAAATGATTCTCATGAAAAAAATTAGAATCAGTATTCTAATGTTGATTATTTTTCAAAAAATATGTTTTAAAAATCATTAAACGTGTTAAAAATGAGAGAATTTCTGAAAATTCAGAAAAATAAATAAATAATTGCCCGTAATTTCAAAAATGTTTAGAAATAAAGTGATGATATATATATACATATATATAAATACTTAGGAAATCATATGAAATGCGCAATTGCTTCTAACAAACTGAATTTTCATTATTTTTCACCAAAAACTATGTAACATCAATGCTGGTGATATATTACATCAAAAATAGGAACCATTAGCACATTTTGAGTCATGTTATTAATATATAAATAATCATTAACATATCGCAAGGAAAGACACACACACACACAGTTCAAAATCTTACTTCATATTTAAAATCAGCAATCCATAAGTAAAAAAAGTTCCAAAACTTGACAGTAAAATACTTCTCTTAAAATCAAAAATACCTCCAGCTGACATATAAATCACATCTTTTTTCTCCATCCTTCTTAGAAGTTTAATTTCTTTCTCGTCCAGTAACTTGTTTGTCTGATATCTATCTATCAAACACCCAAAAGTGGTCTTTATTTTAGTCATGCATTCTGGAACCATAGAAGTGCTGATTGTTAGCTTGAATATTATAAAGACGCAAGTGAGAGAGTCGAAAATTACCTCAACTACATCAAAAGATTTAAGGTCCTTCAATAAACTCAAAGACATCACAGCGTATAAAGTTACGAAAGAAACCATCATGGTTATTAATAATGGTATTGACAAAGCATCTTTTAAAAGTCTTAAATTCATTTCAATTTTGTTGAACACATTCACTATTTCAATACATTTCTGTGGCCCCAAATTTAAACCTTTATTGTTCAGGTAATTGTTATATCGAAGAAGAATTAGTCTATAGCGATATATTAGAAGGCACATACAAAGAGAACACAGAAAGGGATATTCTAGAATAAGTGAAAAATATGCATAACAAGTAAGAACGCTTGCAGCAAATTTCCATTTGTTGCTTTCAAATTGATATTTAAACAGCAAAACATCACTCATATAGTCATCTCCGTCAGACAGGTAAGCATACAAACAGGCAAGCAACGGTGTTAAGAAACAAATAATAACGATAATCAATTGTATTACAACTGTATAATCTTTATCAACGTACTTTTTAGAAAAACTATGTTGCGAGTTTAAATAATCCAGGAGGATACCAATTATTTTCTTCTTACGCAGAAAAGAATAATATAAGGTAGCGAATAGAATAATATTAAATAGAAATCCTGAGGCCATTTTTTCATCTGTCAAATTATAGAAAGATGTGACGATGATTCCAAAAATGTATACCAAGAACAAATGAAACGTTATCGTTTGGTAGTAAGCAAAAAATTTCAAAAAACTTCGAATAGTTTTTCCACTATCATTATTGGTGAGTGATAGAATAATCCAAAAAGGAACATTTATGAAACCAATTCTTTTTGAGTTGCGATTACACATTGTGGATATATATTTCCAGTCGTTCAATGGTTTGTTTCTGCTGTGTTGTAATGCTGTTATCTAAAACTTTTATTTTTGAGTTGTTTTTTTTTAACTTTCACGAGCTCGCCAAAAACCAAATATTTTTCATTAAATAATCAAAGTTCAATTGTTTAAAAGCACTTTTTGTATTTTATATAGAGGTTTCCACATTGACGTTTTTGCAATGCGTTAGAAGGAAGATACCTTTAAAAACAAAAATACCTTTAAATAGAAAGACATTTTATAAATCTTAGAATTCTTCAGTTTCACATTTTGTGCTCATTTAACCACTATGGCATTTATTTATTTCATTATATGCAGCTAAAAAGCTTTGGGACTAAATTAATATCAAGCGTTTAACATCATAAACCATTTCGCAAGACATTTCATATGTTCAGCATTTTTCTATCAGCTATATGTAGTTTCCAATATCAATAAGCTTACTTCTTTCGCAAATTTTTTCTCAACAATATGTTTTGTTGTTAGATATAATGTTTATTTGCTCATTGTATGCGAAATATGGTTTTTTTTAAAAAACAAATTCAGTTTGTAAATAACTTTTGGATGATTTTTTTTCTTTAACCGAGTACATAATACAAAATTAATAAAACGGCAACACATGAAACTCAAAAGTTTCTTATTTATCTCCACAAATAAATAAATTTTGAGTAATTTCAAAAAATAAACATTCAGCATATATAAAATCATATAGTTTTAGTAAAATTATATTGAAGTTATATGTGTACCAAAACTCAGCTTTCTTCCAATTGAGAGATATGTATAAAAGAGGCAGCTAACATAAAATTAAAAATTCTCAACAGACATGTATTTTTTTTGCTTTGTTACCAAATAGAAACGAATTAGCATTAAAAATAAATTAGGAAAATGCGCTGTGTTACTTATTTTTTTAAAAAAAAAATATTAAATCGATTCATAGAAGGTCTGTTCAATTTGTTAATGCATATAATTATACTACATATTATAAACCATTGTTCCCAAGAATACATATATACATATACATAACAAGAAGTATTTTATTTATTTAATTGATACAGGTAACAATGGATATGTTTAATAATAGTATCCTGTGCATGCAAAACACTAAAAAAGAAACGGAGCTTATTAAAATTATCATTTTTTTAATGTAATTTATTCTTTTATAAGAAAAGTACTAGATCTACATTGGTGTTTCTTTTCAATAATACGAGTTTTTACAAATAAAAATCATATTTCAAACAAAGGAAAAAGGCTATTCCATTGAAATTTCTCTTCTACATGTGTATATCCCTTAATATCCTTACATAAACTACCAGCATATAATTTTTTTAGAAAATTTAGTACTATAAATCCAATATATTTTAAAAAGAAAAAAAATAAATAAACCCTTACTTCTCTATGCAGTAATGGGTACAACAATCATAATTTATTTGGAAAAAGGTAAACAAATAAATCATATATTTTATAAATCATATTATAAATAAAATATATATTACCTGCATTTGTTTTATAATAGTTAGGATTTGTTTATGTTAATCGATTATAATTTAATTTGTTTATAAAATACGAGTATATATGTATATATATTTGGAGAGATAGAGTCATTTATTATACATATAACTTAATGCATGTACAATGAGAGGAAGAGACACTATAAATTACAAATATATATAAAAAACAATAAGAAGAAAATCTGTTAAACAACTTAGTTTCAAAATACAGGTAGATAACCAAAAAACTTTAAATTTGGAAAACACAGCAAGTACAATTTCTGTCTTAAAATCAAAATGTAATTTTGTGGTAGAGTTGGAGGATGGCTTAAACTAGTTTTAGGATACCAACATTTCCTTTTTCCAATTTGTAGAGGTGGAGGATGGCTTAAACTAGTTTTAGGATACTAACATTTCCTTTTTTGAAATTTGTATGTCCAAAAATAAAGTGAAAAAACTCCAAAATTTAAAAAAAAAGCTTATTTGTTTTCATTTTGAGTGTTGTGAAATATTTTTAAAATGATAATATGTACCATGATTCTTTATAGCTCATATACACATCAAATTAAGCTTAATATACATATGCTCGTACATGCATACATATACTCATGTCAAAAATTAAGGTCAGAAACATGTTTTTGTCATAATTTTAAAATGCCACCAGTAAAACTAGCTAGTACTATTTTATATATTTATGAGAACGGGTAGTGGAATATCAAACTTCAGTTTAGGAAAAGACGTTGTTTAGCGTTAGTTTTTGCAGAACTACTGAAATGAGAACGTTCAAGCATATGAGAATTTTGCCTCCACTTTTGTGAATGTTCTTTTAAAACAAACAAGCTATAGTGTGTTTGCAATGAGAATGACTTCTCATAATCGTTTAGATGATTATTTGACATGAAAAGCCGTTGGCAGGTTTGCAGCTCGCAAATCTCAAGCAAAGGTAGCTCGTGGGCTACAAATGGCCCAAAAGTGGTCTCTCGGTTACGGAAGAAATTCCAAACAAGTAGTTTTGTCACCGGAAAGGTCGGCCAAGGTCACTACAGAGCATCAACATCCGCACAAGATCGCTAATTGGCAATGAGCGCACGACGAAATAAGCGGATAACGACTCCTCAGCATGCTCGTGACATTGCTTCTGTGTCCCAAGAAAGAAGTTCCTGGTAAACAGTCTACAGCTCCCTTGCAGAGACTAGCCTTTATACCCAGCGTAAAGTTTGGGGCGTTCTTTTGACTGCATCCAACGGCAAAGATCGGATATTATGGAGCTAAAATTGCAGTCATGGACACCACAAGAATGGAGGAGTGTTCGTTTCGGTGATGAGTCGACATTCGCCAGAAAAATTTATTTTTGCCGAGTCTTCAACTGGAGAGAAAGTGGAGCTCGCTTACATCCCTCCTACGTAACAAAAATCGACAAATTTGGTGGCAACGGAATCAATGTGTGGTGACATAATAATGGGCAGTCGTACACCACTGTGCGTTTTCAATGCCGGTACTGTCAACTCACAGTGCAATAGGGATACCTATATCGGTGTTCCAGGATAGAGATGCCTATCCTGGAAGCCTATATGAAGTTTTTCTGGGTGCTATGGGCTCAGACTGAATTTTTATGAACGATAATTCGAGGCCACACATAACTCACATTGTTGATGAATTGCATGAAGAAGCAGATATTCGCCGTATGTATTGACACTCGAGGTTTCCTTATCGCAATTTTATTGAATATGTTTGGGATGTTGTAGAAAAAAACCATTTGTCAGCGTAGCACCCGTCTTAGGGCCCACCTAGAGTTAAAAGTCCCACTTTTAGAAAAATGGGCTTTGTTGCCGCAAATACTTAATGACACTCTCACGAGCAATGTAACAGCTCGTTGTGAGGGTTGTACAGCAGTTTAAGAGTGGTCACACTCAATATTAGGCAGACTTTTTACGTGGTAAATGTTTTTTCTCTAATTCATGATTTCACACTTTTTTTATATGTCTGTTATCATAATTCACAATTATAATATTTGCCATGTTTCTATGCTTGTATATTCTTCCTGGTATTGTGATATGTCTCAGTACCACATTTCAGGGAAACACAGTTAATAGTTCATCAGTTTTCACAGATTTTATGATTGTGACCTTAATTTTGGACATGGAATGTATCTATAATCTCAAACATCTATCACACTATTTTCGTACTCATAGTGAGGGATTAGCTTTGTTTTCAAAAGTACTTAGGAAACGGACGAAATTATTATGGAGAGAGAATCTTTCACCTTTCAGATCCCATAAAAGGCTCTACGAGTGCATCTTTTGCGATAAAGAATGTACTGTAATTATACATTCTGCTCATCAAAATTATCACCAAATTAAATTAAACTATCCTGTCTACGTATTTCCGAGGAAAACATATTTTAGATACATTTAATTAACAGGGCAAATGAGAACATGTTTCTAAAGGAATATATCAAATTATTGCTCTTTAAAAACAATTTCTTTATACACATTGTCAAAAAACAAACTTGCACCACACTGTTAAGTTTAACTTTTAATTTGGTATTTGCTATACTTAAATTAGAACAATGTCTATGTGTAATCGCCTTTGGAAGTTCTTCATAATGATCCGTTTGAAATACTGAAAGCTTAATATGACACGCTCTCTGAAAAATATTTCATGACACATACTCACCTTTTTATATGATTTATTCGCTATTATCTTTAGACGCAAATTATGCACAAATATTATTTCTTTTTTTTGTATTTCACAAAAATATGTATAAAAAAAGAGAAGAAAAGAGAGATAGAGATAAATATAGATAGATATAGATAGAAAAATAGATATGGATATAAGATATATAATATATATTTAGATATAGAAAGAGGTATGGATATATATATATATATAAGGTATATAAAATATATAGATAGATAGATAGAGAAAATTATATGGATATAAGATATGTATATAAATGCGTGCATACATACATATAGATATATAGATAAGACAATATATATATATATATATATAATTTTAATTTTATAAAATAAAACCTGGTATAAGCGCTTTTCTTTACAAACATTTACAACAAATGGTAAATAAATTTATTATATTAGCTTATATTAACGAAATATAAATTCATAAAAAAATATTATTTCAGACTCAGTTTCACTCTTTTTCTAAAATGTATTTTACGTCGTATAAAACTTTATAAAAATTAAGTTTTCCTTTCTTTATATTACACACACGGTGTGTTGTAAGTTCGCTACGAAACGCTAATATGACTCGTTTGCGTGTGTGACTTATTGTATTGTCCCTCTCTCTGAATCAAAAATTCACGAGGAAATTGGTTTCCAGAATCTGATCTATCTCTGAGCACAAAATTGTGTTTTGAAAGGAAGATTCATTAATTATTAATATGCTGGAAAATCATCAATGTTTACCAAACATTTGTTTTCTCATTTCTTTCAGTTATTATATATTCAGTACTTGATCGTTTTATTAAAGGAAAAGTGTTAACTAAAGAACGTGTACTTAACTTGTACTTATTTGTTGATTAAATAACGAAGAAGACTTCAATCTATCAATAATAATGTACTGAAGAAACACATTTTAACTAAAGAAATTAGATGTATGCCTTTTTTACTGCCTGAGTTACTTTAAGTTTCCTTTAAGGTACGAAACACAAAAAATTCATGAATTACTAAGTTTTCTCAATATTCATGAAATTTTGTACAAATATATTTTATATATGTTGTTGTTGTTTTCAATCTCCTTGGAGCAGGAAAGCCTACACCAAGTCCATTTGACCTTTCCGCGTAATAGTCTAACACACCAGGCCTTACTTTTCATACAACTGTCGTAGGGAAATGCCCCAGTAGTCCGGAAGATGAGCAGGAAAAGCAAGGAGAGAGCAGGGACAGGTGAAGAAAGACTTTACCCCCTGCACGAAAGTCATACTACGCAGGTGACCGCTTCTAAAGCGCGCCAAGGCCGTCTGACGACCCCTGGAACTCCTGCACTGTATAGATAGGCCAGGACTCTTAGCTGCGTACCAGTGGTGAGCAGGAGGGTTTCGCCAAGTCAAATTCATTTTATTTCTTTGGAAGGAAGGAATTTCCGTATGGGTTAAGACAGTGGAACTGGGGTTAGGGAGATCACATCCCCTACCAGCCAGCTCATCAGCAGCTTCGTTCCCAGGCACACCCACATGTGATGGAATCCACTGGAGGCATACTGGTTTCCTCTGACCAAGACTAACTGGATAAAATATCTAGACCAGTACTGACCATAATTTTTGGCAAATTCTTCAAATATTTTTAATATGTATTTCTGTTCAAAAATTATTTTAATATTTAGGATTATATAAGCTACTTGCTGATATACCCGTTCCTAGTACGGGAGAATTGAAAAAGTAAACAATACAAAATGAAGAATAAAGAAGTTTTTAATAAGTTAAACAAAACAAAAACAAGCTTTTTGCATACCTCAACTGAACAGGAAAGCCATATTTTTTACATTTTGAGTCTGCAGATCTGATAGTTGATAAAAAGGACATTTTTTTTATTTGTAACTCACCTTAATTTTCTTGTGAGTCGATTTTTAAGACACATTAGTAAGCTAATCTCTGCTCAACAAAAGTAACACATTGTTACAAATTTTGGGTAAGGAACTCTTAAAATAATATAAATAATTTATATCTGGATGTGTAATACGTTAATATTACTTCCTGATTTTTTTTAATTGTTTGTTAAAGTTGCAATATTCGTGCTAGCAACGCCGTTCCTTACATTATAATGGTGATTCAATGGAAACAGTGAAATATTGGCAATAGAGTCAAGTTGACATCATTTTTGCCAACCCTGTTGGCAACTTGGCGATTGATTGAACGGTGCAGAAGCTGATATGCTGTAGAGCCACCTGGTGGGCAGTTGTAACAAAGAGAATAGCATAAAAAGCTTCTCCACAAAAAAATACATACACATGCCAATTTTCATAGTGATTGGTTGAACGGTGTTGCGAACCATGTATACAAAAATAGCCATGTTTATATATAGAGATAATAAGTTTTGATTTTTTCAATACAATTGAAATTTATAATTAAAAAAAATGTTTTCATAAAACTTTTTATATTAGATAAACTTAAAAGAAAGGATCATATTGATAATGTTTCAAATACTCGTACATCCTGAACAAAGCAACAAAAATTTGATTTCCGTTATGAGGTAAGATATTGCAAAACTCTCAAGCATATTTTCCCGTTGTTAAGTTTTTAAACGAATTCTTAAAAATCCAAAATCTTTATTGTGATTTTTTTACAGTTAAAATTTAATCGTACACCATAAATAACATATTTTTATTATTAAAACTATTTTTTTAAATAACCCGTGTAGTTTGTAAATAAAATTTCTTTCCCTCAAAGTATTTTGAATACAAAAAAGTCATTTTAAAAATACGAATGTAGTCAAAACGAAGAGCCATTGAGAACTCTAATTTGCACAAAAAAAAGACAAATGAAAACTGTAAAAAAGGGTTCTATTCGAAAAATACACTTTTCTAATCATGAGCAATTTTATTGCGATTTTTTTTAATCCACATTATTTTCTTGTGGTCCCGTAAGCTAACGTTTTAGTAAGAATTTTGTAGATTATTCGAAAAAATTTAAGATTTTAAATTACTAACACAGTAATCTTCTTTCTTTTGACAAAGAAAAGACTGGAATAAAATAATAAACAGGAATTCATTCTGCTAGCTCAGCTTTGTAAACACAATTTACTTTCCTATTAAACTTTCGAGTGTGTTCGAGTTATGTGAAATCATTTATAAGCCATATCAATAATGTCTTACATGATATACGACAAAAATCAATATACACTTGCCTCCGAAAGTTTGCGTACAAGCAATCTCATCTTACGTCTTTACGCTATAATTACTATTAAAAGCTGTCTTTAGAAAATCAAAATACTGGTGAGCAATTCTTCAAAATTTGCTTATTCAAACAAAAGCCGCAAAATTCACCTTAACGAAAAAAACAAGATTGACCACCAAAAATCACCAACCATCCACAACAAAAGACTGCGTAAACTTGCAAAATAGAGCTTTTAAAGACATTTTATTGTAAAATAATTACACTAAATCATGTTTTTAAGTAATTATAAGCTTCTTTTACGGTTTATTTAGAACTAGCTGGTATACCCGTTCTTCGCACGGGTGAACTGAAAAGTTAAACAACACAGATTGAAGGATAAAGAAGTTTTTAATGAGTTAATTTTAAGTGAATTGCAAATTAAACAAAAAAAGCTTTTCACATATCACAGCTGAAGAAAAAAAAGAAAGAAAAAATACCTTTGTTAAATTTTAAGTCTGTAGATCTAATAGCTGATAAAAAGGATTTTTTTTTATATTTATAACTCCCCGTAAAACTCTTGAGGGTAGATTTTTGAAAATACCTCCCCAAGCTGATCTCTGCTCAGCAAAAGTAACACATTGTTAAAAGTTTTCTGACGCTTAAAATATTGTAAATAATTTATAACTGAAAGTGTCATACATTAATATAAGTTTCTGTTGAATTTATTTTATGTTAAAATTGTAATACTCGCAAGCAACGCCGTTTCCTAAATAACAATGGCGATTCAATGGAAAAAATAGCGAAATGTTGACAATAGAGTCAAGTTGGCAAATGTCTAGCTACTTTCATAGCTCAAACTTTATTAGAGCTTTGTAAGACCCGCCGTGTAGGAGAGCGATGCATGTTAATGCTTTATCTACCGCATTATGATCTACAGAAATTTTTTTTCATGCAATATTTTTTTAGGTCACTACATTGAAAATTAAGGGACATACATAAACAAAATACTCCACTTAGGGAAATTTAATCGGTTAGAGCTAATAAATTAATTAAATATATTCCACTGTAAAATTAATTATACACACCATTCACTTAAAATAAATAGTCAAATCGTTTTCTAAGGTCTCCATAAACATAAGACACTTAAATTCTGACATTAACTATTTTTGGGGCACAAAAATGATAATCTTTGCAATCTGCTGAAAACGCTGGCAGCTGAAAATGTAATATCTGCTACAAAACTATTTGCCTTCCCCGCTAAAATACTCATCATAGAACCCGTGCCATCATATATCTTGGAAGAGTGGATTTCAAAGAATATTCCAGCTAAGTATTGGTAGAATATTCCTGCTAAATTGGTGTGGCGTGGTAGTTAGGAGAAGGGGGTGCCAGCTCAGGTGTTGTCCACGTCACTTGACCATGGTTCAAAATTATGTGGTACGTCGCCAAAAGCCCTCATGTAGCTGAACAGTGCGACGTTAATATTCACTCACTGAAAAAAATACAGTACAGTAGTTATAACTATTTTTATACTTAAAAATGCAATATCTGCCTATTCAATTAAAATTACAGCATTATAATTAATTACTAACCACACAAACAAATTTTGAAAATTTATCCAAATGATGTAGTGTGAAAGAGAAAGTTTATTCAGACAGACAACAAATGCGTCTTATATGCATATAGATTTGTTTGAATTCTTGTGTATTATTACTTTTGTAAGCTTCATGACATACTTTATGGTGTACCAGTATTTTAAAGCTGATTGAGCAACAGCAACATTTAGCTGGGTATAGCTAGTTATAACATAAAATTAAATCTTAAAAAGATATCAAAAATAAAAGACGACTCAATATTTTGAATAAATCAGTATAAACATTTTCATACAAACACAATATATATATATATTGTAAAATATTTATTTTGCTATTTGCATTTCAGACAGACATCAAACAAAATTTTAAAAATTGTCAAAAACAGATGAAAAATACCACTGATTAATTTTGCCAAAGACATCGCAATGTGCAAAAAAATATTTGGGTAAATTCCTACTTTCGCCCACCCCCTTGGCGACGAATTTTTTAATCTGCGCCAAAATGGCGCCAAAGCGCGATTTTCAAACTCGTACCGACGACGTTCAAAGAACGGAAAATGTCGATAACCATAAAAAAATAAAAACAACTGAAATTGAACAGTTCAGCGAAGAAAACTAAAATTGAAAAAATTGGTAAAACTTACGTGCTTACGAAGGAACGTCTTTCTCCATGGGAGGGTACAATGTGGTGATCGCACAGAGAAATTCTCGAAAAACATCATCATCCAACAAATGTCCTCTCCGGCGTCGCCACATGTATTCGGCTAAATAGTGGTCGACCCGCCCTCCACATGTGCCGCATGGTTCCATAACGATCTTTTAATCGCCGACCACGTGCCTTCGATTGAATTGGTGTGAGCACTGGTTTCAGGGTCCTTAAAAGTCAGACTGTGGTTGACCCGCAAATGCTGATAACCTTCATGCGAAAGGCAATCGCATTAAATTTTCACGCATACACCATTGAAGCAAATTCATTTGTCCCCTTTCTTCCAAAAAACAGCAAAAAGAAATAGTTAAATGTTCCATTCGGCTACTCATTCTGAAAAACCGGTACTCGCACGAATTCTAAAAAGATCGTTCGAACCAGATCGTTCAACCGTGCAAAAGAAGGAAATGGTTAAATTTTTCTGTATATATTGGTTTTAGGGTTGCCATAGTTAACGTAACTAACGTTAATTTTGAACCTATTGGTCAATGGAATTTTAATGAAAAGGAAGGGTAGATAGCTTGGTGAACTTATCGCCCTGCTTGGCGACAAAAAAAAGTTCAAAAACCGGGGGTGGGTTAAAATAGGAGCCAACCAATATTTGCAGTACATAATAACCAAAAAAAAATGTAAGTACTAAAATATTAAAAAAAACAAAAATTATATATTGAATTAATTAAGGATTACTGGAGGGAAAGATAAAACAGGCTAAGATAATACTCATAATATTAATTTCATATTGGTTGGCTACTCATTTTTGGCATGATTTTGAAATCACGCCAAATTGGTATGTTGCGGCCAGTCTAATGTTATAGTAATGCACAGAATTAAAGGTACTTACGTATTATTGCAACCTATTGGTGACATTATACAAAATGAAGCACATGATTGCCAATTCAACGCATACAAAGTTGGGATTGCCAAAGTGGCGAGTTTTTTGAAAGTTGGCGACTGTGCAAAAATACCCAAGTACTAAAAAAATTATCCAAAGTATATATATATATCCCGAGCATAAAAATAAATTGAAAAATGAAGTACAATACTAACATTAACTGACATAAAAAGAACTGAACTAACTTTATCAATGCAAAAGCATAATTTGAAAAAATAAGGTATTTACTTATAACCCCAACCTTTTGGCGACATTATATGAAACAAAGCACATGACTCGCAATTCAGCATATATATGACGTGCGAAATCAGGGTTGCCAACTTGGTAAGTTATTTTGAATGTTGGCGATTGTTAGGATAGCACATAGGTGCCAAAATAATTTATCTTACCACTACCTGCTTCCTCAACATACTCATTTTTGGCATGATTCTGAAATCACGCCAAATTGGTATGTTGCGGCCAGTCTAATGTTATAGTAATGTACAGAATTAGAGGTACTTATGTATTATTGCAAACTATTGGTGACATTATACAAATTGAAGCACATGATTGCTAATTCAACTCACACAAAGTTGGAATTGCCAAAGTGGCGAGTTGTCTTGAACGTTGGCGATTGTGCAATAATACGCAAGTACTACAAAAATTATCCAAAGTATATATATATCCCGAGCATAAAAATAAATTGAAAAAATGAAGTACAATACTAACATTAACCGACATAAAAAGAACTGAACTAACTTAATCAATGCAAAAGCATAATTTGAAAAAATAAGGTACTTACATATAACCGCAACTTATTGGCGATATATGAAACGAAGCACGACTCAAAATTCAACATATATATATATGACATGTAAAATCGGGGTTGCCAACTTGGCAAGTTATTTTGAATGTTGGCGATTGCCAGGATAGTACATAAGTTCCAAAAATAATTTATCTTATGACCAACTGCTTCCTCAACAGGTATTTAAGCCATTTGTCTGTTTTGCTCATTCTCTGATGCCTATTCCAGTTTGATATGTAATTACTACCAACACTGCTTTTGCTTGGGCAGTATGATTTTCTGCATGGCAATTTTATGCACTGAAGCCAATAGTTTACCCTTAAAGGTTAAAATAAAGACACATGAAATTGCAAAGAACCATATTGTTGGATCAAGTGTAGTATAGGGGGGCTACTTGGCGCAGTCCTTTATTTTGGTTACTAAAAGTGGTCTCCAAGGTACTTTTTTCGGTATTATTTATTTTAGAATGAATTCGATATCTCACCATGACATTTAGATAAAAATCCGAAGAAATTCGCCAAATCCAAAGTGCACCCCCCCTATACTACATTTGAACCGAACTGAAATATAACCCTTATCAATGAGAAGTTTCAGTTTGTCAAAATTATAATCTTCGCATTCTAAAGAAATAAATAATTGTAATTTGCAAGCAAAATCACAGACATAAACATCCCGCGATAATACCTAAATGTTGCCAAAACAACAAAACAAAGTTTTAGTTGTTGAAAGAATTATCCTTAAAAAAATTATTTATTCGAAAAATAATCCTAATTAAATATCAAAGAATAGAAAAATTGAATAAATATTCCAACCGATAAACAAAGCTACAGTAAAAATATGTAATAATCTTGAAAAACTGCATGTAAAGTATAAATTGTCCACTTAGTGAGAAACGTGACTACATATGACGTCATAACACTGGAAAATCACTTAAAAATTAAAATTTAAAAAATTTGGAAGGAATTATGAACGCCAAACCTATTTAAGAACCTTTCTGGTGTAATTTTGTGTACGTGTACCAAGTTTCACGTTATTTGGGTGTCTGGATCTCGAGTTATGAGGGAACAGACAAACAGACAACAAATGCGTCTTATATATATATAGATTTGAGATTTGAAAACTTTTGTGGTTCATGACAGACAACAGAATAGACATCAATATATTATAGAAAGAAAAATCTTCATTGATCCTGAGAAAAGGGGTAAATTTTTAAAGCAATTGCTGAAATTGTTAATAGGAGACATTCATTGATTCAGAAAGTGTTCATAAACTGCAAATCAACTAAAAGTGCTATGTCCAAGCCAAGATCCGGCCGGCCGGCTGCAGTGTCCCCTCGAGAAACTTGCTTTGTAATACGCTCTATAAAAATATATCCAAGACTATAATCTTCACAAGTAGCGAAAAGTGTTGCTCACATATTGCAAAAAAAGTGTAACTTTAATTACAGTTCGGAGAAAAATGAAAAAGGATTTTATCATGCCCGAGTTGCACTCTAGAAGCTATTCATTTTTCGAATGAACACAGCTAAGAGAATGATCTTTGCCAAAAAACACCTAAATAGGACACGTGTTTTTTAGAAAAATATAATTTTTTCAACTGAAAGTAGTTTTTGTAATTTAGCATCAAAAATCACAAAAAATATGCCTGCAAAAATTCCTGGACAGATCTTAAGAAAGAGAATCCTTTTTCGACTATCAAACAAGGAGGAAGAGGCATAATGTTAGGGGGGGTGCATTGGAAGCCTTTCGGCAGGTAATCTGGAATTTATCGAATCAACAATGTACAGAATTGGTAAATATCAGAGCATATGCCAAGGAATTTGCGGTGGGTAATGACTTTTACTTTCAGCTACACAATGGTACCAAGCAAATTGCTCACATTGTAAAACCATGGCTGTTCTGACATATCCCAAACCAATTCCGCAAGCCATCCTAGTCTCTAGAGTCTAGACCTAAGTACAATACAGCATGCATTTGTGGGATTTACTCGAGTGAATAATCAGGAAGAACGTAATAACATCCAAGGAAATGCTCAAATCTGTCATAGTAAAAGAATGAAACAATATATACACAGATGAAACAACTAAGCTAGTTAAATCCCTACCAAATATATTGAGAGAGTTATAGAAAGAACAGAATAGAACAAAATTATTAACTTTCAGTTAAAATTCATTATTTTAAATGGTTTTTTTCCAGTATGCGCAGATTTTTGACGCACACGATTTGTGTCGTTTTCAAGTTATAAATATTTGTATTATTTTATGTAATATTCAGGTGATTGTTGTTTATACTATTTGAATTTACAATGTTAGAGGAATCAATAAAAATAATATTGATTCAGAAGGACTTCATTTAATTAGCGATCTTTGCATGAATATGAAAAATAATTGCCTGTACGCAGACTTTTGGAGGCAAGTGTATAAGATATTCTGATATAAGCATTCTTCCAATGAAACGAAAGAACCCAATTCCTTCATTTTTTTGTTCTTTAGATTTTTTTACTTTGATATGTAAAACGAAAAGCGTGAAACAGATTACATGCAATTAATTTTCTCTCTTCAAACAATATAATCTCGCCACCATAGACATTCAATAATTTACAAAATAGCTATAAATTTATCTTTAGTAATACTTCAGATTTTTTTCTTAAATCCGTAAATGACCATGATTATGTTTGTCCAATAAGGTACACTACATCCTCATAATTACCATCCTCACAAAAATTGACAAATTTGTAGAGTAGAGCAAAGTGCCATTGAGAATTGCCCCGTATGCCACATGCGTGTCATAATTTGCCGACCCCTGATATAAAAGTTTATCTTTAACTGACTACATTGCGTTACATGTCAAAACTACTGAAAGTATTTGAAATAAGGTGAGTCAATACTAAAAAAATTCGGTTAGAGCTAGAGTATAGATTAGGTCTTGAGTTGGATTTGGTGATGTTTTTGGGGATTTCATGGTGGTGAGATAAAGATTTCTTTCTGATAAACTCTTTACTTTAGAAACCTTTATAGTTTGAAATGCGATTTTTTACTCCAAAAGTGTCAGATGTTCTGTATTAGATTGCTATTTGTTTCATAAAATTTGCAGAATTTTTAAAAAGTCAGATGTGGTTTTCAGATTTTAAAAAATGTTATCGTGTCTCGATTTGCACTTCTCGTTGAAAATTTTCTTTTTACTTTCTTGGTGTTGCTCTTGTTCCTTCAAATTATTTCGAACACAATGTATAAGAAGTTTGAGCTTGGTGGTTCTTTTTTAATGATTTAAAATAAAAGGGGGGAAATGTCTAAGATGCAGCGGTGTATGATTAAAGGATTGATTGCTGTGTGTGAAGATGTCAAATGCATGGTCTTTAAGAATACTATGCATTTGGTGAAAAAGAAGACATCGAGAAATGGATGGATTTCTGAGAATGTCAAAAGACAGGACTGAATGTGCATCGTATTAGCAAGATTGTTTGAAGAAATATTCTTCAGATTTTAAAGATGAATAATACATGGAATTTTGTGAATTAATTCGATTCTTACCTTGTGGAGTTCATGTGAGAAAAAATTCCTGTTATCCGAACGAATTCCTTTTAAATTTTTCTCGAAACTAACAAGATTTACTCTCTTCACCAAGAACTTCTCTTGTAACCGGAGGTAAGCACTTTTTTACTTTATTTTTTTTAAAAAAAAATAGCAGATTAGAACATTAGAATTTTTTCCATGATTGATGGAACAAATCCATGGCTGATAACTTTAAAATCATTGTTATTTGTATTTCTCCTTGATATTTGTGTCGTTTTGGAACATGCTACACTCATGTCCATAAATTAAGGATAATTCAGAATCACACAGAAATTGAACTCTAAAATAAAAATTTCACCTGTAGAATTATCACACACATTTTGAAGCAGAATATGCAAATTACAAGAAACCACCAGATGGCGCGGATATTATCTCACAATGACGAGAGTGTAAGAGAGAAGTATGTAAGGAATGGTGGCAAAGTAGTAAAATTATTCACAAGCGCTTTAAAAGTCTTTCAGTGCGATAACCCCATAGTTATAGCGCAAAGGAAGCATTTGGAGGATTTTTTTACGTGATAGAATTATTGGACGACTGGAATGTGGATGTACCCAGCTGGAAGTATCCGAGGAACTTGGAATCGCCCCCAGTGTTATCTCCAGGCTTTGCAACGATTCCAAGATGATGGTAATGTGAGTAGATGTTACAGCACATGTCGCCCCCGAGTTACAGCGCCGAATAAGGACCGGTATTTGGCAGTTACTGCAAAAAGAAACAGACGGAGCACAGCAATAGACCTGTCTCGTCAGCTCTCTTCCACTAGCGGTAGGACAGTTTCAAGGCAGACCGTGTACAGACGCTTAAGGCACATAGGTCTATATGCTCGTAGGCCTGTCAGAATTGTTCTACTTACCGCAACTCACTGTCGCCTGCGATTAACATGGAGTAGAGAGCATACATTGTGGACCTCACTACAGTAGTCTTGTGTGATGTTTTCCGACGAGTCCAGGTTTAGTTTGCAGTCTGATTCTCGTCGGACTTTAATATGGAGAGTGCCAGGTACCCGTTACATCCAAGAGAACACCATTGAACGACACCGTTACGGTGGTGCAGGATGTCTCGTTTAGGGAGAAATTATTCTTGGTTCCAGAACTGACCTGCATGTTCAGAGTGTAACAATGACAGGCCAGATCTATCGGGATGTCATTCTGGAACAACATGTAAGTTTGTTTCGGGGTGCCACGGGTGTTGAATTTCTGTTTATTGATGGCACCGCATGTCCTCACCGTGCAAACATTGTAGACGAATGCCTTCAATCGGAGGATATCACCCGGATGGGTTGACCAGCACCCTCACCGGACTTGAATCCAATAGAGCATGTGTGGGATATGCTTGGCCGTTGAATTGCAGCACGTCAAACCCCTCCCACATGTCTACAGGAACTTCGGGCATTGCTTGATGAGAGGTGTAATATTCCCCAAGATCAGATTGATAATTTGATACTCAGCATGCCTAGGCGTTGTAAGGCCTGTATTGCATCGTCCGGGAGACATACTCCGTATTAACCATCATAGTAACTATGTTATACTGTTTTTTGTAAAAAGGTTCTTTTTTTGAAATTTGCTCCAGGGGAAAAAAATCGCAATTTTTATTAATTATGTCAAACATATAGCATCTGTTTTGCTATTTACCTTTTGTTTAATAAATAGACTTTACCAATAAGTCAAATTTGTTTTGCCGCTGTCTCTTTCTTTGCCTGAACTTCATTATGCTTAATTTATGCACATGAGTGTACTATGCACATGAATGTGATATGGCCGAACTACTATTGATACAAATTCGTAATTTAGCAACCGTTTCTAATTGCTAAAAAATCGCCAACCGACATCCTAATCTACACTTTAACCCCAAAGATGCTACTATATTTGATTTTACTGCTTTTTTTTTAATAAATTTGTCTCGTAAAAAAATAAACAATACGTCAGAGTAACCAGATTTGACGAAAGAAACAATCTATTTTGTTTTAATTGAGATAAAAGAGATTTTCACAAGATTTAGAATTTTCTAAATTTATCAGGAAAGTATAATTTTGATTATAGTTAAACTTGATATTAATCTATATTGATTTATATATAATTAAATGAAAAAAATAATCTATTAAAATTTGAAAATAATGTAATACACTTTAATGACTCCCTAAAATATGTCTATTTTTTATGAAATGAGCATGATAGATTTTGTTATGAATAATGCAACATATTGACAGAATGGACAGTTAAAAAAAGTTTTATTGATCTGGTCTACAATAATTAAAGCTCATTGGTCCCATGTGAAAAATATATGAGCCGATTTCTTTGAAAGTTTTTTTTGTCAGGTTTTGTTTTTGAATGGTCTGAAAAATATTGGTAAATGTTAATAAACTCATTTTATGTTTTTTTTAATATCAAATTTGTTTAACTTTATAACGTGATCATTTTTAAAATATTAGTTAAAAGAAATGTATAATTTTGATGACCTCAAAAGATCTTACACCACTTTCAAAATCAATAAAATATTAAAACCATACAATGATGAAATATTATATAATGGATTACAATTAAATCAAACCCATTTTGGTTATAAAATTTTTATTAAACATGTAAAAATAATAATAATTAAATAAAAAGGCTTTACTTCAATGATTCTTCAGATAATGCCATTTAAATTATATTAATTTTAACTTTATATTAATGTGTTCCAATTATAGTTTTTGTCATCATTCATCAAAATTCCAGAGGAAAAACGAATTTTTTTTTCACACTTACAGTATTACTACACATATTAAAATGAAGTGGAGCAGCTATGAACTATAATTTTTAAACTAAATACGAAGGGTGATGAAAAAAGTGTTACAAATCGAATAAAATATATTAATTAACAATAGACAGAAATACAAAAGTGAATTAAGAGGCAAACGTATATACCATATTTAAAATAATCATCAAGTCTATTTAGGCATTTATCAGTGAGTGAGTGAGTGAATATTAACATCGCACTGTTTAGCTACACGAGGGCTTTTAGTGACGGACCACGAAGTTTTGAACCATGCTCAAGTGACGTGGACGAGAGCTGAGCTGCCACACCTTCTCCTTACTACCGCACCACTCCAACGGGAGGATATTTGATCCTCGTCATCCTCGCAGAACCAACTTGTTTACCTCATCTTGGTAGAAATAAGGTATCTGTCCATTGAACCAGGTTTCAGTGGATATTTTCACAGCACTCTCTGGGAATATCGCAGCAAATCAGAAACGATATGCTACACGCAATCATAGCTCAGTGCAAAATCTGACGAGATTCACCCGTCGATCATTTTCAATCATTCCTTCAATGCGTACCGTGAAGAATTTGGCCAGCAGTTCCCTGAAATATTGAGACTTTTGACATCCTGTCTGCCTGATCGAAAATAGTGACAATATTTCGCTACATGTAGCCTGCTCATTGCTACTTCACCATAAACTTCCACGATTCGACTGTGAATGTCAGATGCGGACACATTCTTTGCCCATCAAAATCGAATCACGTCTCACACTTCCAAACGAAACTGAGCGTCTTGCCATTTCAATCCTCCTGAACTGTCTGGGAACTTTCACTGCCTACCCGCAAATCAGCAGTAGGACAAGTAGCTCCATCGGTCTCAACTCTGGGGAAACAAAATTTCTCCACAATATGTAGTTTTAAAATGCTGTAGCTAATAAGCATTTTTTTTTATCATCAATCGTATTTTTTGATTTGTGAAATGCGGAGTAAACCATTTTCAAAATAATTATGTTTGGAATTTCATTAACTACGTAAATTTACAGAAAGTTGTTCGCACTTTATGGACACGATTTTGATGTTGTTGTTCTTACACTCCCCCATTGGTCAGCACTAGACCAGGTCCATGACATCACACTTTCAGAAAGTCCAACACCAGCAACGGAACGTCTGCTAAATCCTGCTTGGTAAGCCTAGGCACTCGAGGATGTGAGCAGGCATGGCTGGCTCAGAAGAACAATTCATGCAGATTTCAAAGCTCTTGCATCCTTCGGAAAATTTCATTGTTTTGATATGGCCACTTCTCGAAAGCTGGCTAGAAGAGTTTGATCCTGTCTTGTAAAACCGTGAACCAGAGAGCCTCCAGGACGAAAACATTGGTATCAATGGTGCTCTGGGGGGTAATCCAAGCAGTCTTATTCTGGTGTTTAGTTTTAGAGAAAATCTCCAAAAAAGTGAAGGGGGCTGACGGCTCTGGTACATTGCAAGCGCCAACCTTGGCCAAAGTGTCCGCAATCTCATTTCGCTCTAGATCTATGTGAGAGGGAATCCACTGCAGATGAATTTGATGCGATGGGGAAAATTGTTTTAATTTGATGAGTATTGACACTCTAACATTATCTCTCACACTTAGCCAATTGGACAAGTGCTGTATTGCACTTCTACTATCAGACCGTATCCAAATCTCTTTTCCATTTGAAAGAGATACAAGAGAACCAAGGTCCTCATCAATAGTTATTAGTTCACTGCGAAAAACCGAGCAACCGTCTGGATTTATCCTCTGGATTCTAAACATATGGTCTAGCGATTTGATGTAAATTCCGCTGCCAGATCGATAATAATCGTCTCTGTTGCCATCCGTTTAAACATGAACGGCGTCAATTAGTGTATCTCCCATTCCATCAAGAGATAATTGCTTTAGATAATTGATTTTGAAAGTTAAATTTTTTTTATCAATAAATACCGTATTTTTTGAGAAAATTTGCTTCTATCTGATAGCCTTGGCACTAACTCTAGCTTGAATTTTTATGAAAGTAAACTTTTTCTCAGAGGTGCACATGCAAAGTTTACTCTATTCTTCCTGATCCGTTTTCCAATGCGCGTTCAGTATTTTAGTGGATGTCGTTTTCCTTAGGCTCCTTTTAATAAACCGGACGCCCAAAAGTACATTGCAGAAGCGTAGTATGATTTTACACGTACTTTACAAAACAGGATATACAGAATAGGATATGTAGGTCTCTTGTTTCTGTTTCCTTCTTTGCTAAATAAGCAGTTGTTCATTTAGACGTGTGACTAGAAGCTTTGTTCATATGAGACTCTACTTTATCAATGTCCTTTCCATATAAAAAGTTAGAATTCCTTCTCCAGAAATTAATTGTAGTATATTCTGCTGTTAGTGCAGTGAATTAATATTGACTTTACTTCTGACTTTTTTTTTTATTTTTAACTTGCCGTCGTTCGTTAGAAAATCCTTTCGACACTATGTTTTAAAAAAAGGAGACAAACTTTAGGTTTAAACATCTGTTTTAACTTTAAATCCATATAAAAGAATTTTAATTACAGTTCTGGAAGACGCTTTTAGTTTGGATGTAATGAATCTTTCTGTCGACGGATTTTCTTTTAGGATTGCATTCTCTTGAAAGCTGACTGCGTTTGAAGACTCTTAGTATGAAGTTTAGTGGTCATAGTTTCATTTTTACTTTCTGCTAGATGCATTTCTCCTTTCAAATTTAATACATTATTAAGGTATCCGACTAATTGTGACAGCTTTTAAAAAAAATAAAGTTATGGGAATTATTTTTTTTCGTTTTTAGATTTATTTAGTACATTTGAAGAAAAATATGCTAAAATTAGGAAAAGGAAAGTAAATTATAAGTACTAAAAATTATGACATCTTGCTTAATCATACTTGTAGTGTTTGATCTACTGAATGAAAAATAATATACTTGGTATTTTTATACTGCTAATAAAATTGCTTATTAAATAAAATCATAAAAAATATATATAAATTTTTGGCAAAATTTATAATTGTAATGTATCGGATACCTTAATACCTTTGATTGGAATGCAATAACTGATATTTTTACAAGAATTTTTAATTTGTTCATACGAATATTTCTCCTAGGAAAGAGTAATTACGTAACCTTCGAGCCCTATATCATTTTTAGGAGCCATTTTTAAAATAAATATTTTATTTTACATTCCAATCAAAATAAACCTGTAGCAGACGATTATTCTGAAGTTGTCAAAGTTTCATCTCAAAATGCAAACAAGAAAATGAATGTTAAAATCGTTTCCACATAACGTCTAAACGACAGTCTGTACATTGCAAAATGATGAAAATTTCGAAGGATTTTTTTGGGAACTGTTTATCGATGAAAAGCTCATGCAAATTGCATTCAGTGTTATCATTTCTAACTTTTTGTATTTGCACCACTTTCAAAGAAAAACGGCTCATAAGAAAATGTCATTCTTTTTTCAAGCTTCGTGAAACTTGATTCAGTGCAATCATGTTTTCGATTTCTGTAAAACTTTTCACAAAGCCTAGATGAGTAAGGTGAAAAAAAGGGGATAGTTAGTTAACAAAAAAATATAATAGACTTCAAGAAATTAGTAGAATGCGTAGTATGATCCAAAAGTTCGGGGACAAGGTGTAGAAAACATTACCTTGAATAGTTCAAATGAGCGAATCACATCCACCTTCAAAGCAGTCCCTTTGTACGACGATACACTTCTACCAGCGTTCGTATAACTTCTGGAAGCACAGCTGGAAGCCATTTTTCGCAACCTCCCATAAGGCCTCCTTAGGTGCTATTTTCACTTCATCTGATGACACAAAACGACGTCCTAATAAATGTGTTTTCATTGACGGGAACAGGAAAACGTCACACGTGGATAAGTCCGGTGAATAGGAAGGATGTGGCAGTACGTTAGTGCGAGTTTCGGTGAGAAACTCTTTCACCAATTGGAATCAATGTGCTGAAGTGTTGTCATGCAGAAGATACCAGTCGTCACTTTACCAGAACTGAGGTTATTTACGACGAATAGATTCCTACAAACCACGTCTTCGTGAAGTGTGTATTCTTAGCAATTTTTTCAAGTGTTTAGCAACGATATTTTCGAACACATTCAGAGTCCAATTTAACATTTTCCGCATTCCATAAAGTCGAAGATCAATCAACGCGTTCACTGTATTCAATAGATTCTCGACCCTCTTTAAAACGCCGATGCCATTCGTAAACCTTGGGTCTTGCCATTCCACATACACTTTACTTAGCATTTCCAATGTCTCCATTGGTGTTTGACCTAAGCATTAAAGCTGTTCAAGAAGAGACATCTTTCTTAGATCGCGGAACAAAGCCAACTAGCTTCGGAAGATTACAGTTGCGCATGTGGTTTGGCCACATGACATGGACAAAACCAACCTGGCCAAGTTTGGTAGCGTTGGGAGAAACCATCCAAGTGGTTTAACTTTAGGTACTTGCTTTTGTCGTCATCAATGGCCACAGTCCTCCGAATTTTTGTATCGTACTACGAAAATTCCCACAGTATTTACTAAATACAACTGAAGACCTTGTGATTACAGAGAGGATCCATAGCAAATTAAAATGACTTTGTGGAAGCATAGGCCTAAGTATTCTATAAAATAGCCGAATTATATGTTTTAACGGTAACATTGCGCGGATTCCCTTGTGGGTTCCACCCTGATTAATTTGAGGCAAAGAATCACTAAGAGCCATTTTGTATAGAAATAACTTGTATTTATTATATCAATTCAAATGTCAAACTCTAATAACATATAATATTTCTATGTTACGTCAAACAAAAGGGATTTACCATTAATTTTAAATTTAATTACGAATTATGAAATTAATCAATAATTACGCGCAAGATCAAATAAGGTCTTCCGAAATAGGAGGTCCGAGAAATACACGTAACTCGAATTATTAGCTTTCATTAACTTTAACTAATTTTATTAAAATAACGCTTATTTTAAGCGTAAATAATTTATGGTTACCGCTTGGTATATTAGCTTTCTAGTTCTTCCGTAGAATAACAGCAATAAGGCTTCACTAACGTAAACCCATGGAATCCTCTAAATTTGAGGCTACTGCTGCTGGCTCAATTGCCTTTATACTAGCTAGCTTACAACGCTCTACTTAAATATCCTATCTACTTTGCATATCCCGTTCACTTTTGGGAGTTGATTGGAAATATACGCGAATTTATAATCCCCAAAAAGACGCCTAAGAATATATTAGTGGAAAATTTCCGTACAGATTCGTCACAATATGTAAAATTCAATAAAAAATTAACATAGTTTTTATTTTTTTTATAGTTTATTTTAAATTTACCAGTATTAATCCATATGTAAAAACAGTTCCAAAAGCGGATAGTAAAAATGACTTCTTGAAGTGAATGATATCACAGGCTGACATATAAACAATATCTCTTGTCTCAATTCTTTCCAGGAAATACAAATCCGCGTTGCTCAAATTATTTCTATATTTTTCTATCGAACGTTCCAATTGTTTTCTTAACTTTCATTAAATAATCTGGAATTTTCGAACAGTATACAGTCAAACAGAATATAATAATAAATCCTACGAATGCATTGCAAACTGTTTCCAGTGCGAAGTTTGCTGGAGTTTTTGTTAGGAAATAATTCGACAAAGAAATATAAAAGTTGAAGAAAGTACTTAACAACAACAGAAATAGTGGCGTAGACAATGTCTCCTGTAAGAGGCAAATTTTTGATTCGATTTCATTATACATATATATAACTTCTGCACATTTTGAAGAAATAACAGCGAAATCAATTCTTGATAAATTGTTATTAAACTGTAGAAGAATGAACCCGTAAATATGTGTTAGATAGCACACAGGTAACACAAAAAGACAGGGGTTTTGCATGCACAGAGTATAATGTACATATTGTGATACATAATTAACAATCCTCAGAAGCGTTTTATCTTTAATAGAATATCTGAATCTATAAGCATTGAATGTTGCATCTTCCTTACCATAATGTAGGTAAACATACATAGCAGCAGCTAGCACTGGTAGAATAGAAATAATAAACATAATAAAAACTACCAATCGAGTATAGTTTCTATTAAAATAGATTTTTGACCAATTAGGATTAGAAATAATGAATTTTATTAGCAAACATAAATTCTTTCTCTGATGTAACAATGAATAATATAAGATAATAAATACGATTGTGTGAAACATATATGCAACAGCAGATTTTATATCAATGTAATGATTGTAGTGCACTGTAAAAGCTATCAACATATATACTGAGAATAAATGAAACGATGTCATGAAATAATAGGAATAGCATTTGAGGAAACTTTGCATGCAAACAGATCTTCTGTATGGTTTACTGCTGAGTAACAATATTATCCAAAGAGGAATGTTCATCGAAATAATTTTGGCTGATTTCATGTTACTCATAACTTTACTATTGTGATTTGGAAATAATCTTGGATTGCATTTCGTTTCGTTTCTTTCTTTAAAGAAATCTGACGAGTATATATTCATTTATTAGTATTAAAACATATTAATATAATCTAAACATCTGAAATATAATTTCTCTTCTGTGATGTATAATAATATTGTAGCTAAGATATCAAACTCGCTCTCTCATCTAACAAATACTGTGTCACAGCATATCCTAAAATATGAAAAGCCGAATTATTAATTATCCGTCTACCTTGCAGGATTGATTAGCTACATTGCCCTTTCTCAGCTCTCTGAAATCGAAATTATAGATAAAATAATTTATAAGTAATTTAATTGTACACTGCCACACATTCATAATAAAAAGATGGCAGAATGACTTTTTTTGCAGTGCTTATATTTGGCTTTATGAATATTTAACGTTTTCATTGAATTACAAAAAAAAAAGAAAGCATGAAAGTTGAGAGAATTTATATTCAATCACTTTCTACACTCAAAAATAATAAGTAAAATATCACAAAAAGAAATTATGATATCAAGAAATAAGCTCTTTATTATTATAGTCTATTGGTGTGTTCTAGATTCAGAACAAATTCAATATACATAAAATACTGAAATATTTATACGGTGTCTATACTTTAAATTGCATATTTAATTCCCTGTCGTTAGAGACAGGGGTAGAGAATATACGATCTTCGCAAAAATGGTTTACGCCAAATAATTTTTTTAGAAAATAAAATGGTTAGTTTTCTCGTGAAAATATGATGAATTATTTATTAAAATGGGCATGTATTTGGGAATTTATGGAGTGAAATATTGATTCTTTGTGCTAAGATAATAATACATGAAATGCATATTTTATATAAGTTTCTGAATATTCACAAAAATAGGTGAAGTAAAATCTTGTACTGAAATCGAACAGTAAATTTTTTTTAAATTAAACACTGTTTTAACTTTTATATTAAATACCAAAACTTATTTATGAATATTGCTATTAAAGTTTCAGTCAGTTGAAAAAAATAATAATGAAACGAGGCGTGTCTGTGGAAAATAAGTACCGTTTCGTTTTACCGCAACCGCAGCTGTAGTATCAGAGTTCAACTCTCGCGCAGACGTGTCCCTTGTTGATTGTTAGTCCAGTGACGCCATTGCAGTCGGATTGGGTTGTTTTTACACGTGTCAATGAACGCTTAAAATATTTAAGAGGAATGCCGATCCCGCCGTCAATGAAGTGCGTTTTGTAATCCTTTTTTTGAAAGCAGGGAATATTAAACCAGTTCAAATTAATCGTCAACTTGTAGAGGTTTATGGCGAAAATTTAATGAGAATGATGGAAAGGTGAGAAAGTGGGTTAGACAATTCATTGAGGGGTGCACCAATGTTCATGACGATGCACTTAGAAAGTAACCTTCTACTATGATGATAGTTTGGTTGACAAAATTGTGACGAATCTATGCGGCACTTTATCACTAATACTCTTGGGCGTCTTTGGGGATTGTAAATTCGCGTATATTTCCAACCAGCTCCAAAAGGAGAAACCGGGATATGCAAATGAATTAAAGTATTTAAGGAGAGTGTTGTAAGTTAGCAGGCCCTTATTGAGCCCTTAGATACATGGACGGAGTTCTAAGAAGATTCAAGTGATTGTGTAATTAGTTTCTGGCTGATTATCAGGCAGCGATCTACATTTGGAAAGTTTAAGCCGACTGGAAAGGAGTGAAGTATTAAAAGTCAGGTGATATTTAAATTTCGATAATCGGATCATAAGAGTAAATATGTAATAGAGTTAGTGGAAAGTTAATGATTGCTAGTAATTCAAATTGCGTATATCTCTTGGTCCTCTTATTCCGGTAAGCCCATTCGATATTGAGTTTAATAGTTGATTAGTATCATATTTCGTGATTTAATTTAATAGTAAAGTTCAATCCTATTGACGTAGACATATTGATTCATCTTTGTACATAGAAGGTTGATAATTGATTCAAGTGAATAAATATAATTTGTTGTTGTAAAGATGTCGTCTGGTAATTCTTTGTCTAAATTCAATCATAGTGTCCAGGGTGGAACCCAGGTGGATTCTCACAAAATGAAAGAGAAAATTCGCGAAAACAGACGCAATGGCTCTCTTCACTGGAGGCATCTTTCTCTGAAGAGGGTACAAACAAATTGGTTTCTCGATATGACGAATGCTTGAACAATGGTGGTATCTATTTAGAAGCATAGCTTCCGACATGTTCTTTCATGTAAAAATGAATTTTGTTTTAAAAAAAAAAGTTTCTTTGTGCGGGCTTTTTTAAAACGGTACTTAGTTTCCGGACACACCTCGTGTATATATATGTCACAGGGAAATGGCGAAATTAGGAATTTCATCTAATCCCTAAGAGAGAAATCATTTGAAGGCAGATGTGTTAAAATAACATCTCTTCAAGGTCATTTCCCTGATGAAAGTAAGTGATTTTATCAAATCCCGGAACTGTTTCAGTGAAATGATGAAATGAACTATAGTCAGGATTTGTATTGGCAAAATGCTATACGGGGGGAAGAGACAACTTGGGGGTCAAGTCCTTGTACTTCCTAACCATTCAGGTAGTACTATCGATCCCCTAAATATCAACACCATATCTTTAAAAAAAAAAGACACACCATAGTATTAGGGGGGGGCGGAATGATATTTTGGTGCTTAAGCAACCGAGAGGAAAAATGTTATGCGTCAAAAAATACCAGCCTAATTTTCTAATTACTTGTTTATTAGTTTCTAATAAAGAAATTTGTATTTCATTGACTATTGTTGTATTACTTCTACGTTTAATCATGCACCCTACTTGTTAAATAAATACTTTTAAACTCTTGACAATGTTATTTCATCCTTTCACTGAAACAGAACAGGGATTCGTTCAAATCACTTATATTTATCTGGGGAAATGACCTTGAGGAGACGTTATTTTAACATCTCCCGTCAGGTGATCATATTCCTTAGGGATTTGATGAGATACCTAATTTCCCATTTTCCTGCAACATATATATATATAATAGTGGCGAGTGAGATGATTTTTTATTTATGTCATTATCCAGTTGGTGGTTGTTGTAGTGATGGAATTATTCAATCTTAATTAGCATCTAGTTTTATTTACTGATCCCACACACTGTAAACAATTACTGGACAATAGCATTTGGACTTCACAACAAGCATACACGAAGACAAAAAACAGATAAAAGCTACATAGCGAAGGCAAGCAGACAAAAGAAGAAGGGACAAAGAACTCCGAGTGTTTATATGTGGCGACAAATCCCGCATGGTTTCTTCTAATGGAAGCTGTGATTGGCGGAAAGCAACTGATCGATAGTTTTTTACGCAATCTTACTTTTAAAAGATGTAAGGTGTTAACTTCTAAGATTCGATGACGTTTATGTCCCGGTTATATACGGACAAGCTAGTTAAATATTTAAAAGCGGGTCCTGAAGGAAAGAACCATCAATAATTAAAAAGCTATTCAAGATGAAATTAAAGGGAATTATTTCATATGTACATACTAACCCTTTTCCACCCGCTTCACTGGCTATTTCATGATGTTGTATGATTATATTTTGTTTTTTAAGTTATTGTGTTATCTTTATCCTAGCATTAAGGACAGTCGGTATGGTAAACACCTTCCAGAAATCGATTTTGAGATTTTGATATTTCTCAAATCTCCAAATTAAGCCCTTTCCAATGATATAACATACTAGTCAATTTTTTTTTGAATTAGAAGTATTTTAAAATGTTTTTAAAAATAATCAACTGATTTACCACGCCTACTTTGACAGATAGAAATGTAAACATTGGCCTTTTAAAACTGAGATGCTCTTGCAAAGCCATTATCTGTTTTATTTATTCCCACGAAATTAACTGTAGAATAACTGCAAGTGTAACTGTTAAGGTTGTTTTTACCTATTTTTGGCGCTTTCGAACACGTTGTGTTTGAGCACTATCGTTTATCGATACTTAAAATTTCTGAAATTTTGAAATGCAAATTTGCAAAGTTTTCAAGAAACGCAAAGGTAAGTATTATCCACGTAAGAATACTATTAATAGCAAAGTAAGTACCACTGATTGTAAATTAAATGCTCAAGCTGAACATGCACATGATTCAAAGCAGTCATGTGCAAAAGAAAAGAAAATTCCGATTTAAATGAGGAGTTTTTCTTCTTTTGGTGATAGCGTAGGTATTTTAAATGCAATCATGAATTTGAATATTCTTGCTTTTGTTTTCAGAATGAAGTTCACTGTAAAATGTGCAACAGTGGTTTAGACATGCAAGTTTTAAAAGGTAAGTCTGGACTGGCTATTACGTTTGTCTTGAAATGTTTTGCTTGTCCATATCGTGTAGAATTCTCTTCTTCAAATTTTCATGAAGGAACACAAATTACTACAATAAATACCAGGTTTTGTGTATGCTATGCGTTCAATTGGAAAAGGTGCAGAAGCAGGAGAATGTTCTGTGGCGTAATGAATCTTCCACAACCACCTACAAGGTTTTCTCCTTACGGTAAGCGAATTTTAAATGCTGCTAAACTTGTTTATGAGGATTCAATTCAAATTGCTGCGAAGGAAGCTATTTGTGAAAATGAAGGTAACAAAAATATAGCAGTAGCTGTAGATGGGACATGGCAGAAGCGTGGTTACACATCCTTGAATGGTGTAGTTACTGTGACCAGCATTGATACAGGTAAGGTGATAGATGTTGATATTCTTTCGAAATATTGCGCTTGTAAAAACTTGCCTTTTCATGAAAAGGATTGTAAAAGGAACTACGTTGGATCTAGTGGAGCGATGGAAATCCAAAGGTGCGTCTAAAATTTTTCAACGGTCATGATCTTTACATAATGCCCGATATATTACGTACTTAGGAGATGGGGATTGCAAAGCATTTGATGCAGTAAAAAAGAAAAACATTTATGGAAATGAATATCCAATTGAAAAAATTGGAGTGTATTGGCCATGTAATGAAGCGCATGGGAACAAGATTACGCCGATTAAAAGCTCAATTGAAAGGGCAAATCTTGTCAGACGGTAAGTGTTTAAGTGGGAAAAATCGTTTGACTGAACATGAAATTGATAACTTGCAGTCATACTATGGATCAGCTATTCGGAGAAATCACAGCAGTGTTCAGAATATGCGGCAAGCTATCTGGGCCATTTTTCTGCATAAGTTATCAACTGATGAATATCCTCAACATGGTTTTTGTCCCATCGGGGAAGATTCATGGTGTGGATTTAAAAGGCTGAAGCATCAGGTAAAGTCTTACAAACATAAAAACAGTCTTCCGGTTGCTGTTGTTGAAGCAATGCGTCCTATATTTAGAGATCTTTTCCATCCTGATCTGTTGAAAAAATGTTTGCATGGAAAAACACAAAACCCGAATGAAAGTTTTCATAATGTCGTTTTGTCACGTGTTCCCAAAGCAACATTTGTACAGATTGAAACACTTTCACTTGGTGTTTATGATGCTGTTTGTTCCTTTAATGATGGTAATGTATCGAAATTAAAAATGCTTCAAAAAATGGGCGTAGAACCAGGGAATTTTCAGTAAGTGCCATGAAACTTCTCGATAGGGAAAAAGACTAATGAAAGCAATTTATGCTTTTTCTGGACGCTCGAAGAAAATTAGAAAAGATAAAAAAGAAAAAAGAAAGAAAGAAGAAGATAATATTAAGAAAAATAAGGTAAAACCGGCTACAGTGCAGGATCTTTTGATGAGGTAAAAATTTATACAAAAGCTATTGTGTTTTCCTAATTAATATATTTTTCAAGTAATCTGTTCTTTTTTCTTTAAATCTACTGTATGCATGAATTGGAGACTTTTACTATATATTTCATATATATTGTTGTGTGTTCTTATTCTTTTTCAAAATTTTTTAAATATTTCGTTGACATTTTCACTAATGAACACATGTCGTAACACAGAAAATGACTATTTTTATTAAATTGTGTATTCTTTTTTTTTTCTATAAATCTACCGTATGCATGAATTGGAAATTTTTACTATATATTTTTCATATGTATTGTGTGTTTTTATTCTTTATACAAATTTTTTTAAATATTTCTTTGACATTTTTCACTAATGAACGCATGTCGTAACACAGAAAAGACGATTTTTATTAAATTGTGTATTCTTTTTTTCTATAAATCTACCATATGCATGAACTGGAAATTTTTACTATATATTTCATATGTATTGTATGTTTTTTATTCTTTATGTAAAAATATTTCTCAGACATTTTTCACTAATGAACATATGTCGTGACACAGAAAATGACAGTTTTTAATAAATTGTGTATTCCTTTTTCTATACTTCTACTGTATGCATGAACTGGAAATTTTTTACTATATATTTCATATGTATTGTGTATTTATACAAATTTTTAAGCTTTGGTGTTCAATAGTTTTTTAGTAAAAGGTTTATAAATATCTAAAAATGCAATGCCTTTTTCGTTGCACATAGCTTGTTTCATATATAAAAATACATAAATTTCATGTTCAAGAAATCTGTTTTTATGTTTTTGTTGTTTTGAATACCAATTACCAAATATTTAAAGAAAATTTTTAATTCTGCTGCTGTAAAACATTGTGTTAACAGGTGAATATATAAAACACTAATGAAACTTTTCGAAATAGTGTATAATCATGTATTACCAAAGCCATATTTTCATGTATTGACACATTTTCACATGGTATTTATGATGCTTTATAGTCAAAATTTGATGAAAGTAATGTATCAGAACTGAAAATTCCTCAAAAATTGATACAGAATTTGAGTAAAATAATTAAACGCTAAAAAATACCTCGATAGCTTAAAAGTGAAAAATGCTATAAATGTATTTTCTGAGAAATCTAAGTATAAGAAAAACTAAAAAGCCTTAAAAGTAATAGAGAATAAGCTAATATTTAATAAAATAGGGCAAATACTTGTTGTAATTCATTATTTTGTGATCAAGTGCTTTTTACACTAAAAATGCAATTATCTCAAAATGGTTGTTTTCAAACTGCGGGTACAGTTTTCTCAAAATCTACAGAATGAGTGCTCATGCAATTTTTACTGCACATAAATAATATGTAACTCTATATACTAAGCTTATTTTTTTGGAGATTTTCCTGAAATATTTTGCTGAAAAGCAGTTATCGTAAAAAATTTGACAGTTTTCAAAAATTTCAAGGTGATACTTTTACGATGAATTTTTTTTTTTTGAAAAAAAGTAAACAATATATTTTAAACATATTTACCAGTATTTAAATAAAAAAGCCTAATTAATATACAGACAAAATTTGAAGTTTATATATTTAACAGTTTCTGAGAAACTTGAACCTAAAAGGGCTCAATTTAACATTGTCGGTATAGGCCCTACCGACTTCCCTTAAACATTCGATTGCATTCAAAAACATTTTACAGGTCTCTTCTCTTGATTTAAAAAGGTTAGAGAGGCATTTCTGAGCGGAAGTGTGTATATTTATTTTTAACGCTCTCGTAACTTCCTCAAGGAAGCAAATTTTCGCTAAGTCCGTTCTTAGCGTATCTGTTCTCAGCAAAAAAAAAAAAAAATCCTTCCCAAATTTCAAGTTTGCAGATTTAATTGTTCAAAGACGGGAATTTTTTTCATCTTTTACTCCTCGCACCCACTTCTTCTTCTTTAGGAAATTTTCGCAAAGTTGTTCTTATCGGTTCTGTACTGAATGTAAGAAACACGCGTGCCAAAATTCAGGCTACCAAAGCAGGTCTAATAGTTGTGTGTCGATTTTCTCCTATATACATCCCTACCACCACACATTTATGTATATGTACAAAATATTAATACTCGAAGATATATCTGAGCTTGGACACTTCTTAGATACTATATTAATAGTGATTATTATGAATCTTTCCGGGTCAGTCATTGACACGTTCATTTTATTTCCTTAACGCAGTGTTTCTCAAACTGTAGGGCGCGCCCCTGGGGGCGCGAGCATATCGAAAATAAAAGATTTAAAATAATTTATTTACTAGAATGAAGTAAAACAAAAATACTTTCTGACATAATAAAAAATATATACACATTTACACGGAAATAATATATATATATATATATGTGGAGACAACAAGGGGTCCAAAAAAAGTCTTTCTTATGGTTTATTTAACATTAAACAAAAATTAATTAAAAAGGTAGATAAGTTTGACAATGATATGCAGAAGGTAACGCCTGCTCGCGCACCTCTCGCGTTCTCTCTTCTCTCTCTAATTCTAATGTCCAAGAGTTTTTGTTTCTCTTCTACTAGTTCAAGTTTCAGTTCGTGTTTTAGCTGCGCCTGCGCGCGAAGACTGCTTGGTTTTGGCTGCATGCTACAACGGCCATTCTGACCGTACGCTGTCCGCAGCGGTACTTCCATGGAGACCAGAGGAGAATCTGAAACATACAAAAAAAAGACGGAACAGACAAGGACTATACGACAAATACACAAAGATTTAACATATCATAATTCTGCTGAACTAGACAGTTCCTCCCCACATCTTCATGTGGTCTGCTGCTGTGGATGTAGTATTGGGTCCTTCATGCAGTCCAATTTTTCTAACATCATATCGATCTTTAGGTTTTACTTTTATGACTTCATAGGGACCAAAGAACTTAGGCCTCAGTTTCAAGCCAGTTCCAAACTGTGTCCGTTGGATGGCGACGATATCTCCGATCTCATACTGGTATGCCTTTTTCCGTTTCTTATTAAAATTTCGACAGTTTTCTTCTTGCATCTTCAGAATGTTTCGCTTGGCTTCCTCCCGAATTTTTTCACGATTTTCGGTGAATGTCTCCACGATTTCCTCTTCCAATAGTTTTAGAATTTCTAGATCTTGTTTGGTTCATACTCCGGTCAAGAGCTGAAACGGCGTCATCCGAGTGCTTCGTGAAATCGTTGAATTGAGTGTTCTCTGTACGGCTGGAACAAACTTGTACCATTTTGATGCGTCGTCAATGGATAGCTTGGACAAGATTGGGATCAGAGAACTATGGATCCGTTCAATTTGTCCGTTCCCGCGGGGTATTCCAGTTGTTATGCTTAGATGTTCTCATTCTCACAGTACTCTCGAAATTCTTTTGAGGTAAATGCAGTACCTTTATCTTACGGTGAGGATTGCCAAATGTAATCTCTTGCTGCTTAAGTTTCTCTAGAGCATCACGGGAAGAAGTAGACTTTACGGGATATAACCATACGAATTGAGTGAATGCATCTATTATTGAAAGAATGGGGTTATAGTTTTTATTTGTAGATGGCAAAGGACCTAAAAAGTCAATATGGTAAGTGCTAAGAGGGATATTTTCCTTAGGAATAGGATTTAACAACCCTTCACCTTTCCCTCGTTTTTTGTTTACAAGAATGCATTCAATACAATTATTAATAACATTTTCAACACATTTTCTAACATTAGGAAAATAAAAACTTTGTTTTACCATGCTTTCAGTTTTATTAATACCAAGATGTCCTTTAGAATGAATATTTTTAACAATTTCTGTTTGCATCTGTTGAGGTACTACCAAAACATCATTATCATTTTCAATTTTATATAGGACATCATTTTTTACAACAAAATCATTAATTTGCTTATTTTCTAAAAGGGTTTTCAATGAATTAATGTACTCGTCATTTCGCTGACAATTTGCAAGTTTAGTGGTTACTTCATCATATGTTATGGTCATTACAGGATAACGGCTTAAACAATCTACATGCCCCATTTGTTTGCCTGGGCGATGAATAATTTCATAATTAAAGTCTTCTAAAAATAAGGCCCATCTAGCAATTTTAGGAGTTAATTGTTTTTTACTCATAGTTTTTTTGGAATGCCGAGCAATCAGCTACAATTTTAAATTTGTTGCCAACGAGATAGTTTCTAAATTTCTTAAGAGATTCGATTACAGCCAAAACTTCAAGTTCATAACTTGAATATTTTTCCTCCTGGGGAGTGGTTTTCTTGCTAAAATAGTGTACGGGGTGAAGTTTATTGTCGTCTGATTGTTGTAACAGAATCGCACCATAACCAAATTTACTAGCATCAGTATGCAATTCAAGTTTTGCACCTTGTTTGAAAATATGGAGCACCGGATTTTCAGAAAGTTTTTGCCGTAAAGTTTGAAATGCTAATTGCTGTTCGGGTCCGAAATGAAACACAGCATTATCCCGTAGTAAATCACTGAGAGGTTTGGCTATTATGGAATAATTTTGGATAAACTTCCGAAAGTAACCTGACAGTCCAAGGAAACTTTGAACCTGTTTCACGTTTTTTAGGTTCTGGAAAATTCTGAACTGCTTTGGTTTTGTCCAAAGAAGGTTTAATTGTACCCCTTTCAATTATGTGTCCTAAAATTCAATCTTTGACTTGAGGAAGTTACATTTCTTTAAATTTAATTCTAATCCATATTCCGATGCAGTTTTTAACACCCTGGTTAAACGGTTTAACCCGTCAAGTTCATCCGAAGAAGGGATAATAATATCATCCATGTAGATTATGACAATTCCCTCTAAGAAGGTCTCTGAAAACGTGATTGATAAATCTCTGAAAAACACTCGGACTATTACAAAGACCAAATGGAACTTTGTTAAACTCATACTGCCCATTATGTGTGACGAATGAAGTAAATTTTTTGCTGTTTTCTTCCATCTCAACGTGAAAGAATCCGTTTTTTAAGTCAATAGTTGAGAAGAAATTTCCCGACTGCAACTGATCTAGAACTTCTTCTATTAAGGGTAAAGGATACCGATCTTTCTCAGTTTTAGAATTAATTTTGCGGTAATCAATACATAGCCTTAAATTACCATCCTTTTTCTTACACAATACTATAGGTGAACAATAATCGGAAACGCTTTCTTTTATAATACCTTGTTGTAACCAATCATCAATTTGATCGTCTACCTGTAATTTCTCAGAACAAGATAAACGTCTGGCCCTCTGACACACAGGAATATCATCTTTTAATATAATACACATTTTTAACTTAGTACTCTTACTTTTATTAGGTTTATAATTCTTAATTAGAGAACTCAAATCATTTCTAATATTAAAGTTTTTAACATGTGTCAAATCATAACTACAGTTTTCTATCACATTTGCAACATAAAAAATAGAATTAGAATAAGCACTGGAATTAGCGCCCAAAGAGGATCCACTTTCATTCAATAAAACATCGCTGTTTGCGTGGCCTAGTTTCTTTATTTCAGAACATACACTGGGATGTACAATAAATTCTTCGGTCAAGGTCGGTGATATTGCCGTTCGCACACTTAAACTAGGAGAGTCTTGATTAAGAGAAATATTTATGGATTTAACTTCTACCATACGCTGTTCGCCAAAACATGAACTTAATGTTATGATCTCTTCGGAAGGTTTGTGCACTCTAATTAGTGAGGAATTTAGAACTGGGATCTGGCAACCTGAATCGATCAAGGCTGTTACGGGCTGATTTTCTACAAAAATGCTTACGTATTGAAGATTTGCGATCTCACCGCTATTTTGTTTTTCGCTCTCGACTTTCAAAGTATTCACGTTTATTTTATTACGGATGTGGCTGTTAGATTCTATGGTTTAAAACGCTTCTTACAGTCTCTTGCGTAATGAGATGAATCACCGCATATAAAGCAATTTTTTTTGTCTTTCAAGATATTGGGGATAGTTCTCTTTTAACCTTTGGTTTAAAGTTTCGTGGTCTATTTTTAAAGGGGTCTTGGGTATATCCATAAGTAATAGGAGTTTCCTTACGTGATCCGCCTCTAGATGAAATATAAATATCGCACTCTTTAGCTAAATCAATAGGCCTAAACCAATCTTCTGCTTCTCGAATGCCAATATGGGTTGCGGTTTCCTTATTTAAAGTTTCAAATAATTTATCAGAAATTATAAGATCACATAGAGATTCAAAGGTGTTAGACATTAATGATTTTATGATCTCCTTGTGTTGTTTTTCCAATCCCGTTCCATGATCTCAATGAAAGTAAGCACACCGATTCGAACCCGATCTTTTTGAGTTTCGTGATTTGAGGTTGGCAGCAACTGCCATGCAAATCGAGCTAGTATTTAAACTCGGCTCATGTTAGTTTTAAAAAAAGGAAGGAGAAACGGAAATATAAGAAGTATGTGAGTGTGTTTTAACTCTAAGAGGGAGAAAGGCTGGTTGGCAATGCAACTGCAGGTTGCATCACCATTTTAGATTAGAAATTAGTTTTACAATATTAGAAGACGGTTCGAATCGGATGTCACTGGTAATGTTGCTTTTTGGATTTATTGATTTTATCGCTCCAGTAACGAGCGTAGTGACTTTATGATTGATTATTAAAGGCCAATTTTAAAAAGAAACTGTTTTTTTTCGTCTTCATGCCTCCTCGACACATAAATTTCACTGCTAGCTTTGCAAAATTTAAATTAGTTTACCAATAAGTGTACCAAATTTGGTTATGGGCCCAGTCCATGTACTGTGTCGAGGCAGGCTAAGCAGTTGAACCAGACCATGAACTTTGTCTATTTAAATACTGTTCCAGTCTAGAACTATTTTTTATGAACTCTGTTGCTAGTACGCTAAATCGAGTAACAGATATGGAGTTTAACAACCAGATATCAGTGTTGACTCCAAATAACTGGAACACGTGGAAGCATGATATGCAAGTACTCTTAATGCATTATGGTTGCTGGCAGTTTATAGTACAGACCAAGCCAGAGCAACCTGATGAAGAGGCAACATACAAAGAAAAATTAGATCTACAACTTCGTAAGGATAGATGTTATACGTTGATCTATACTAACATCAGTTCAGATTTGAAAAATCTGATAACGGAAACAACTGACGGAGTAGCGGCATGGAAGATATTAAAAGATCACTTCGAACCAGTCACAAGAGCAAGGGTAATTCAACTATTAGATAAATTTTTTTGGAACAAAAATACCAACCAGGGGAAGATGTTGGAATCTTCATATCTCGTGTAAAGACAGCGGCAACCAGACTACAGGGAAGCGGGTCATAAATTGGACGACCTGTACATAGGCTTTCAATTAATAAGGTGGCTTCCCTCGGGAATTCCAGTCTACCGTGCAACAAATCTACAGATGGAAAAAGAGGACTTCAGAGTTGTCAAAATTGAAGCAGAGCTGATATTAGAAGCCAATCGTCTTCAGTTGATGAAGCAAGATTTGGAGAAAGCGGAGAATGCTTACTTGAGCAGTTTCACTTCGAAAAAGTCGAAGACGTTACCTGGTGCTACGGCTGCAGCTCATGGAAATCCAAATGGCAAGAATGATTACCAAAAGAAAAGTGGTAAGGTATTTAACTGTAAAACTATTAAAAATGTTAAACAATCTATTAAGACTATAGGTCCGTGTTATGTATGTAATAAGTACGGACATCTTAAAAAGTAAACTGTAAAGAGAAAAAAGTCTCTACAAAAATCTCCTTCAACTGTAAATGAAACTTTTAACACAGAGTTTAATATAAATTTAAGATTTTGTGAAGCTGAATGTAGTCTTTTAGAACTAGATAAACAACTCGTAACTAGTTGTATCTTATTTGAGGAAAACTTTGATAAAGGTCTTTGGGTAATAGATACTGCTGCCACGAGTCATTTTTGTAATGACAAGAGTTTATTTTTAGATCTTAAGCCGATAACTAACATGAAAATGTCGTTAGCAACGGAGGATAAAAGTTGTCCCGTAGAAGGAATCGGTACACTTAGATTTAGGGTAAAATATAAGGGGAGTTTTCATGAAATAACTTTGACTGATGTATTATTTAATCCTAAGTTGAGGAGAAATTTATTATCCGGTTCCAGATTAGAAAGTAAAGGTGCGCATTTTGTGGGTACTAAAGGTAAAATTAATGTTTTTAATAAAGACTGGATAAAATTGTTCTCGGCGACACGCCATGAACATTTGTATTTTTTTAAGCCAGATCATTATATTATACCAAAGAGTAAAGAAATTAGTTTTTTTAGTGATGTAACCGCTAAAACAAAAAACGGATCAATAGAAATATGGCATCAACGCTTTTGTCATGTTAATAACGATTATTTGGTAAAAACTAGTAAAAATGATAGTGTAAAAGGTCTCCCACGCTTAACTGATAATGGTAAGACTCATTGTATACCGTGTAAATTAGCAAAGTCCAAGAGAGTTTCATTCAAAAGACGGGGGCCGTAAGATCAAAAGGTCCATTGGAATTGTTGCATATGGACCTCTGTGGTCCAATGCCAACTGAAAGCCAAGGCGGTAATAAATATTTCTTGAGTATAATTGACGATTATTCAGGAAAAGTGACTGTATTTCCCATCCGAAATAAATCTGACGTATTTCATACGTTTATAAGATTTCAGAAACGAGCAGAACGTTTTCTAAGTAAAAAGGTAATAGCAGTTAGAACTGATGGCGGACTAGAATTTTGTAATAAAGATATGGATAATTTCTTGACAGAACTGGGTATAAAGCATGAGGTAACAAATTCATATACGCCAGAAATGAATGGGGTCGCGGAGAGATTCAATTTAACCGCTCTAGATGGCATCAAACATTGCTTAAGTCTAGTGAAGTTCCCCGTAAGTTTTGGGGAGAAGCATTACTTTGTTTCACTTATGCGTGGAATCGAATTTGTCACAAAGACAGTAACAAAACGCCTTTCGAAAAATATTCAGGTAGAAAACCATCGGTATTGCATCTAAAACCTTTTGGATGTTTGGCATATGCTGGTGTGCCAAAACAAATTAGAAAAAAAAAAAAATTCGATATGCGTGTGAAAATGGGAATTATGATGGGATACGCACAGCGTACTAAGGGTTATAGAATATGGTTGATAAATGAAAATAAATTAGTCGAGACTATTAATGTAAGATTCGATGAAAATAAGAGGGGAATTAATTTTAGACAAAAAGTTAATAGTAACCTTGGATATAATTTAAACCTTCCTGATTATTATGATGATGAGGATGATTCCGATAGAGTAAAAGATTCATTAACGAGTCGTTTAGTTTCAAAGACAAGTACGGAAACGCCCTCAACATCTGAAAAACCAGATGTATCTTCCGATAATCATAGCTTGATCCCATGTACAGAGGTTAAGTGGATTCGAAATATAGGTAGGAAAGTAACTGGATCTAACGTATATTATAGTATAGAAGGGGAAGCAACCCGATTGAAATCTTTTAACGAAATAGAGAGATACTGTAAGAGGCATAATATTAAGTATGATCCTAGTTTATTTAATTTTAGAAAAGATAATACCGAATCCCAGGGATTTTCAGATTTGTCAGAGCAACAAGAAGCTCTTATGGTTGAAGTAACTATTCCTAATTGTTACAAACAGGCGATAAGATCCAGAGACGCATCTAAATGGCATGATGCAATGGATAAAGAAATTAACGTAATGAAGGAACGTAAAGTTTGGGATTTAGTTGATCATCCGGATAATATAAAAATTTTAGAAAACCGTTGGGTTTATACCATTAAATATGATGAAAATAATAAAATTGTTAGATACAAGGCCCGCTTTGTTGCGCGAGGTAACACACAATTACGAAGTGAGTCATTTGACGAGGTATTTCATGAATACAAATTAGAACTTTCAAAAGTTAAATCATTAAAACTAAGATGTTATTCAGACTCGGATTTTGCTACAAATGGGGATGATCGAGTGTCAATGGGAGGGTTCATAACTTTTATAGACGAAACTCCAATTTCATCGCGAACTTTCAAGCAAAAATCCGTTATTCTGTCGACCATGGAAGCTGAGTATGTTAGTTTAACAGAAGCAGCTAAGGAATTCATTTGGCTAAAGAATGTAATTAATAATAAAAGTTTAAATTTGGAATTAAGTGAAAATGTAATGTTTTGTGATAATCAAGCTGCTATTAGTTTTTCAAAGTCACCGGTAGAAAATTGTAGAACAAAACATATCGATTTTCGTTATCATTTTTTTAGGAATTTGATATACGACAAGGTTTTCCAAATTAAATATATAGGTACCAAAAATAATTTGGCGGACATTTTTACCAAACCCATGGTAAAGGAAAAATTGTTAGAATTTTGTAGAAAATTATTTCTTTTTAGAGAATAAGACTTTGTTTCTTTAAGATTAAAATATTAGTTTGTTTATTACAATAAAGATTGTGAATAAAATGTATTTTTTTGTGTTAAATTGTATAACATGTGATTATAGATTAAAATTAATTTACTGATTTGTAAGAGATAATGGTACGAGAGATTGGAAAAAGGGGGCCGATTGTTAGACATTAATGATTTTATGATCTTGTGTTGTTTTTCCAATCCCGTTCCATGATCTCAATGAAAGTAAGCACACCGATTCGAACCCGATCTTTTTGAGTTTCGTGATTTGAGGTTGGCAGCAACTGCCATGCAAATCGAGCTAGTATTTAAACTCGGCTCATGTTAGTTTTAAAAAAGGAAGGAGAAACGGAAATATAAGAAGTATGTGAGTGTGTTTTAACTCTAAGAGGGAGAAAGGCTGGTTGGCAATGCAACTGCAGGTTGCATCACCATTTTAGATTAGAAATTAGTTTTACAATATTAGAAGACGGTTCGAATCGGATGTCACTGGTAATGTTGCTTTTTGGATTTATTGATTTTATCGCTCCAGTAACGAGCGTAGTGACTTTATGATTGATTATTAAAGGCCAATTTTAAAAAGAAACTGTTTTTTTCGTCTTCATGCCTCCTCGACACATAAATTTCACTGCTAGCTTTGCAAAATTTAAATTAGTTTACCAATAAGTGTAACAAATTTAATTAACTTTCTTAACGAACAATAATATTGGAAGTTTGCCGTCAATCTTGCAGCAAATTGGATGTATGTCTCGCCTGATGATTTTACAGCATTTTTAAATGAGTTTAAACACTCGCGAGGGGTTAATTGGAATTCTCTGAGTACTATAGATTTTAGTTTTTCATAGTCATTTAATTCCTCTTCTTTAATATACAGTAAGACGTTATGAGCTCTTTCGCCCAGAAGATTTATTAAAATTTCAGATTTATATTCGTCATTTATTTTCTTGGTTAAAAATGCGCGTTCTAATGATTGGAAGAACAGATTAAAATTTTCAGATCTGGTGGGAACAGGAAGAGATAAAGTTTTTATACTTTTTTATCATATTTTCTATGTTAGTTTCGAACTGTTTTTCTTCGACTTTAGCTGCCGGATTTAAACTTAATGCTTTATTTTTAGCCGTTTGAAGTTCGATTTCTTTTCTAACTGAGCTAACTGAAGTTTCGCGAGCTCAATTTTCTGTTTTTCTAAAGTTACCTCTCTTTCGTTTTGCGATACTCTCTCATCTATACAGTTTTTAATTAAAGTTTTAACGAAATCTGAATCACTTTCAAATGTACTACTGTTCTCAATTTTAGTCTTTAGTTTAACTATAGTGTCCGTACTTTCTACAGTATCGTCTAGATTCTCAACAACTCTTATGAGATCCTCTTTAAGAGCGTTTTTATACATTTTAGAAAAATATGGGAAGGTCCTACCTTTTTTTTTTTTTTTTTCTGGCTCCCTTGTTGCTCGCACGTACGATGTATCAATGAAGAAAAATTTCGATTTCACAGATCTCACCTCTTCGCAGGTAATATAGTTGAAATTGTTCGAATTGACACCTCTCCGCAGGTGTTTGTGAGTGGATCCAACCTCTACACAGGTGGAATATTTGTCGATGGTTCGTTGAAAAATACACCTCTACAGAGGTTATTTTGTTATTTGTTCCGACCTCTACACAGGCGGAATGAAGTTGAAAAATTCAACCTCTACACAGGTTGAATATTTATGCTGAGTTCAAACCTCTACACAGGTTGAACGAAGTTTTCGAAAAAATGGCGGAGCGTCTCCTCACGGACGCTTTTTGTTCATTGTCCAGACTTTGGTTCAAAATCGAAATTTTATCGATCTCGGCCGAGCCCCCCATAATTTGTGGGAGACAACAAGGGGTCCAAAAGTCTTTCTTATGGTTTATTTAACATTAAACAAAAATTAATTAAAAAGGTAGATAAGTTTGACAATGATATTCAGAAGGTAACGCCTGCTCGCGCACCTCTCGCGTTCTCTCTTCTCTCTCTAATTCTAATGTCCAAGAGTTTTTGTTTCTCTTCTACTAGTTCAAGTTTCAGTTCGTGTTTTAGCTGCGCCTGCGCGCGAAGACTGCTTGGTTTTGGCTGCATGCTACACACACACACATATATATATATATATATATATATATATATATATATATATATATATATCATCTTCGATTTTACATCATCAAAAATAAAAGCTTCTACTTCAAAACACCTCATTTTTATAGCTACCTTTGATATCATAACTAAATAAAAAACGTTTTATTCAATTTGCTGTAATCCCATGATGAAAGATTTTTTTATTACGTTTTCTTTTCAAAGCGAAAATGCTACTCTTTCAGAGGAAAGACAAAACCCAAACCCATAATCAAAAAAAAATTTAGGAAGATAAAAAGTTCATCACTGCTATATATTATTGCCATCAGCTGTAGGCAGCAGAATGTATTTGCTGCGGTTTGACCTTCGAGCTTATACGGTTAGTTACGTCCCTGCTCTTTTGTATTTGTTTTTTCATTTAGGGAAGTTTGAAGAATTACTAAGCCAAGCATAATGAAAAACGTTTTACATCATTTTTTAGAACATCCATATTGTAATAAATACACTTTTAATCCGGGAGCGGTCACGCCGAGCACATAGTGCACGAAATCGGTAATTCTGACAAAACTGTTTAATTGTTACCAATGGCCCTGACACTATCCTCCTGTTTGACAATCTTAACGTGAACTAAAATATATTTGTCACATATTTCCCTCTTTTTTGAGAGTAACAGACGTTTTTTTTACGATCTTAAGGTACTTGTTTTGTCTGAGTTCCCGGCGTGATAACTTTTTTTCCGAAATATTTTCTGTGTCCTTGAAAGTAGGTGAGTATATTTTCTCTTAATTAAATTATTCACTGGAATTACGATTTTTATTGAGTACTATAAAAATATAAATATAAAAAAAAGGATTGGGGTGATTCAATAACCCCGCTCGACCATTAGTATCGAGTGCGCGCCTGCTCCAGGGTTAAAACATGCTGAAGTCTTTTCGCATTAAATATTAAAAATAATACAATTATTCTTCATCAGATTTTTTTTATTGTTCATTATTCAACATCAATTCTAAATGCTGATTCTTTGAGGCTTAAAATTACAGTTCGCTTAAAACTAATTATAATTTGAGCAATCATTTAAAAAAAATCATTTTACATTTTTGTAAACATTGTCGCACACTTGGCTTTACTCTCCTTACAATTAAGGGATTATATGAATAATGTTTTATTTTCTTATAAATGAACTTGTGGAAATAGCGGGTATTTCAGCGCCGGTATACTTTCAATGTATCAGTGCTGCACAGAGTATTTTATAACTAATTAATTAATACTAAATTAAGAACAAGTTTAATAAGTATTAGCGACTTCTATGGGCTTGTCTTACAGAGCAAAGTTTTTCAAAGGAATGCTTATGATTAGAAATTGACCCTCTGAGTTCTTTTTCTACATTTAGCTTATATCTATATTTTGTCTTCTAAGCATTTTGCAATATGTTCCAATTTAAAAATTAGAGAAAGGGAAAATAACATAATAATTATCCTATTACTTAATTTTTTTTGCTTAAAAGTAACACATACAAAATTTAATACTTATGTCATGAATTTGTACGGTTTATAATAAAGAGTGTTGCTTTAGCGTCAAAGTGCATTATGATTGCATTCAGTACATTACTAATGTATAAGGGGAGGGGCGCGATAAAAATTGTGATTGAAAAGGGGGGCGCCAGTATTGGAAGTTTGAGAAGCACTGCCTCAACGTTACACTTAGAAGTTACGCAAAGTGGAGGACCTCGTAACTCTGAACCTTAGTATTTTAATCTGAAGCATCACTCTTCTAACTTCTTCATCACGGTAACTTGAGGGCTTTAAGCCTTCATGGCTGTAATGTGCATCAATCGCTCCACTTCAGTGAGTTTTCAATAGACCAAGATTCAAAACCATGATTTCCTAGCAATAACGCCGGTCGCGAGTTCATGACCATAATCATTTCAATCATCGTTCAAGAGCGATTAAAAATGAAGACAGAAAGAAATTGACAATATTCAATATTTTAAAAAGCGTTGTGGGATATTGATTGTGTTTCAATGTACGTCGTCTATTTATGGAAGAAATTAGAGTCTCACTTTCTTAAATTGATTTTATTTTAATAATAAAATTATTATTATTTCGCCTTACCTCGCCTATTGAGTCCTGTTTGAAATGATCAAAAAGCCTTTGTATCGGTGAAAAACTTATTTCCATGAAATCTTAAAAAATGAAATCCATCGATTTTTATAACAACTCAGTTTAATATTTCTAAGGAATTATTCGCTTTTTATTTGTTCTGAAAAATCAATGTCTGTTTCCATAGCATGGTATGGATATTGGAAGATAACTTTATCTCCACGGTTTTCTTGTCATGACTTAACTCTCCACGTTGCTAAGGTTTCACGTCGTCAACTGAGGTGACTCGTATAGTCCATGAATGACAAGGCAAAATTCTTTTTCGGCCAATTCTTCATATTCTAAAAACTTTTTCAATATTTTTCGTGATATAATATTTCAAAAGTAATATTTTATGAAGCATTTTCAATCCATTTTGATTCCCGTGAACGAAATAGCTTAAATAATTTTGTTAGTGGCAAACATTTACTGTAGATTTTATAAAACTGCTTCAGTAGTGGCCTTTGATGATGATATTTGGACGTAATTCACACTCTGAACAATTGAACTAGAAAAGAATTCGGCACCGGGGTTTGAATAATGCTAAATTTTACTTCTGCCATTCTTGTCAAGTTATGGGAGAGAAACTGCCCCACACGCGTTGACCTCTTAAAGAAGAAAGTGTTACGCTTCTAAAACACTCTGAACAAACATTTAGTTAATGTACTTTTTTTCATTCATTACTGTGACTGATATACTTTCCTTGTTGGATTGATTATAGTTTGGAACACAGTGGCGTAACGGTGAATATTAGGGCTCCCTTGCAAAGTCAGATTTTGGTCTGCAAGCCTAAATATGTATTTGACATCAGTCAGGCTGCGGGCTCGCTAAAGTCCTATCCCCCCCCGCGATGCGGAAGTGTACGTTAATCCACTGATGGGACGTATTCATTGAAATAATTAGCAGATTTTAGTTTAAATTATGTATGTATATGATGCATGCACCGAAGACGTTCATATCACTGATACTGATTTATGAGTAAAATGTCATAAGTAAAAGAGTAGTGTTTTATGAATAAACTTTTAGTTTAAACATTAGGGTGAGTTCCTCTAGTAGAATTGCACTCTAGTGTTCGAATTTTGGCCTACCGCTTCTGTGATAATGGTTGATATTTTTGGTAGGGATTAACTGCCTATCTGTGGACTCACAGGAATATACTGAAAGAAGAATCAAAATGGAATCAACCGCCGAGTTAACTATCGAACATTTTTTTTTCTGTGCTGCATCAGTCACCAAATTTATTAACTGTAAAGATTAAAAAAACAAAATTTTAAATTTTTACAGATATTTCATTAGTGCTTTATACTCGAAAGAAAAAACAGAGAATTGATCGTATGAAATTATACTATTGTTGAGTTATATCATAAAAATAAAAATATTATACTGTAATAAACAGTAATAGGAAACACACAGTAATGAAATTTACAATTTAAAAAAAAATTTAACATTGGAGGAAAAGTGGCTTTGGCTCAAACTATGTCTTTTCAACCTGAAATACATAATGTTCATGAACATTAATTACCAAACACAAAATTAACTGTATTTAAATGTATATTTTTGTGATTGGTTGCATTTTTATTCTACTGAAATTTCTTTTAATATTCATAGGACATAAAACAATCAAGCATAAACAACCATTTAGAAACTTTTGAAGATATAATCAACTACCAGTAATTTTTTTGGTTCAGTATATTATTCCATTCTTGAATGGCATTACATGGTTTTATTCATAATTTCCTTCGAGTTTCCGAATCGTTATAATAATAAACCTAAGGCGAATACAGCAAGGAAGAACATTTGAAAGAATACAGAAACACAATTCAAGTTTTATTTACATACCTTGCAAGTGTTCTAGATATGAACCCTTGATCACACCGTATACACAAATGCAATAGCCCAGTTCCAGTCACACTCTATTCAACTTCGCACTGCCAACGTTGTTTAAAAAACCCTCGTGTGGCTGAACAGTGCGACGTTAAGATTCACTCAATCACTCACCCAACGTTATTGACAGCACATGTTATCCTTAGAGTACCAAGATACTGTAACATATCACAAAGAGAACGGAGAGGAATTACATCTTGTCGAAAAACTAGAACATCATCGCCATCTTCCTGTAATAGCAGCATTAACCATAATTGTCATTGTTGTTTCTTATACCAGCTGTGGTGTAGCTTGGTTGCACCATGTCTATATAAAACCAAAAATCGCCAAAAAGTTCAAAAATAAAATAGGATTTCCTAAAAATTCGTCAATAGTAAAAAATTCGAGGAATTAAAAATATAACTTGGGGAGGACCGATCAGCCTCGCATTTATGACACTCTGAAAAGACTCTGTTGAAAAGTAAAAGATTCGATGAGCCCACTAAAAAAAGCTTTTTAGAGCTGTCTGATGATTCCTATGAATATTAAAATGGTCACACCAACGAGGGCTTTGCCCAGAACACCGTAAGCAGAGGGAATTCACCAAAGTACGTTTCATTCTATCCTATTAATGAAGGAAAGCTCGTCTACAGTTAGACAAGTGTTACCACGTAATGTTCCAGCAGTGGCAGACTTGACCAATTATCGGCTCTCTCGCTGCCATTCAACCCTATAAGGGAGAGGACACATTGAAAGTAAAGAGTGTCTTGGAGAAAGTCGAACCACAACATCCAGAATATTTAGGTTTGTCATATCCCAGCAATTTTTCAGTGAGAATTACTATGAAACCAAACACAATTGTAGCATATCTAAGTACACTACACCGGTAATGGTAGTAGTCTGTATGAAAAAAATGGCTCAAAGACATGTGAGGAGGTGATAGCACAAAATTTGTTAGGAAACTTTTGAGGAATCGTGATAGTGTTCCACTACACAATAAACATTTTCAAAACCCCAATGGAGTAAGTTGAGGCAGTTTACCTTGATGGACAAGTAAAAGGTGGATTCGTCACTAAAAATGAATTTCGGCGTCAGTCTTTCTCTTTCTTTAACATCGATGTAAAATTAAAGGCAATCTAATGAAACTAAAGCTTGCAAAAATTGCAGTCTGTGCAGCTGAATAAATTAGTATATAATATATATTGAGAATTTTTTAGAATCAGTATTATATAAGTATATATATATATATCATTAAAATTAAATTAGCTCATACTTTTACATTAAACATGCATCGAAGAAACTCAGAGGAAATAACTCCAATAAACGTTCCTATTTGGATTATCATGACACTCAATTACAAGAGAAATAATAGTAGATTCAATTTGGTACTTAAAGGCTTATCGTATTTTTTAATATCTGTATTCCATATATCAGTAATTTGGGCATTCTTAGCTAATGTTAACTCAATGTTCAGAGAAGGAGACATTAAAGAAAATTTGGCTTACTTGTTTATAGATATTTTGACATTTTCCATATGGTATTTCATGTATCGCAAAAGAAAAAATCTGAGGATTCTCATGCAATTCATTGCATCTCACTCCAAAATATTAAGAAATAATCTACACAGAAACTACATGATCATTGAGAATATGTTTCTCATCATTATTTGCCTTTTACCTCTGATTGTATCAACAATATACACTTACCTATCTTATAAGCAAGATGTCAGTAATGATTTTTGGACATTTGGATACTTAATTTATAATAAAAAATTAAAAATTTTAATGGATTTCATATGCCAATACTTATACTTTTCTGTATATTTGGAATACCCCTGTCTTTTTGCTTTATCAATATGCATTCTGATATATTATTATGGACTTTTTATTTTACTGTTTAACTATAAAATATCAACAAAAAATTACATAGAAATGTCTGATAAATATGAGAAGATGTTGAATGGTTACAATCAAATTGAAAGGAAAATTCATGTTTTGAATGATACTTTATCAATGCCTTTATTACTCATCTTGTCTGTTTGCTTCTGTAATTTATATCTAACATTGTCGTTCTTTTTACGTGGTAATATCATTCCAATCCAATTCATAGGATTGACCTGTTACGAATTCACAGGTGTAATTGTTATATGTTCGTTAACAATCTTCAGTTCAAGGATTCCGGAATATATATTGAAAATAAAGACACAAGCAGGATGTTTGTACGATATACCTCAGAATAATAAATCTAATAGATTGTCAGAAATTAACTTTTTGAAAAAACTGAAGGAAAAAGACATTATTCATCTGACCCCTGGTGGTGTTGTGTGTCTTACGCGAAGTTTTCTTCTGTCATCATTTGGAGCTCTCTTTACATATGGGTTAATAATTGCAAATCCAAAATGAAATACACACTATGGAAGTTGTGTTAAATTATAAAGTTAAAAATATTTGAATATAAAATTTACTCTAGAGAGAGAGTCAGTTAGACATACAGCCGTCTCAAGACGTTATTTAGTTTCTTTGTACTTTTATCCAGTATAAAGAAACTAAATAATGTCTTAAGATGATTGTTATACTTTTAACCAGTTCAAGCGAATGATGTATTCATCCAGTGCTATTGCTAGAAAAAAACTTTTATCCAGTTAGAATAGAGTCATACAAAGATCACACATGTTGTTATAATTGTCCTCTACAGTATATTGATAAGTCATTGATCATCTTTCAAAAGCAGGAAAGGTCAAGAACATTCAGATTCTTTAAAAAAAACTACAATTTATTCTGGAGTTTTCTATTAATACAGAGGAGTTTCTTCGAACTTCAAACAAATATCACAGCTACAAAAATGACGCGAATATGGACCACAAAAATTCAAAATGGTAATCACAATTTCTCGTAAAGCAAATGAAACGCACAATCGTTGTAAAATGTTTGTGCATCCTTGTATTGGCTGGTAAGAATGTTTTCTTCCAAGTTTTTCTCGTCAAATAACAATTTTAGACAAGTGTCGGTGACCTATGACATGCGTGCCGCTTGTGGCACGCAGTAAAATTCTCAGTAGCACAATTATAACAAAATTTATTAATTTTTGAATGGGTAGAAATGAATGAACTTGATATGGACCTTATTTGACAAACATTTTCAGAATTAAATACTTTTGTGGTATTACGAAAAAATTCGAAAGAGAGAGAGAGAGAAATGTAAAGATAAATTTACAGCTATTTTTTGTAAATTAATGAATGTCATTGTAGGAGAGATTTAATTGTTTGAAGAGAGAAAAATGCCATTACTATGCTTTCCGCTTTTGATTCTACATATCTAAGTGAAAAATCTTTCCGCGTATGAAAAATATTTTGAGTCTGAAAAAAAACTGTTAAACAGCTGAATGCTGAGAATCATGTGAAAGTGAAAATCACAAATCATATCCCTGATTTTGTGATATGAAAAAAGCGGTGTAAACCCTAGGTTCGCAATTAATTATTTTTTTATTTAACTATAATGAAGGCAAATATTTATGTTTTATGTTGTATGTTTCTTATTTAAATAAATATGCTTAACAGTACGAAATATATGTAAAAATTTCTATTTTTATTTTATGTAATTATTATTATTATGTGTAATTTTCTATTTTTATTGAAGAAATGGCTATATTTTATTCTGTTTATTTTTATGTTAAGAAATATCTTTAAATAATGCAAAATTAATACATAATGAAACTGTAAATTTTTATATTATTGGCCTCTATTATGTAACTCTGCATGCATTATCACAGGAATTGAATAGTTTCAAACATGTCCAAGTGTGTGACACACTCAATCATATTTGTAGATTGGTTTGGCACGCCCTCCCCCACAGCTAAAAGGTTGCCGATACCTGTTCGACCCTTCTGGACTTTTCTAACTGGATCAATTTTTTTTTCGCTAAATTTGGTAAGAAACCAATTTTGTCATCAGGTCTGTCACCAAAAAATCCCCGTTATTTACTTACTTTATTAATAGGGAACTTTATAACGCGCACCAGTAAATTTCAATTTTATTTTTTGAGTTAAAAGTGTGCGCGTTATACGCCGGAATTTACGGTACATGCTTTAAAAAAAAAGACAAGAAAAAATAGAAAACATTCATCGAAATTAACACTAAAGCGAAAAAGCTCATCGTTAATAAAGAGTGTTTTTTTTTCAGGTATAGAAGTTTAAGTTGGCGACCGATTTAACAGCTGTCAAGTGATTTATTCTCAGTTTGGTTTGACAATTCATCAAAACGATCATCAAGCAAGGCGTAGATTCGTCGATTGGGCCCAAAACGAGATTGCCGTTGTTCCCGATTTTCATAAGCGAATTTTGTTTAGCGATGAAGCGCACTTCTGGTTGAATGGCTACGTCAACAAACAAAACTGCCGCATTTGGAGTGAATCTAATCCACAAGTGTGTGTCGAAACACCGTTACATCCAGAAAAACTGACTGTTTGGTGCGCTTTGTGGGCTGGTGGAATCCTTCTTCAAAAACGATGAAGGCCACAACGTTACAGTCAATGGGGATCGGTATAGAGCCATAATTACTAATTTTTCATTCCTGAATTGAACAATCATGATGCCCAGGAGCTGTGGTTCCAAAAAGACGGTGCAACATGTCACACAGCTCGTGCCACAATTGATTTATTGAAAGACACGTTGGGTGACCGCCTAATTTCACGTTTTGAACCTGTGAATTGGCCTCCAAGATCTTGTGATTTAACACCGCTAGACTATTTTCTGTGGGGCTATGTAAAGTCATTGGTCTATGCGGATAAGCCACAAACGCTTCACCATTTGGAAGACAACATTCGCCGTGTTATTGCTGATAAACGGCCACAAATGTTGGAAAAAGTCATCGAAAATTGGACGTCCAGATTGGACTACATCCGAGCCAGCCGTGGCAGTCCTATGTCAGAAATCCTATTTAAAATGTAATACCACAAGATTATCTTTCGAATAAAAAAAATTCATGTCAATCGAATAATACATCTATGTTTTATTGCAATTTAAAGTTCTATACCTCTAAAAAACACGCTTTATATATAAAGGTACATTGTTTAAATAAACACAATATTTTATTAATAATTGTCTTTTTTATTTAATAACTATTTTATTGCTATTATAAAAAAATTTCAAATTTTAAAAAAAATTAAGATCACAATTTTTTAATAGGTAAACTTTTTTATATGTATCATTCACTGTAACAGAAATCCTAGGTTTTCATGTATTTTAGGTATCCGAACACGTTCAGAGTACCTTTTTGACAAAACATATTTAAACATTATAAAGGCTTTTTTAGGACTCAATACCAATAAATACTAATATTTAACCAGCAATATTTACAATGAATTGCCTGAATTTCACAAAAATCACAATTATAAGTGAAATTTTAGCAATATTTTTGTAAAACTTCAAAGCAATTAGAGAAAAAAGTGATAAATTTATATTAGTAAAAGAATTACCAAAACAATCTAGATGCATTTACCTAGAGAATGTATTAAAATTTTAATGCTTTTTTATTAAAATTTGAAAATTTTAGAGCTGATTGAGTAAACGTTATAAGAAAAACCACGCTTTTATGAGACCATTATTTAAATAAGAAACTCTAACTCAAAAAATATTCATACCATAAGAAATATTTTAATACATTCTCTAGAAAATAGCATAAATATCAGGTTCAAAAAGTTTTGTGGAAATACATTTGTAATATCTTGTGTGATCAGACTCGCCATGACAAATTTCGAACAATTTAAATTCCCACTTCTGGTAGATCTAAAACTCACCTCCGGTTTCTTTAACTTTATAAAATTTATTGTAACTTGGCCTCTAAAAAGCGTAGAATCAAAACAAAGTATGTTTTTAAAGCCAAAAGATATCTGTATTTAATAAAACAAAAAACAAAAATATTGGTCTTGTCCGAATTTGGTCATTTTCAACGTGTTCGGATACCTTAACGCTCCGGGCACTGCACTACTCACTGACTAATCACGATATCTCCGGACTTGAAATTTGGTAGGTAGGTTCTCTCCCTTCTCATCATCAGCAGACATCAGCGAAGAACGGATTTTGCAAAGTTCGAACCCCAAGGGGCGTTATAGATAATTATTTCCATTACTAAATCATTAGATGTACAGTCGTGAAAAAAACTTGGTATACAGATTTTTCTTTCATAAAGTAGAGATTCTCTACATAATGATTTTTACGAAAATCGACCTCCAAGTGGCGTTGAGTGCACTTAAGGGGCGTTATACATAATTATTTCCATTTTTAAACTATTAGATGTACAGACTTGAAATTTGGTAAGCGGATTCCTTTCATAGAGTACAGATCCACTGCAAAATGGGTTTTGTCAAAATCGACACCCAAGTGGCGTTGTAGAGAATTAAGTGGCATTATAGGCAATTAACTTCTTTTTTAAATTATTAGACGTAAAATCTTGAAATTTAGTAAGCTGATTCCATTTATTAAGTAGAGATCCGCTATAAGATGGGTTTTGTGAAAACCGTTTCCTAAGTGGCGTTGCGGGGGCTTAAGGGGCGTTATAGATCATTATTTCCATTTTTAAACTATTAGACGTACAGTCTTGAAATTTGATAAGCGGATTTCTTTCATGGTGTAGAGATCCGCTACAAGATCGTTTTGGGGAAAATTGATCCCCAAGGGTCACTGAGGGGGATTAAAGGGCGTATAATAGATAAATATTTCCACTTTTCAACTAATAGAACCACCTGCTTGAAAATTAGAAGGTATGTTCCGTTCATGGAATAAAGTTCCTTTTACAAAGATTTTTGCGAAAACGGACCCCCAAAGGAGTGGGGTTGCGAGGGATTAAGGCATGTTATAGAAAAATTCCTGTTTTTGAATTTAACTCATTTACTTGAAATTTGTTGAGCACGTTTCTTTAGTTGAATATAGTTCCACTAAGAATGGGTTTTCCGGAAATCAACTCCAGAGGGAAGCGGGGAGAGCTATTGGGACGTATTGATAGACAAAATTCTCGTTTTTAACTTCTAAGACTATAATAATAAAATTTGGTTTGCGTGCTTCTTTTGTTGAATTGGAATCCACTAAGAATGCTGTCAACGAGGTATTGATGATAAAAATTCCGTTTTTACTCTGATAGATTTAGACTTGAAATTTAGCACGCATGTTTATTTTATGGAGTAGAGATCCACTGAAAGTTGCTTTGGTGGTAATCCACTTTATTATTAGGTTAAGTGAGCGAAAAAAATCTTTCTACTTCTATTTTAGATATAAATATGAATTAGATATTATAATTTATGTTCTTTTTATATCAAGGGGCGAGAGTGTTACAGCTATAAATATATTTTTCAATACAATCGAATTATTAATGCTAGATACCAATAATTCATATATATGTAAACAGTATACATATATAAAACATCGTGAAATACCCAGTGAAGCGGGTGGGTAACGGCTAGTTTTATATAAATTTCTGAATATTCACAAAAATTGGTGAAGTAAAATCTTGTACTGAAATCAAATTGTAAAATTTTTAAAAAATTTAAACACTGTATTAACTTTTATATTAAATATAAAAACTCATTTATGAATATTGCTATATTAAAGTTTCAGTCATTTGTAAATATATAAATAATAATGAAGCGAGGCGTGTCTGTGGAAAATAAGTACCGTTTCGTTTTACCGCAACCGCAGCTGTAGTATCGGAGTTCAACGCTTGCGCACACGTGTCCCTAGTTGATTGTTAGTCCAGTGACGCCATTGCTGTTGGATTGTGTTGTTTTTACACGTGTTAATGAACCCTTAAAATATTTAAGATGATTAATGATCCCGCCGACAATGAAGTGCGTTTCGTAATCTGTATTTTGAAAACAAGGAATATTAAGCCAATTTAAATTAATCGTCAACTTGTAGAGGCTTATGGTGAAAATGTAATGAGTGATGGAAAGGTGAGAAAATGGGTTCGAGAATTCAATGATGGGTGCACCAGTGTTCATGGCGATGCACATAGTAAGCAATCTTCTATTATGACGATGGTTTCGTTGACAAAATGAAAGAGAAAATTTGCGAAAACAGACGGTTCACAATAAGATTGCATTGTTATGACTTTCTACGAAGAGTTGTGTTCAGCAATGTCTAACTTAACTGGTGGCATCTTTCTTTGAAAAAGGTATAGACAAGTTGGTTTACCGATATGACGAATTTCTGAGCAATGGTGGTAACTAATGTAGAAAGACAGTAATTTTATTTTAAAAATGTTTTTTGTGTGGGTTTTTCAATACGGTACTTAGTTTCTGGACACACCACGTATATATATATATATACACGATGGTGGTATATGGTTGTTGTAGTGATCGAATTATTCAATGTAAAGAAATATCTTCTTAATTAGCATCTAATGTTAAGTACTGATCACACCACAGAAAATAGTTACTGGACAACAGCAATTGGACTTCAGGACAGCATTGGCAACACAATAAGCATGCACGAAGGCAAAAGGGGAAGTGTAATGAAAGCTTGACATCTTTGGGAAATGGAACGCGAAACATTCCTCCATCCCATATCGAAATGTATTTCGATCTTGAAGTGGAGTGGCCTGGATTGAGAGGGAGCTTCCTGATTAGTGAACTATAAGAATCGGTGAGTTAACACTCTATTAGTTCCTTGGAAGTAATGGGACAGAAATTGATTGAAAAAGTGTTTGCCTGTGTGGGTTGCAGATTGAGAATATTTTAAAATTAAGAAAGGAAACATGAAAGTAAAATGGTAAATTAGAAAATGATCATTCGCCACGAGGGGCATGACGAAATTAATTACTAGGGGGGATTATACGAGTCCAGAAGGATTCTTCTGGATCTCTTAGTATTGACATTGAAATTATAATTTAAAAGAGGAAGGGACAAATAACTGACTATTTATATGAAGCGGCAAATCTCGCATGGCTTTTTCTAATTGAGGCTATGTTTGGTGGAAAACTACCACTTGATAGTTTCTGACGCAAGTAAGCTCTTAACTTCTAAGATTAGATTACGATTAAATCCCGTTTATACGGGTAAGCTAGTTAAATATTTAAAAGTGGGTCCCGAATGAAAGGACCATGAAAAATTAAAAAGTTATTCAGGATGAAAAGGAAATTATTACATACATACATACATACTAACCATTTTCCACCCGCTTTTATGGCTATTTCATGATTTTGTATGACTATATTTTGTTTTTTTTAAGTTATTGTTATCTACATCCCAGCATTAAGCTTTCTAATGCATTCAAATGCATTTTACAGCCTTCGTCTCTTGATTTAAAAAGGTCAGTACTTGAATTTCTAAGCCGAAGTATATTTATTTTTAACGCTCTCGTAATTTCCTCACGGAAGTAAATTTTCGCAAAGTCCCTTCTTAGTGGATCTCAGCCGTTCTCAGCAAAAAAAGAAATCCTTCCCAAATTTCAAGTCTGTAGATTTAATTCTTCAAAAAATGGATTTTTTTATCTATTACTCCTCGCGTCCACTTTCTCTTCCTTAAGAAATTTTCGCAAAAGTAGTTCTTATCGGATCTGTAGTCAATATAAGAAAAACGCGTGCCAAAATTCAGGTTACCAAAGTAGGTCTAATAGTTTTGATCGCTTATTGAGTAAGATTGAATGTGTGTGTGTCGATTTTCTGCTATATACATCCCTACCACACATATATATATACACTCAGGAACATTGAAAATAGCAACCCAAGAAGAAAGCTACGTACGATCGCGAAACATTGCAAATAAATACAGCGTAATGTGATATGCAAATGATCTAAGTTTTGTGCCAATACGCATGTTCATACTCGCCGAGGTGGCGCTACAATCAGAAAGAGGGTGCTATATAAGCCAGTGCAAATTCGAAGATTCATAAACGTGACCATTACTCGCCGATTGTAGGAAGACTTTGGTAAGCAAAACATGCCAGGAAAACGTGCTAGAAGCCATTTCTCACAGTTAAGCCAGTTTGAAAAGGGCCTGATCATCGGGATGAAAACTGCAGGCTGGTCGACGCACCGTGTTGCTGACCAGGTGCATCGTTCGGAGTGTGCCGTTAGAAATTGTTGGGAGCAGTGGACACGAGAAGGTACCCACGCATGGAAAACCGGGTCTGGAGCGACCAGGAAGACCACGAAGAGAGAGGAACGAAATATCGTTCGGCAAGCACTTGTGACCCCACAGTGACTCGTTCAACGATACGAGCAGACGTAGGCGTAGCAATTGCTCCACAAGCAATTTCTAGACACCTTGCAGAAGCAAATTTTAAATCCAAGCGCACTTTCCATGCACTCCCTCTAACACCGAAACATCGGCGACTGCGTCTACAGTGGTGCCAAGCCAGATCAATCTGGAATGTCACAGATTGGAAAAAGGTTGTATTTAGTGATGAATCCCGGTTTGTTTTGGGGACAGATGATAACCGTGTACGGGTATGGAGGCACCCTGGTGAGCGGTACAATTCCCCCCACACTGTTCTACTTCATACTGCCCGCACATCTAGTGAAATGGTCTGGGAGGCCATAGCCTATGATAGCCGGTCCACTTTAATTGTGATGCGTGGAACCTTAACGGGCAAAGGTTACGTTGATGATATTCTTCGACCCCATGTGGATCTTTCCTAAATGGTGTCGCAATTTTCCAGCAAGATAATGCTCGTCCGCATACAGCAAGAGTTGCTCAAGACTTCACGTCATTTTCAGACTCTTCCATGGCCAGCCCGCTCCCCCGATTTGTCCCCTGTAGAGTACGTGTGGGATCAGCTCAAACGGCAGATGCCATCGTGTCACTCTGTACATGATTTAGAGTTGGTTGTTCAAGATTTGTGGGCTCATCTGCCTCAGGACAGCATAAGATGTCTAATCAACTCAATGCCGGACCGTGTGACGGCATGTATTGCAGCTGGAGGTGGTCCAACGTGCTATTGAAGTTGCCCAGTATTTGTGCCGTTGCTCACCCTGTATTCGTTTAACTGTCTTGTTTTTGAGATCAAGTGAATCTCTCATCTGTGTCATTATGTGTATTAAATTTCATTTCAATCCGATGCTTTCTTCTCTGGTCACTATTTTCAATGTTTCTGAGTGTATGTACAAAATATTAATAGTCGAAGATATATCTCAGCTTGGACACTTCTTAGATATTATATTAATAGTGATTATTATGAATCTTTCCGTGTCAGTCATTGACACGTTCATTTTATTTCCTTAACGTTACACTTAGAAGTTACGCAAGGTGGAGGACCACGTAACTCTGAACCTTAGTATTTTAATCTGAAGCATCACTCTTCTAACTTCTTCATCACAGTAACGTGAGGGTTTTAAGCCTTCATAGCTGTAATGTGCATAAGTCGCTTCACTTCAGTGAGTTTTTAATAGACCAAGATTCGAATCCATGATTCCCTAGCAATAACGCCGGTCGTGAATTCATGACCATGATCATTTCCATTATCGTTCAAAAGCAATTCAAAAATGAAGACAGAAAAAATTTGATAATATGTAATCATTTAAAAAGGGTTGTAGAATATTGATTGTGGTGCAATGCACGTCATCGATTTATAGAAAAAATTAGAGAGTCTCACTTTCTTAAATTGATTTCATTTTAATAATGAAATTTTGCATTTTTCGCTTTACCTCATCTATTGAGTCATTCAGTTTGAAATGAACACAAAGCTTTTGTATTGGTGAAAGACATGTTTCTCCAATAAATATTAAAAAATGAAATTCATTGATTTTTATAATAACTCAGTTTAATACTTCTAAGGAGTAATTTGCTTTATTTGTTCTGAAAAAATCATTGTCAATTCATGAAGCATAATATGGAGATTGGAAGATAACTTTATCTCCTAAGTTTTCTTTGTCATAAATTGATTCTCGAAGTGGCTAAGGTTTCATGTCGTCGACTGAGATCATTCATATAATCCATGAATTACAAGGCAAAATTCCTTTTCGGCCCATTCTACATTTCTAAAACCAGTTTTAACATTTATCGTGATATAATATTTCAAATCTAATATACTATGAAGCATTTTCAATCCATTTTGATTCCAGAGAGCAAAATCATTCGTCATTGAATCATTTTGTCAGTGGCGAAAATTTACAGTAGATTTTATAAAACTGCTTCAGTGGTATCCTTTAATGATGATATTTGGACATAATCCACACTTTAAACTAGAAGATAATCTGGACCGGTTAATTAACGTTAAATTTTACTTCTGTCATTCTTGTCTAGTTATGGGAGAGAAACTGCTAACGTGCACCTCTTCGAGAAGAAAGTGTTATGCTTCTAAAATACTTTCTGAACAAACATTTAGGTAAAGTGCTTTTTTTTTATCTATTACTGAGAGTGATATGTTTCCTTGTTCGATTGATTATATTTTGGAACGCAGCGGCGTAACGGAGAATATTAGGGCCCCTTTTCAAAGTCAGATTTTGGGCTCCAAGCCTAAATATGTTCTTGACATCATTCAGGCTGCAGGCCCCCTAAAGTCCTACTCCCCCCGCGATGCCGAGGTGTACGTTACGCCACTGTTGGAACGTATCCTTTGAAATAATTAGCAGCTTTTAGTTTAAATTGTGTATGTATATGACGCCTACACAGAAGACGTTCTTATCACAGAGAGTGATTTATGAGTAAAATGTCATAAGTAAAAGAGTAGTGTTTTATGAATAAAATTTTAGTTAAAACATTAGGGTACGTTCCTTTAATAGAATTGCACTCTAGTGTTCAAATTATGGCCTACCGCTTCTGTGATAATGGTTGATATTTGCGATGGGTATGAACTGCCTATCTGTGGATGTATAGACATATACTGAAAGAAGAAACAAAAAAGAATCGCCCGCCGAGTTAACTATCGAAAACTTTTTTTTTTCCTGTGCTGCGTCAGTCACCAAATTTATTAACTGTAAAGATTAAAAAAACAAAATTTTAAATTTTTACAGATATTTCATAAGTGCTTTATACTCGAAAGAAAAAATAGAGAATTGGTCGTATGAAATTATATACTATTGTTGAGTTATATCATAAAAATAAAAATATTGTATTGTAATAAACAGTAATAGGAAACACACACACAGTAATGAAATTTAAAATTTAAAACAAATTTTTAACATTGAAGGAAAAGTGGCTTTGGCTCAAACTATGTCTTTTCAACCTGAAATACATAATGTTCATGAACATTAATTACCAAACACAAAATTAACTGTATTTAATTGTATATTTTTGTGATTAGTTGCATTTTTATTGTATTGAAAATTGTATTATTGAAATTTCTTTTAATATTCATAGAACATAAAACAATCAAGCATAAACAACCATTTAGAAACTTTTGAAGATATAATCAACTACCAGTAATTATTTTGGTTCAGTAAATTATTCCATTCTTGAATGCCATTACAAGGTTATATTCATAATTTCCTTCGAGTTTCCGAATCGTTATAATAATAAACCTAAGGCGAATACAGCAAGAAAGAACATTTGAAAGGATACAGAAACACAATTCAAGTTTTATTTACATACCTTGGAAGTGTTCTAGATGTGAATCCTTGATAACACCGTATACACAAACGCAATATCCCAGTTCCAGTCACACTCTACTCAACTTGGCACTATCAACGTTATTGAAAAAGACCTCGTGAAGCTGAACAGTGCAATGTTAATATTCAATCAAACACTCACTAACCGTTATTGACAGCACATGTTGTCCTTAGAGTACCAAGATACTCTCAAACATCACAAAGAAAACGGAGAGGAATTCCATCTTGTCAAAAAACTAGAATATCAACGTCATGATTCTGTAATTGCGGCATTAACCATAATTGTTATTGTTGTTTCTTACCCCAGATGTGGTGTAGCTTGGTTGCACCATCTCTATAAAACCGAAAATCGCCAAAAAATTCAAAAATAAAATAGGATTTCCTAAAAGTTCGTCAATAGTAAAATTCGAGCAATTAAAAATATAACTTGGGGAGGACCGATCCGCCTCACATTTATGACACTTTGGAAAGACTCTGTTTAAAAGTAAAAGATTCGATGAGCCCACCAAAAAAGCGTTTTAGGGCCGTCTGATGATTCCTATGAATATTAAAATGGTCACACCAACGAGGTATTTTCCCAGAACACCGTAAGCAGAGGGAATTCACCAAAGTACGTTTCATTCTATCCTATAAATGAAGGAAAGCTCGTCTACAGTTAGACAAGTGTTACCACGTAATGTTCCAGCAGTGGCAGACTTGACCAATTATCGGCTATCTCGCTGCCATTCAACCCTATAAGGGAGAGGACACATTGAAAGTAAAGAGTGTCTTGGAGAAAGTCGAACCACAACATCCAGAATATTTAGGTTTGTCATATCCCAGCAATTTTTCAGTGAGAATTACTATGAAACCAAGCACAATTGTAGCATATCTAAGTACACTACACCGGTAATGGTAGTAGTCTGTGTAAAAAAAATGGCTCATAGACATGTGAGGAGGTGATAGCACAAAATTTGTTAACTTTTGAGGAATCGTGATAGTGTTCCACTACACAATAAACATTTTCAAAACCCCAATGGAGTAAGTTGAGGCAGTTTACCTTGATGGACAAGTGAAAGGTGGATTCGTCACTAAAAATGAATTTCGACGTTAGTGTTTCCCTTTCTTTAACATCGATGCAAAATTAAAAGCAATCTAATGACAGTAAAGCTTGCAAAAACTGCAATTGGTGCAGCTGAATAAATTAGTATATAATATATATTGAGAATTTTAGAATCAGTATTATATATATATATATATATATATATATATATATATATATATATATATATATATATATCATTAAAATTAAATTAGCTCATACTTTTACATTAAACATGCTTCAAAGAAACTCAGAGGAAATAACTCCTATAAACGTTCCTATTTGGATTATCATGACACTCAATTACAAGAGAAATAATAGTAGATTCAATTTGGTACTTAAAGGCTTATCGTATTTTTTAATATCTGTATTCCATATATCAGTACTTTGGACATTCTTAGCTAATGTTAACTCACTGTTTAGTGCACGAGACATTAAAGAAAATTTGGCTTACTTGCTTATAGATATTTTGACATTTTCCATATGGTATTTCATGTATCGCGAAAGAAAAAATCTGAGGATTCTCATGCAATTCATTGCATCTCACCCCAAAATATTAAGAAATAATCTACACAGAAACTACATGATCATTGAAAATATGATTCTCATCTTTATTTGCCTTTTATCTCTGATTGTATCAACAATATACACTTACCTATCTTATAAGCAAGGTGTTAGTAATGATTTTTGGACATTTGGATACTTAATTTATAATAAGAAATTCAAAATTTTAATGGATTTCATATGCCAATACTTATATTTTTCTGTGTACTTGGAATACCCCTGTCTTTTTGCTTTATCGATATGCATTCTAATACAGTATTATACGCTTTTTCTTTTACAGTTTAAATGTAAAATTTCAACAAAAAATTTAACAGAAATGTCTGATAAATATGAGAAGATTTTGAATGATTACAACCAAATCGAAAAGAAAATTCATCTTTTGAATGATACTTTATCAATACCTTTATTACTTATCTTGTCTGTTTGCTTCTGTAATTTATATATAACATTGTCACACTTTTTACATGGTAATATCACTCCAATCCATTTCATAGGATTGACCTGTAACGAATTCACAGGTGTAATTGTTATATGTTCGTTAACAGTCTTCAGTTCAAGGATTCCGGAATATATATTGAAAATAAAGACACAAGCAGGATGTTTGTACGATATAACTCACAGAAATAATTCTAATAGATTGCCAGAAATTAACTTTTTGAAAAAACTGAAGAAAAAAAAATTATTCATCTGACCCTGGTGGTGTTGTATGTCTTACGAGAAGTTTTCTTCTGTCATCATTTGGAGCTCTCTTTACATATGGGTTAATAATAGCAAATCCAAAATGAAATACACACTATGGAAGTTGTGTTGAATTATAAAGTTAAAAATATTTGAATGTATAATTTCCTCCAGAGAGAGTCAGTTAGAAATACAGCCGTCTCAAGACGTTATTTAGTTTATTTATACTTTTATCCAGTATAAAGAAACTAAATAGCGTCTTAAGAGAAGACTGTTTTACTTTATCCAATTCCAGCGAATGATGTATTCATCCATTGCTGCTACTAGAAATAAACTTTTATCCAGTTAAAATATAGTCATAAATAGATCACACATGTTAATGTAATTGTCAGCTACATTATTTTGTTACGTGATTGATCATCTTTTAAAAGCGGGAAAGGTCAAGGGACAGGCAGATTCTTTAAAAAACACTGATATTTATTCTGGGATTCTCTAGTAATTACAGAGGGGTTTCTTCAATCTTCAAACAAATAACACAGCTTTAAATATAGCACGAATATGGAACACAGCAATTCAAAACTGTAATCACAATTTCTAATAAAGCAATCGCTGTAAAATGTTTGTGCGTCCTCGTATGGACTCTATATTAGCTGGCTGCCACTTGTGGCACGCACTGCAACTCTCAGTAGCACTCCGAACTACTCTACAAGTTTAAGAGTTTTTGAATGGATAGAAATACTCGCAGATGAATTTGAAATGGCCCTTATTTGAAAAACATTTTCTAAATTAAGTACTTTTGCGGTGTTACGAAAAAATCTGAAAGGTAACTCTAAAGATAAATTTACAGCTATTTTTTGTAAATTATTGAATGGCATGGCTAGAGAGATTCAATTGTTTGAAGAAAGAAAAATGCCCGTACTATGCTTTCCACTTTTGATTCTACATATCTAAGTGAAAAATATTTTAAGTCTGCAAAAAAACTGTTTAACAGCTGAATGCTCAGAATCGTGTGAAAGTGAAAGTCACAAATCATATCTCTGATTTTGTGATATGAAAAAAGCGGTGCGAACACTAGTTTCGCAATTAATTATTGTTTTTATTTAACTATAATGAAGGCAAAAGTTCAGACGTACGAGTCTGAGCTCCCAGTTTCTTATGATCACAACATAGACAGAGAGAGCACGTAAAGTCCTTTGCAGCCCTTTTTAGGGCTTTTTATATCAAGGGGGTTGCCTCTAATGCTAGGATTGTTTTGAGGGATCGAATTTTCGATTTTTTAAGGAAAAATGACTGACTCGGAAAGGGATATTGACTCAATTTCAGGAGTATCGTACAAGTCGAGGTTTTCTATTTCCTCGCTTTCAAGAAACTCTACCTCAGGTTCTTCTCTCTCAAATTGCGAAAGGCGAAGAAGAGCAACGGCGACTATCGAATCTCTGGATAAAAATATAACCATGCAACAAAACCTAATGGACAATGATTTGAAAAATGGACAACACGGAGACAACACTGCTCTTCAGAAAAACTCTGAGACACTTAAGGAGATCAAGAACAACCTGGTAAGTGAGCTACGGACTTTACCCCCATGCATTGACCCAGACTGTCCTGACCACACTATCATATCAAAAACCAATGAACCAGTATTAGATTTCTCTAAACCTAAGGATAAAAAGAAACCCAAAAAACGCAAATGTAAAAAACAAGATTCGGAGGGCTTTGCCTTTCCCACCAAATCTGCTAGACCTACCACCCCAACGCAAGTACTTGAACCCATTCTCCAACTCAGAATAATTTCGAAAACCTAAGTCAGGAACCCGAACCAATGATTGAATCTAATCAAGAAAAAGAATCCCCCATATCCAGGCCCCCATTCCCTATTACTCTGAAAAAGGTAAAAAATTACAGAGAGCAATTAAAGAAGATTAGTGAAAACTTCCCGAACATTACGATTAAAACGGCAGGAGAATACATCAAGCTTTTTCCAAAATCGGAAGAAGAAAAAAGAAACCTTACCCACTTTTTAGAATTAGATAAAGAATACCAATTTTACGTAACTCAGCCTAAGGAAAATAAACCACTCAAAGTTGTCTTAAAAGGTCTCCCGCGCGCTTCATTGCTAGAAGACATTCAAATTGACTTAGAAGAACTTGGCTACACTATTATTAGTTGTAGTCAATTAATTTCCAAGGGAACTAAATTTCCAAGAGAACTTTTTTCTTCGTTACGCTTCCCCGAAATCATATAAATACCACTATTTTTGACCTCCCCCATTTAGGATTTATACAAATTAGAGTCGAAGGATTTTCAATTAATGGAGTTACCCAATGTTACAAATGTAACAATTTCTTTCATACTGCAGCAAATTGTTTCATAAAACCACGTTGCCTCAAGTGTGGAAAAGAACACACTACTAAAGAATGTGATATAAATTCCAGATTAGAAAATCCATTTTGCATTAATTGTCAACAATATGGGCACTCTGCTTGTTACACTAAATGCCCTAAATTCCCAAAACCTAGAAAAGGAGCTCCTACTGTAAATAAAACCAAAAATAATTTTAATAGCACCAAAGTTGTCGAGGGCTTGTCTTTCGCCAACGTCCTTTCAGGAAATACCCCAATCATTAATTCAACCCAAATTGAAATCAATCCCCAGGAAAGCCAAAGCACCTCCCAATCTCACATTACCACCGAAACTAATGCAAACGAAGCTCAAAACATCATGGAACTTTTCAAAATAGTTGTTAACATCGTTAAACACACAGTTTCCAAAACTAATTCATATTCTCCCAGCACTCAAAGCAAGTAATGATATTAAAGAACAAACGTTCCTCATTTTATCAGCTCTTATGAATGAATCTGATTAATTCTATCCCCTAATTCACTAGTCTAAAATCAAAATTTCTCATTTTCCTTTTTTATTTCCATTAATTTCTCTTATCACCATTTGTTTTTCGTTCTTAAAATCAGTTGTTTAATTTTTTCCTACCGGGTCAGACAGTTTTGAAGTCCAGTAGCTCACAAACCAATAGCAATGTAACCGCTGAAACCATCGCCTCCACCCCATTGGTTTGTGTCTCCGAAGCCACACCTCCTACTCACCAAACAACGATAACATCGCAATTGAACCTCAGTGCAAGATATGAGGCAGAGTGAAGGGACCACTTCACAGTCCTCTCTCCGAAGTAATCGCTCTCTCTTGTCTACAGTCCTTTGTCATGTAATCAGCCGGCTGCAACGCGTTCTATGTATGTCTGTCTGTGTTTGTGCCATTATGTTTGCTTCTTGTTATGTGTAATGCCGTCCCTACTGGATCTTTATGTGTTTCCGGATGTGAATAAAAAGAAATAACGATTTGCATGAGTGCCTCTTCGATAATACCGTACTCGTCCACGCTCCGGCCACGCCCTACCTTTGGTTTGGTTCGCCATTGTTTAAGTCAACCACTATCCAGAAATATTATAAAAATATGTAATATATATACATGAATTTGTGTATGTAGTGTACACAATTCATTAGTAGTTATAATTTACTACCTGTAAAGCAAATAAAAGAGCTGGAAAATTACGAACTGCATTTTACTGCTTTGATTTCATTTGATTATACCAGAGGTTATTAAGATCCAGACACAAAATAAGATATAGTTTCGTAAATATCTGTTAAATAATTTTCCTATATCATTTTTTCCACTGTACCGTATGAGTACCGTAAAATGCGGCGCATCGCGCGCACCAGCGTGTATCCAGTGGCGTAACGTTCACCCCCGCACTGCGGGGGGGCCCAAAGCTAGGCTGACGCCATAAAGGTAGAATTTCACAAAATTAGCTTTTCATTTTTTTTATTCTAATTTTCCAGCGATTTTCAAATTGGCGATCTAACATCATTCAAAATCAAAACTTTGATCGCTTATTAGATATCTTAAATCCAATAACCAAATCAAAAAAACATTTTAATTTGCTGTAAAATTTGCTCCGCGACGAAAGAGATACTTTTCTTTTGTGGGTTTTCTTTCCAAATCTAGGGAGAAAAAAAAGATGTTACTTTTTACTGAAGTAGCAAAGTAAACTTATTGTCGTCTTTAGCCCCCCGCCACATGTATTTCATTTTCATTTAGCGAACTTGTAAATAACGTACATTTGTTATGCTTTTTTCATGAAAAATAGTATTGCGATACTTGAAAACGCATAGAGAGCATTTTAAATGATTACATGGTCTAGATTTATGATTTAGAAACCCATATGCCCACAGAAATTTCCGTAGATTTATGAGTATTCCATCAAATAAAGCATAATGAGAAATGTTTCACAAAATTGTTTTTTTTTAGAACATATATATTTTTTATATTCAATGCACTTCAATATAGGGAGTGTTCCTGCGCTGTTAAAACATTTTGATCTCACTTTTCTCTCTTGTAATATTAGAACTGTTTTTTAAAAACTGTTTATTCTGGTTCTTATATTGTTATTTTGTTAATAAGACAAGAAGAAACGCGGCCCTAAAATGAGTGGTTCTCAAAAACGAAAAATTCTAAAAAAAAGGAGTATAATATTAATAGCAAATATGCAAAATTGGATAACTTTTTAATATCCGCAAGTTCATCATCTTGTGCAAGTTCTAGTAGTAGTAATGCCAGGGAACTTGATGAACAATGTCAAGCTCATCCCGGGATTCATAAACGAAGAATTTGGTAAGTGATACCTTTCTTCTATCATAAGGATCTGAAATCAAAAATATTACTTTACAGTGTTTGTGTTTTTCTTAGTGTATCGTTTTTACTTAAGCTACCAGGTTATCAGTCGACTGTTGTTAGATTTTCCATTTTTTATATACTATAAATACTCTCCAATGTTAAACGTTATTTACTTTGTTTACTCAGACACAGGTTGATTTTATATTCAGTTATAAGTTTAATATTTAAATATTTTTACGTGATGTGTAAAGGTATATTATGTTATGGTTTTGCAATTCTTTGTATATATATACATATATATATATATACGGCTTGTGACCCAAGATCTGACCTTGCGGGGGGCCCAATTATACGCCACTGCGTGTACCTATACTTTCAAGCTGTATTTGTTAATTTTTTGGTATATGTGCCTTATAACTCGCACACCTTTTTTAATTATGATGAAACCTGAAATGTACGCCCGCATTTAAAGTTATTTATTCGATGTATTATTCTAAGCTTTAGAAAAAATGGTATAATTCTAGAACTACAACCCTTTATGCTCTTAAGAGGGTAGCCATTTCTTTTAAATATACAGTATTTCGATAGATATAGAAAAATCTTATTTTTGTAATTTTTTTTATTTTTATACCCGAAGTATAACGCGCACGCGTAAATTTTGATCTTTTTTGTGTGTTTAAAGCTTTTTATGCTCCGGATTTTTTTAGTATTTTGGTCATTTTAACATAAAAACCATTCTTGATTTGCTATCCAAGCTGAAATTCTGTGAAAACCATTTAATTTAGCAAAAATAAGCTCTTATAGTTATTCATTCGTCTTGTGCTTGTTTCCCTTTTTCATTCTAGAATTAATACTACAGCATGAATTAAGATTACACAGTACCCTAAAAATAAAAATTTCATATTTACCATTTTTTTTTAGTTTTTTCTTGTGACTCATATTATTAAAAAATTTGCCACCAAATTTCAAATGTGTTAACATTTTAGTTTTCAAGATTTTGGAAGTTTTCTGAGCTATGGTTTCGGTTTCATTTTAAAGTACTTTTACACTCTTAAATTAAATAATTTTAAAATATTTTTGAGCACACTCAATAATTTTAGTGTGAAATGTTTATTCATTTCAATTTTCATTAATAAAATCATTTCTGCTTTATCATGTTTTAAGTTTCTTGAGTTCTCATAACTAATTAATTCAGATTGATTTCAAAGCCAATTCTTTTTTAAAAATAGTTTATATGACTTCTTTATTTATCATTAATTTTTTTCTGTTGAGAGAATGCCATGGTCAAAACGTTCTCAGGTTGCTGTGAGTAGCAATATTTCGTTGTTGTTGTTGTTGTTTCTTATCCTCTAATTGTCTGACGAAGTCAGACAAGATCCATTAAATTGTTGACCCTCAAAAAATCGATAACAAGAAGGGGAGAATCGATAACAAGTCTTCTCTGGAAAGACCCAGACAGTCCAGGATATGTTCGGCAGAGGCCTGCTGAACCTTGCACTTGAGCAGAACTTAAAAGTCTTCCTGCCCTCAAAGAAGGAGAGACTTTTCGTGTGTCCACTAGCCAATCTGGAAATGGCCGTTTTAGATGCTCTGTCGCAGTTGAGATCCAGAAAAGAGCCCGGTTCCCTGGCCGCATACCAGTGGTGGGAGGGAGGAATCTTCCACTCCTTAGATAGTTGCCTATTAACTTTGGACTGGTGCTCTGAGTAGGTAATGGCAGGCGAGGAGGTTGTTAAGAGACTACAGCCCTCTCTGGCTAAGCGGTCCGCTTGCTCATTTCCAAAGATGTCAACATGGGATGGTATCCACTGAAAATGAACATCGTGATGCTTTGAAATAAGTTTGAGATTGTGAAGGATGGAGATGCTTGTTTTGTCTCCTACTTGAGTCCAATTGTGTAGATGTTGAAGGGAACTGCGACTGTCCGACAAAATCCAGAGTTCTCCATAGTCACTTTCATTGATAATAGCTTCGAGGCCAAGTTTGATTGCCATTAGTTCACTTTTAAAGACCGAAGAGAAATCCGGGTTACGGTGACAGAAATAAAAGTTTTGACCAGAATTTTCTATGTAGATTCCACTACCTGCACGATCGTCTAGTCTACTGCCATCTGTGTAAATTTTAATGGCGTCACAGGGGATTTCATTAATACTTTCCAATGCAAGTTGCCTAAGATGAGCTGGGATGAGATCTTGCTTTGTTACCGGGGCAGACATGTTGAAGTGGAAGTGGACTCTGGGAAGTCCCTCTGATGGACTTAAACAAGATTTTAAGGAGTGGGGTTCGATATGAGATGAGGGCAACTGCAGATGATCAGCATAACTGAAAGGGCTGTTTCTCTTCAGTCTCTGATTATTGTGCCAATTGTTAAAGTATAGAGAGGTTTTGTTGTGATGTCCATAGCTAGAAAGTTTATTGAAGTAATTGGTGAGGATATCTTTGCTTCTAAGATGAAGAGGTTGGAGATCAGCCTCGAAGAGGACAATTTCTTTCGGGCAACTACGTCTCAATCCAGTAATAATTCGCGCAGCACCGAGCTGAATCTTTTCCAATTTCTCAAGACTGGCGGCGGACGCACAGCAGTACACTGGAAAACCGTACTCTAGTATGAGCCTAATGAGAGCCAAAAAGGTGTCTCTCAATGTTACAGCATCGGCTCCCCAGTCTTTGCCCGCTATAAATTTAAGAAAATACTTAAACGTTTTCTTCATTTTGAGACAATATGATCTATGTGCTTATGACTTGACCATTCAGGATCAAGGACATATCCGAGATATTTTGGGTGATTTTCATAAGCAAGACAATATTTCGTAGAAATGGTTTACTACTGAAAATGATGTATCTAAAAATCAGTCCTCAGCTGATAAGGCAATTAGACTTCCGAATACAAGTATTCTGAATTCAAGTATTGCAGGTAAAACTGAATATTTCCTTTTGTACCGGACTAAATTATACTAAACATATTGTAGTTTGCTTTTTTTTTTTTTTTTTGGTATTTTAAAGTTGTACAACAAGAGCTAAAAAACTGCCTAATTGCCCGATTTAAAACTAAAAAAAATTATATTTCAGGAACACACTATTTTAAGCTTAAGTTAGTATCATTATTATTTTGTACATAAATGTTTTGTATTTAAAAACTTTTGAGAAAATATTAGCTTAAGATTAAGCTGAATAAACTGTCATCATAACAACTGCTATCAATATTATGCAAAAATGTATCTTGAATTTAAAAAAATAATTTCACTCATATTTAATTAAAAAAGTGCTTTAATACAGAACATACATTGAAAAATAACATATTAAAAAATTAGAGCTTTACAGGACTTATAAGTTTTTGTTTTTTGCCTTTACAAACTTTAAATACGTTTTTCTCGGGCTTTCAATTGTGAAAGTAAAAGTGTTTTCTAATCCCTAGGGCTTTTTTTCTGTTCATTATAGAGCCCTGAAGGTTTTTTGTATCTACTCCCAAACGTATGTTCTACAAAAGTTAGTATGGATTTATATATATATATATATATATATATATATATATATATATATATATATATATAGTGCTGAGAGATCTCCAGAGAGTTATTTTTTTTAAATGCTAAATTGACTATTTAAAAAGTTTTCGTGTTTTTCCCAGGTTTTTCTCCAAAAATAATTATTAAAAATCGACAATGAAACAAATTTTCAAATCCTTACTTACTCTTGCTTGCGATAATCTTAGAAACATAAATAACTTTAAATGACTAAACAATTTCAAAAATTGAGTATTTCATAAAAGTTTGAAAAAATCCTCAAAAATTCCGATTTTTTTAAAATTGTAAAGCAATGGTTGGTCAAACTGACGTTTTACTTTCAGAATCAACTTAATAATATAACCTGAATATAAAACTTAAATTATTTTTACTGTTACTGTCTCAAAAGAATTTTTTTGATAAAGGGTACTGTGTGGTCTTAAGGTCAAATTTTGTTTGTTTATGCTTGATAAACTTGTGTTTGAATTAGACGTATTGAAAATGTTGTTCTATGACGTGGAGATTTTTTTAAATGCACAGTATACCTGAAAATAAAATAAATGAAACATGCAAAATATACTGTCAATTATTTAATATAATTATGTATTTTAATAATTATTTTAATTTTTATTTTTAGTTATTTATATATTTTTAGATTCAAAAATTTTGCATTAAGACAGTGATATTTTGTAAAGACTTATTATTTTAAACTGATTGTTATATATACTCGTATGGGTGAATACCATTCGTTTCATAGCGCCGTGTAAAATTAGAGCTAAAATTACAATAGTTTCTATAATTCATTAATAGATGGCAGCACATAATTTTGAAGTTATTTTCCCGGGATAATTTTTCAAAAACGAAATGAAAACAAAATACATATAAATAATATCAAAATATTATCGCGATGTTTCATTTTTTTTCCCTGTGATAAATGTATTGTAATTAAAAATAAAATTACTGAATGAACTTTTTTCAATAACTACAATTTTTAAATTTAAAAAGAGGTATGTATTAGATTATAACCAAAAATATTATTATTTTACACGAAGGGTTTTTTTTTTTCCTCCCACCTAACGTCCTCTACAATGTCTTTAGTACATTTAACTCTTAAACTTTAATTTTTCTCTTTTTATTGGAAAAATCATAAAATTTTCCTCTCAAACCTTAATCCACAAGCAAATTAAACATGTGAAATTTCAATTTACCAAGAATAATTAATATGCACATTACGTTAACCTTTCACAAAAACTCAACGTAAGCTAACTCATCTTCTAATTTGGAAACCGGTAATCAGCTTATAAATGATTTTCAGATTAAATCCAGGTTTTCGAACCGAACTGAACCGGAAACTGGGAAAAAACGTTATTTTGGTACGAACGAAAACCGGAACTGAACCGAAAAAAATATCGGTTTATATCAGTTCGAAATATTTTCAGTCATTTTTGTAACCGCAACCAACTTAGCAATAATTTCTAATTTAATGTCAACCATATAATTATATCATCGTTACACAGTGGCGTAACGGAAAATAATTGGGCCCCCCCGCAAGGTCTGATCTTGGGCCCCAAGGCGGATATATATATACAAAGAATTGCAAAACCATAACATAATGTACCTTTACACATCACGTAAAAATATTTAAATATTAAACTTATAACTGAATATATAAAATCATCCTGTGTCTGAGTAAACAAGGTAAATAACGTTTAACGTTAGCGAGTATTTATAGTATTTAAAAAATGGAAAATCTAACAACAATCGCCTGATAATCTGGTAACTTAAATAAAAACGATGCACTAAGAAAAACACAAATACTGTAAATTAATATTTTCGATTTCAGATCCTTATGATAGAAAAAGGTATCACTTACCAAATTCTTCGTTTATAAATCCCGGGATGTGCTTGACCTTAAGTTCGATAAAATTCTAGCATAAACTATTTAAAAGTCAAAGACACAACTACTGTTACTAATAAGAAAACATGGACACACAAAAAAGAAAGCGCTCGCAGTACCACTCAGGTTGAATTACAAAAGTAACTAGTTCGTTGGGTTATTCGCGACACACACTACTACCTAATATACAGCACTACACTCAAGAAGTAAATCACAAAAAGAGCGATCGACGTCTCACATTTAACTTAGCAAAGTCGGTTATTAATTCATCCAATTCAATTTTTCTTGCTTCTTGTTGTTCAATACTTATCAAAGACACAAATAAGAGAGCCTCTCTTCTGACATCGTACAACGTAGATAATTTTTTATTAATTTTAATTTATAGAAAATGGCCTTTACGCCATTGCAGAAGTAACTGGAAGAGTCAAAACAATAAAACTGCAATACATACATCTGGTAAACTTGGTGCAGCAAACTTATTTTGAGTCATCAAAAAAATACCTAAATCTTTTATCGAATTTAGCTAATTCACTAGACAGGTCGAGGCTATATACTTTTTGAAGATTACTGGCTTCATTATATAAGAGATCATTTGTAGTACAAACATTATTTTTGAAAGAAAGAAAACTGAATGATTTGAAAATGCCATTCATACCCTCAAAGTGATTTTTTAATTGAGTAGTAATAACATCAACGTTGGCCTTAAAAACATCCACCTCAAACAATCGCTCTCTGTCTTGCAGTTTTTCATCAGCATGGAAATCATCGAAAAACTGTCTAACTTTTCTGTCTCTTTTTTTCAAACTCCGGGGTGATACCCCATTTTTTAGCCAAACCAATAGCTTCTTCCTTTATATTAGCAAAATTGTTACGAAGATTCTCGATAGACGTTAAGCTAGAATTTAACATGGTCTTGGCGTTTTCCAAATCTATTTTTGGTGATTGTAATGCTTTTTGAAGTTAAATTTATGCTTTGGAAAATTTGACATTGGAAAATTAGCAAAAAAACAAATTGAAATTTTTCCATGTTTTTTAATCGCTAAGGCTTCCTGTTTCTCGTCTTGCTTAGTACTGGTTAATAAAATATTTGAAAGTACTTTTAAAATCAAAATGTAATTATAGCGAATTGATGTTACAGAGTCAAATCGAGATGACCACCTTATCGTGCATAATGATTTAATAGTCTGCTGAATGCTCTCGTTATTCTGCACGATTTTCAGATCACTCCACCTTTTAATGCTGAGCCCAAAAAATGTGTAAATTATTTGACAAAAGTCATAAAATTCTCTTACTTGAGGCACGTTATTACATGCATCGTTTAGAACAAGATTGAGGTTGTGTGTTGAACAGTGAACGTAATTTGCTCTTGGTTGTTTGTCCTTAATTAATTTCTGTAATCCCCCGTACGCGCTTCACTTATGTTGGCTGCCCCATCATATCCTTGTCCTCGACACTTCACCAAATTAATGTCCAGTGTATTTAGAAAATTTAACACATCACTTTCCAAACTTTTTGCAGTCTGATTTGCCGCCTCAATAAAGCCTAAGAACGTTTCGTTAATTCTGATATTATCTGGCTCATTATTATCAGTAGTTACATACCTTTTTTTTATTATAATACTTAGTTGGTCTTTTTTGAAATATCCTGTATCGTGTTCAGAATAATAGAGAAAAAAGAACATTTCCTTATATTTTTAACACGATTTTTTTCTTTTATTCTAGAGCCTATAATAGCAATAAGTTCATTTTGAATTTTGGGGCTAAGATATTTTTGAATTCTTTTTTCAGACAAATGAACATTGAGAAGAGGGTCATATTCAGCCAAGAGGTCTATTATATTCAAAAGATTTCCCCCTTTGAGTCGAATCTCGAGTTTCTCGATGTCCTCGAAAAGGAAGATTGCACATCGCTAGAGTCATTGTAACGTCTATGATTCTTCGTAGATTTGGCTAACCTTATTAACTTCTTTAAAATTGCATTTCAATTATGAATCCATCGTTTTATTTTGTTTCCAGATGTCCTATGTGCGACATGCTTGGAGATGAATTATAGAATCTTCATGTGCTCTCTCTCTCTCTTTAATTTTTTTTTTTATATTCCTTGCCAGTCATTCACACCTTTTGTTCTATCAGCGAAAAGATCATGAAGTCGTGTTGAATAGCACAGCCATTTCCTTTCGATCTTTAGTCCTGCCTTGGATATGAAACTATAATGATATGATGAAAAGCTCCTTCCCTTGGCATCTTTTTGGAAATTACCTTCTGGTTGGTATGGGCCCAATTTTAAAATTTGTTCCCTTAAATCTGCATCTATGAGAGTACCTACATAATGCGCAAAATCATTTATAACCAATTTTGTTTCGTTTTCATTTTCTGACTTTTTTTTTTTTAGTATATCCTTATCAGTTGAAGTGTCCGAAACTGTGTTTTTTTCTTGTGGATTAATTTTCACTTCCAGAATTTGTTCATCAAGTTCCCTTGCATTACTACTACTAGCACTTGCTCAAGATGATGAACTTGCGGATATTAAAAAGTTATCTAATTTTGCATATTTGCTGTTAATTTTATACTCCTTTTCCTTTCGAATTTTTCATTTTTGAGAACCACTCAAAGTTTTTTTTAACACCACTAATTTTAGGGCCGCGTTTCTTCTTGTCTTATTAACAAAATAATAGTATAAGAACCAGAATAATTAATTCCGTTTACAAAAAACAGTTCTAATATTACAAGAGAGAAAAGTGAGATCAAAATGTTTTGCGAAGGAACACTCCATATATTGAAGTGCATTGAATCTAAAAATATATTTGTTCTAAAAAATTTTTTGTGAAACATTTCTCATTATGCTTTATTTGATTGAATACTCATAAATCTACGGATATTTCTGTGGGCATATGGGTTTCTAAATCATAAATCTAGACCATATCATCATTTAAAATGCTCTGTATGCATTTTCAAGTAGCGCAATACTATTTTTCATAAAAAAAAAAAGCATAACAGATGTAGGTTATTTACGAGTTCGCTAAATAAATATGAAATACATGGGGGAGTTACTTTGCTACTTCAGTAAAAAGTAACGTCTTTTTTTCTCCCTACCGCTGATATGAAGTATACTAAAAAGACAGGGGTGAATTTTTTTTATCTTTCTAGCATTTTATCCAATTTTCCGTCTGACTTCCTTTTTATCTGTTAATAATTTAGGTTTGAAAAGAAAACCCACTAAAGAAAAGTATCTCTTTCGTCGCGGGGATTACAGCAAATTAAAATGTTTTTTGATTTGGTTATTGGATCTAAGATATCTAATAAGCGATCAAAGTTTTAATTTTGAATGATGTTAGATCGCCAATTTGAAAACGGTTTAAAAATTGGATTTAAAAAAAATTATATAACCGTCTCGCTCAACCAGTGCGTTAATTGCCCCGGACGTATATATATACGTTTTTCCAAAGTATGATCTTTTCTGAGAATTGCTATCCATAAAATTATATTCCGAAGGTTTTGGAATGCAGTAAAGTGAACTTGACAGTGTTTGCGAAGGATTTACTTATTTCAGAGGATTTGCTTATTTATTAATTTTCTACCACCCCCTCCCTCTTCCAATACACCCCATAGGCTTGGTTACGTGTTAAACAGTGGCATTGGGGAACGAATCACGGACATTTTAATCCGTATTTAAGGGATTAAGATAAGTGTTAATTTTTGCATATAATTTTATATATGACTAGCCCCTAGGATCACTGATAATGAATAAACTTGTTCTTAACTTAGCATTGTTAAATTAATTATAAAATACATTGCGCAGTATTGGTGTATTTACAAGTTTGTTAGATCAGTATAAGTGTGTATTTTACTTTTTTATTTTGTCAGAATAGTTTGTTTACTTTCAGTGTAAATTTATAATTTTTTTAAACAATCTTTTGTTTTCGATTTTCCAACATGCTCGCGCCCTCCTCGTAGGATTATCACGCCCCCCTAGGAGAGATGCGCCCCACAGTTTGAGAAACACTGGCTTAGATAGATCAACCAGAATCACGAACCTAGTTGTCAAATACGATTTGGATAATGGATACCAATGCCAATGCTCGCCGTTATCTGCTCACCGCTCGTACCGTACATGCTGGTTAAATGCATCGATTCATATAATGTACCAATTATAAAAGAATAAAATCTTCTAAATTGTTATAGAATCACACTTTTTGTTTGTGATCAGGGGCGTAGCTACCGCCGTATCAATGATACGGGGGCCCCCAAGCTACAAGGGCCCCAACATGTGTAACTACAGTTCCACCAACAAGGCTCCAATATCTATAAAAAGGTCCCGAACGTATTTTGATACAGGACCCCCGCAGACTACGACAGTGTTTGTGATGGAATTATATGTTTAGTGCAAACAAAAATAGACTTGCAATAAAACTATTCATTCGGTACTGAACCAAAAATCGAAAAGCGTTAATTTTGGCCGAACAAAAACTGAAACTTAAACGACAGAATATTTTTCAGTTGAACCGGAACGAAAAAAGTTGCTTTTGGAAACCCTGATCATATCTTCCAAGATTAAAACATCATGCCATCATGATTAAATGGTGACTTTTTTACTGATGTTTTTGTATTCAATAATTCATTCTTCAGAAATATTTTGCTTAATCTAAATTTAACCCGTTTAAACAATAATTTATTTTCAACTCTTTTTAACAAAATAATAAGCAATGGGTTATTTAATCAAAGTATTTTACGAAAATCCCTTGAAATTTCCACTACCAGAATTAATTTTTCACTGATTTGAGCCGAAAGCATTAGAATCCCGGGGTCACAGAAAACTCTTCTTAAAGAACATTAAATCTGTCGAGACTCAAAATCCTTATGTTGCGTCACGTGGAAGTTTGAAGAGTGGGGTGTCAGCTCGGATGTCGTCCTCGTCACTTGACTGAGATTTGGAATTACGAGGTCCGTCGCTATTTATCTTACTTAGCTTTAAACTGCGACTTTATAATTAATCAATCGAGCACAGAACTGTTCCACGGCATTTATTGTGCACCATATAACATATACTATATAGCAGGTACTTACTACACCTACAAAGTCTACTGCCTTTCACTGGTGTAATGGATATATCAATAAATGTAAAAGCACGGAATAATCTTATTTTTATTTTCAAGAAACTAAATCCTACATGTCTTTTTTCCCCACGTCTTCTTTCGTCTTTTTTTCCCAAGTAATTCAGTGTGCCTTCTCCACTTAATCCTACACAAAACTAAACTATCTAATATTTTAGAGCTTAAATTCATCTTTTAAAGGCTGCTGTCATCTTGAATTCTTTAAAGTAAAAATAATCCTATGAAAATTCAATTATTTTTCTCAAATCTTGACAAAATGTAATAATTTGAATGTTAGTAGGTTCATCGGAAAGAACAAAAATAACGAAAGATTCCTATAAAGCTAGATTTTCCTCCGGATTTTAAAAATATATTTCAAAGCTTTTTTAAAAAAGAAATCTAAAAGTTCTTCCTATAAATAAAATTAGTAAAGAGTGGGAAAATGTTTTCCAAATTCGGAAAAAAAAATTATTCTTTTGTTTTTTTATATATTTATTTTTGTAAAAAGCTGCAAAAGAGAGAAAATCTAAACTAAGTTTTTTTTCTTTCCAAAATAATTGTATGGTTACTTAAATACTTTCTTCTAAACTTCTAAGAAAAGAGAAGTATACTTAATTAAAATTCGTATTAATTATGTTGGCTAGTAATTTCAGTTTTCTTCTCAAAGTTCACCTACAGCTCTTTATTCAAACATTTCTTTTTAAAACAAACGAAAAAACTTTAATTGCCACTCACAAATGAGGAAATATTTATCTTCACTGTTGCATCTGATAGAAAAGAGAAACAACGTTACAAGTTTATTGCTAACGTTGCTATTTGAAAGATAAATAATGTATTTTCGACACAAATCCTATAAGGATGAAAAAAGTCCCAAGTTTGGAAAATAAGGAAAAAAAAATTTTGTTCGTTAGTTCAGATGCATTTTAAATAAACTAGATCAGCCGTTTTTAAACTGTGGTCCGCGGACTTCTGGGGTTCCACAGCGCCTGTAACATTGAGATTTAACCTCTTTAAAGGGCCTCGAGGAAAAATAGAAAGATGTGTCATGTTAGACAAATCACTAGACATCCCCAATGAAGAAACTCTACCAGAACATGTATTTTGATCATGAATAGTATGTCGGGGAGGAATGTTCAAAAAAAAAAATCTTGAGGGTCCGTGATGTCACGCTGTTACATAAAGGGGGGAGGGGGCACGACAGTCTAAAGTTTAAGAACCACTGACCCAGATTAAAAGAAAATATCATATGATTCATATCAAGTTCATGAATTCAAAACGGTTGTGAGATAATAACCTAAAAAATCTATTTCGCACATTTTAAAACTGCTAAATAATGTATTTTTATTCAGAGAAATGCCATAAAATGTGAAATTTCCCTTATGAATTGGTAGACTCTATTTTAGAATTTGATTTGAGGCCCTACTATTATAAAATTGCTGAAGCTGGTAAATTATTCTTTAATATCAATGTACTGAATAAATCTGTTGACCTTGCAACATATTGATTTTATATCCCTATAATATTTAAAATGGTTTCTCTTTTCTCAAGCACAGTAGAAAGTTTCAATGTTATGAGTCATTAGTCAAACTCCTAAACTTTGTTTATAACGAAAATGGTTTCCTATTCAAGATGTTTAAAGTAAGTATAAATCCTTAAATTTATTGTTTCTTTTATTATTCTATTGGGTCGTATTTACATTCCGAGTGTTCTGCTTGCTCTGCATATTTCTTGCGCGTGCTGTAGCATATTTTTTGTTTCAGAGTTGTGAAAAGAATGGAGAATCAAAATGCTCATTTTCGTCATGTTATTTCTAGAATGACAAGAAATGCTTGTCAAGATTTGTGTAGTATACGAGGAGTTACACTAAGTAATCCGATAAATCATTGTACTTACAGAATCAGTTCTCTCATTTTCAAAGTAGCTCCCTTCAGCATTCACACACTTCTGCATTCGGTGCTGTTATTGCTGGTTAGAGTTCTGGAACGAGATTTTTAGAAGTTTCTTTAGGAGATTTTCCGTTTTTGCCTGGACCTCTCCAACTAAGGTAAAATGGGTTGGTTCCCTTTCAGCAAGATTTACCTGCAGAAAAAAAAGGCCTCATGGGGCTAAATCAGGTGAATACGGAGGAGGCTCCACCACAGTAATGATTTTGCTGGTCAGAAGCTGCTTGTCAGATAGGGCCATGTGAGCGGATGCATTGTCTTGGTGCAAGAGCCACCCATCGCTTCCCAAATCTGGCCTTTTTTTCCCCAATTTTATCAGTCTTTTTAGTGCTTCAAAGTAATACTGTCGATTAATAGTCTGACAGTTAATGTGAGTGAGAATCCATATCACGAATCCACACTCATATCACGAATTTTGGCTATGTTTTGGTCTGTATTTGTTAACCTTGGGCGCACTGCCGGTTCATAATCGAAATATTTTGAAATATCATTGAAATATTTTTGCAGCTGATTTGCTAAGTTTCACAAGAAACTTGATGTTGATTCGTTATTTTCCCTGCAGAATGTGGTTGCATGTGTTCACTCAATGACGCTGTCGCGAACGGAGCTAACGAACTTGTAGTTTAACTAGAGTGGCGCTGTAAGCGCATTCCTCTTTTTTTGTTTACGTTTGTGAGTAGTAGTGAGTAGTTGAATCTGTAATTCGAACGTGAAATGTATCAGTTATCTATTTTCCTTATCCATTAAATCTTTTTTGCATCAAAAAGGACTCCCATTCTCTTGGTTATGAGTCTATTGAATCGAATATTTTAGGTCAAGCTCATCCCGGGCGTTAGAAACGGAAGAATAAGGTAAGTGATTCCTTTATTCTTACATTAGAATTTTATGAAATAGAAAATTAATTTTTTCACAGACGCAATACTCTCAACTGGGGTGATCGGTTAAGGCGAAATTGGCTGCATGAATAGAGGAAGTGCGTAGGAAAACGTCATCAAAACAGTTGTTGCCAACTCCATTCTTTTTTCTAGCTACACATTTAGTCTCTTTTTTTGGGTCACACCTTATATCTTCATAGTGCTGTTTCAGATGGCGCAGTTCGAAGGCACTGTGAGAAGTGTAAGGGTATCTTCACGAAATGTTAAAGAATAGGCCCGAATCTGGAATATTTGTTTTCAGATATAAATGAACTTAAATATTAGTATTAAATTTTGGACTTTTCTATACTATGGAGAGCAGCATTTTACTTATTTTTATTTGAGTTGAACCCTCTTTTTTTTCTTGTATGAGATGTGTTTCTCAATTTTTCTGCTATATTATAATGTTAAGCGAACTATCCTTTTACGTTAAAATGGAAAATTAATCATTTATGGAATGTTTTGAAACTTTAAAAACGCTGTTTTGTTACGCTTTGCTTAAGGTATCCGACTACGCTCGGAATCGTGATTTTTCAAAAGCGCATAAATGGATAATACTTATGATATTTAGTATCACTTAGATTAGAAAATATATATAAAATTGTGTTTTAAGAAAATTATTACAATAAAAAATTATTTAAGTAGAATATTTTGACAAAAAAGGAACATAGAATGACCCATTTTCAAAATGTTCTCCTTTTGTGAAAAATGCTTCTATTATAAAAATATTTTGCCTGTATTAACTCAGACCTCTGTACAGAGGCTCAACTAGAATTTTTGAAATATATAACTTAGAAGGGGGTTTATTCATATTTTACGACAACAAAGGAGTGAAATTTTAAGAAAAAAAAAACCGATGATAATTATTTCAATGGGTAATAACTCTGAAAATAATGTGAATTTTTCAAAAAAAATTAGTTCAGACTCTCTGGAGAAGTCTATACTTTATATAAGCAAAATATTATTATTATAGAAGCATTTTTTTATAAAAGGAGAATGCTTTGAAAAAAAGGTTATACTAAGTTACTTTTTTGCAAAAATATGGTATTTAAATAATTATTTTTGTCATAATGTCCTTAAAACTATTTTATACATGTATTCTAATCTAAATGACACAAAATATCATGGCAATTATCCATTTATGCGCCTTTTTAAAATCACGGTACCGAACGTAGTCGAATACCTAAATGTTGTTGTTATGTTGAATATGTTGCAAATTTTTATGAAATTAGAGGTACATTTTGTCTAAAAATGTGCTCCTCGCTTAGTTCAGAATCTCGTACTTTCAACGCAGATAGCACGATGACCACTTTGGATGACCATCAACTATATAGAAGGTTAAACGAAGTTATCGCTGAAAATCTAGGTTACAACACAGGTTTGTACTATAATATCACCATAAAAACCGTTTAGTAAAATTTACATTGAATATTTTAATTGGCCACATGACTTTGTTATAATTTAAATAAATTTTTATATAAAGTCAACTTCTAATTTTTTTTTCCTTTTGATCCTGTCGAAGATTTGATTTATTGCATCTTCTATTTTTCTTAGAATGCAAAGTACAATCTTATAAATCCAAAAGTGATATTATACAATATAATGTATTCAAGTTTAATAAATAATATGAATGTAGATATATAGACAAAATAAATAATTAGAAAACTAAAATGAGAAAGTGAATAGAAATCCACAAAGAAGAGAAGCTTTTCTCGAGGAAACCAATTGATTGATTGATTCACTGAATATTAAAGTAGAACTACACAAAGCTACGTGAGTTATATTGGCAATGTACCTCTTAAATTTGAACAATGTTCCTCTACCGAGGATGACAACTGAGCTGTATCTCACTCTCCAAAACTTCCTGACCACGTCAACATAAGGACTTAGAGACTCGACAGAGATTCAACTGCATCAGTCCTTCTAAAAATACCTTCTATCCAGTGAAACACTTCAAGTATTTCTTAGAGAATATACTTCCCTCTTATTCGATAAGAATATAAAAGTGAAATGAGAGTTATAAAAACGTTTTCTTTATCAACAAGAGAGCACACCCCCTCTCCAAACTACCATACCACGCCAACGGTAGAATTTTGAGCTCGACAGATTTTTTCCCTCTACACGGTGGATCGTTGGGGGGGCACTTGGACTAAAAGCTGTGACGGTAACCACTAGGCTACCGTGGCCACAAAATAATACTAATATCAGTTTCAAGGTTTGCTCATACAATCGCGCAAACAAAAAACAATGTAACGTAAAACTGCTTTTATACTGAAAATTTTTTTCAAATCAATGGAATCATTTATTCAATGAATTATTGTGTATCACCAGTTTATCAGTTCAGTCTTGTATACGAATGAGATTGAAAAACAACATTTGTTAAAAAAACACCAAGAATACTTTTCCATTCCCTTAAAAATTCTCATTACATTCCATAATTAATTCGTAAAACCTATATGTATGCTTTTCGAAGTCTTAATTACTTCCTGTCATTTATCGAACAAAAACTATTGCTTAAAATTGGAGAAATAAAATTTCAATTCGCTTATAAGCCATTCTTTGGAAACAATTCATAACGGAAATAAAAAACAGCAATTAATTATCACTATCGTTTCCTGTCTAGACGAAGACCATATTATTTTTATTTCTCTTAGTGCAATATCTGCGAAAGAGACTGCCGTATAGAAGAGAATTTGAAGATAAATCCTGAAACTCCACTTTCCATATAGTAATTTCTTATTAATAGTTTCAAAGCGAATTAAATTATTGTAAGGAAAGTGCTTTCATGAATATTTCTTAGATATTGACACTAAGCCTTGCATTTTTTCCGAGATTAAAAGCTGGAATATTAATCGAATATAGTTATGAAGTTGCATCTTAAAAGGATCATGAAACAGAATTTGACAACAAAGGCTTATCAAGTTCGTTACCAGATAAAACTATAAATAAAATAGCAAATAAATAACTTACAAAACTATAAATGTATATTCTTTGAAGATACATTAAATATTCATGTACCTATGTATATATTTAATAATTCATGAAAATTTGTCTTCGCCTAGATGACAATTGATTCCATTATATATAGTAGGCAATAATGAAGTTGTCGAAGCATATTATTTGATTTTTATGTTGTACACAATTATTTTTGTTTTTATACAAATCATTAACAATCATTGAACCTTATTTCAGGGTTTCTCAAATTTTGATTATTTACGACCCAATATTCAATCATAAATTTCATCGTGCCGCTCTCCATACCATTACAATATATTTAATTCAATAATACTTAACTTTGACGCCAAAGCTAAAATACGACCTCTTAAGTGCCATCAGCGTATATAAACGTCTCGCTTAGCCAAATCGCTAATTGCCCCGGACATATATATACGTCTTTCCAAAGTACGAACCCTTCTGTGCTCTGATATCCATAAAATTATACCGAAGGCTTTGGAATGCAATAAAAGGACCTTGACAGTGTTTAAGAAGGATTTGCTTATTTATTCCCTTTCTCTAATACATCACATACGCGAGCCCACGTGGAAAACGGGGAATTGGGGAGCAAATAACTTAACTTTTAATTGACAGTTAGAGGATTAATTTTGTAAACCGTACATATTATCAAGAAAAGTGTTAATTTTTGTATATAATTTTATATATGACAAGCTCATGGGGTCGCTGGTAATTATTAAACTTGTCTTTGTATTGGTATTATTAAATTATATATAAAATACATTGTATAGTACTGATATATTTATAAATGTATTACATCAGTGTACATGTGTATTTCATTTTTTATTATGTTAAAGTGCATTTTGTTTGTTTACTTTCAGTAAATAAATAAATTTTTTTAAATAATCGTTTGTTTTCGACTTTTCATTACACTCTCCCTTCCCCCTTGTAGAGTTATCGTGCCCCACAGTTTGAAGAGAACTCTGACTTACTTTTTAAATTTTCTAAAATAATTCTGACAAAATATGCACATAATAATAATGTATATAAAAATGCAATGAGTATAGTTATGTTTGAATAAATAGTTATTTTTAATGCTCTAATAAATTTTATTAATTGGGTTGTTCATCGTAAATATTTCTAAGTGCGTTATAATGAAAATATCCCTAAATAATAGAGTATGTACTTCCTAATATCATGTGGGGGGGGGGTAACTCGACTTAGCATTTATTGCCTTAACAAGTCGTTTCAGAAAAGCACTGAATACATATTTAATCAGGCTGCCTCTCCAGCCACTCAAAATTTACTGAAATGTTACCAGTGAATATTTTAATGCACTATCTGATTTAGGTCATTAATATCTGGAACTCTGGGATGTCAAATAATCTAATACTGTCCAGATCGTTTTTTCAAACCATTCGCTAATAAATGTGGCTCGGTGATGTGGTGCATTATCACTTTTTTTAAGTAATGAATTCACGCAAATGGTCTCTAAGTGGCTAAACATAATTATTTTCAGTCAATGAGGGTTCACTTTAACCGGAGAATACACATGCTATGTAAATATAGCTTGTATCACTATGGAATTCCAACTCTTGCACAGTGACTTTTTTATAACTTGGATCTATGGTCTCGTGGGACCAAGGGCAATCTCGAACCTTACCATCAGCTCTTACCAACTGTAATCGTGTCTCAAGGGACCAAACAATATTTTTTCGGTCATCTAGGTCCCAACCAATATGTTTACACAACCTTTAGCGTATTATTATTAAAGGCCCTGGAGTTTGTCTTTTGTTGCCATATCCCTTCAACAACATGTTTCGCTGTACTGTCTTCATAGAACAGGCATGCCCAACCCGCGGCCCATTTGGAGACTTTTTGCGGCCCAATTGAAGTTTCTGTCTACATTATTTTAGACATTTGCACTACAGACGGAAGAATCGAAAATAACGTGTTTTGACCCACCCCCACCTCTACCCATGCAGTTCTTAGAGAAATCATTTTTTTCCTTCATTTGACTTACAAGCAATTGTAATAACAGGGGTTGATGTATGAAGGAAAGCAGATGAGCGTGGGTATGTTATTTCTCTTTCAACGAGGACTTCGTTGAGAGAAAGTAGTGTATTTAGTCTATTTGTCAGAGAAATAACTTATGTCTATATTTTTAAGTTCAGATTAATAGTCTTTTTCTTGTTTTATTTGGCAATGAAAGAATCCGATGATGGATTTAATGAGTTGCCTCAAAGCTGTAAGACCAGCTAGTAGAAATGTAAGATAATTACGGCAGCAGAATAAAAATGTTTAATATTTTAACCTTCTGAAATTATGTAACTTTTTCATTTTATGATATATTTTAAATCACGGTGCAATAATTAATATCATACAATAAGAAACTAAACATTTGGCTATTGGGCAGGAAAAATAGTTTTTTTGTCAAACAGTGTAATAGTTACAATGCTGTTCTTTTCTTAATTGCCTTTTTGCATTTGAGAAATAAAAAAATTTTAAATCTAAATCAATTTTATGCAAACATACTGTAGCACAAGTATAAAATGTGAAGATGTTACGCACATAGTTGTTATATTACGTAACCTCAGATGGCAGCATAAATCTACTGTAGATAAGAACCTTGTATGTTAAGAGATATTCTTCCACCAACAAGTGCAATCGGTCGACTTACAACTTTGTTGTGATTGCGATCCAGTAAAAGGTAAACTTGTTGTTTTTTGATCATATCAATAAGTATTGAATAAATTTGTATAACAGGTATATATTTATCTCAAGTAAAGTACAAAAACAAGTGTCACATTAATTGTAAGGTAATATAAAATATTTTGAATGCTGTACGATAATAAAATATTTTGAATAATTCGTGATGGGGGGCCGCCGGTCCCTAAGGATTGCAACTGTAATTTTTATATCTGCCCTGTTGTTGTTTACAAGAAAAGGAATTTCTGGGAGCGTCTCTTACCCCACCGAAAAGGGTGACGCGTTTCCCACGCCTGGAGGAAGGCAATGTACCCATAAATACATCATGGTTTGGGATGTTTTTGGGAATTTCCCGCGTTTGGGAAGTCATCGACCGCGAGAGGATATCCCTCCGCTGACTCCAGACCAATCAGAAAAGCTGATTGAGTTTCGAAAAAGAATCCGCTCCAGTATACACAAGAAAACCGCCGCGAAATATAAGCGCATGCACGACGAATTGAGGCACTCTCTGACACAAATTTTATCACCGATTTTGGTCTGACGAACCCTTTTGACGAACACCGCGGTTGGAGACTCTCGGGATGGCCACACCAAGATTCCTCTCTCTCAGATCCCTATTAGTTAAGTAATGTTCAGTTATGTATCTCTTTATAATTTAACGTAAATTCAATCTTATTGTTTTAAAATAAATTAATGATTAATTAGAAAATGGTTTTTATTTAGCGTACAGTTTATTTGTTTTTAAAAGATCTAATGTTTAAACGTAAACTATAGTGTGACGCCAACAGAAGAATAGAACCGGGTTTTATTTAAAATGGATCGAACGAAATAAATTAATCAAATTAACTTAAGTCAAACTGGCGTTGCATTATTCGTTTTATTTTGATATGTGCTGCCCACCTCAGTTTAGTAAATTTTTACTTGGCCCACCAACCGATTTGGGTTGGGCACCCCTGTCATAGAATGCCTATCGTACTTCCAATTGTAGCTTCCCCCACACGCACGCATACAAAGGGATCAACAGATATTTTTTTTTAAATTTTTAATTTTGTGATTACCACTTGGCAGTGGCGTAATGGAGAATAGGACCCACCTGCAAATTCACTTTTGGACCCAAATCCGTATTTGGCGTAAGTCAGATTTTGCCCCCCCCCCTCGATGCGGTGATTGGAGGGGTGTTCATTACGCCACTGCCCTCGGCGCTTTTGACTACGTGTTATTCAGAATATAACAACCCCATACGAGAGGTCCGTGTATGCTACTTTGTCGGAACACAAATTCCTTAAGTTGATGAGGTACGTATGTAGATAGTGAGTTTTCATGTTTGGTGTATACCTCATCATTTGATTGGGTTGGCGTACCTTTACATCGAGAATACACTCTGAACTATGTGTTCACTATAACAAATTCAAATATTGTGGCGAACCTCAAGTCGATCTGATATTCATATCGAAAAATAAAAGTCAAATTATCAAACTTTTCATTAATAATTTCAATAACACTTTCACTTTATTTCTTTGTTAAAAAATCTAACTATGACAATTTTGTAAGAAATTTTACATTTTCTAAATGTAGTTATACAGATTTACGATATGTTTAGCCGAATGATCAATATTTTTTTATATTTTAAACTTTAAAATGCTTTGCATCTTTATTTTGAAAGTTTTATTCCAGACTTATAAATTCTGTAAATATATTGAACCCCTTTTTTGACCGTTAGATGCTTTAAATAATTTGATTTAATCTGTTAAAATATTGAACGTATCATAATGCAATTTCTAATGTGACTATACGTTTTCAAAAAAGAGTTGGGTATGATAACATTGTGATAAAAATAGATTTATTTTAGTGGATCTATAGTATATACTTATACGCATACTATAGTATATACTTATACAGGGTAATTCTAAAACCATGGGACAAGCTTTGAGGGGTGGTAGTGCTCACTAAAACAATGATTGTTTTGGAATGTAGGGGTGGAAGTGCCACGTTGAGGCACAAACTGAAAAATAAAACATTAACGGAAACATTAAATATTCATTAGCAGCATACTTAACGAGTGATTCCGTAGAGAAAATATTAAAATAGTTTTAAAAATTGCATCCACCATCATACATGCTTGGCAACCTTAATGGCGTGATTGGCTGACAGTATTGGCAATAGTTGAAGGCAGCAAAACGGTGTACCACCAAAAAAGGCATTTGCGCTTGAGATTTCGCTCGTTATGGGTGATTTTACTAGTAGCGAAAAGGTAAACATGCATCTAATGTACGGTGCAACTAATTGTAACGGTAGAGCAGCGCAACGGCTGTATCAGGAACGCTTTACAAGTAGACGTATGTTGAACCACAAAAATTTAAATTGTTTCATCGATTACATCGACAGCTGTGTGAAAATGGTTTATTTATTGCCAATACTGATGAAAGGGGGTAGATCGAGAACTATACGACAAACCTACCTGGAAAATGTCATCTTGGACCATGTAGACTAAACACCTGGCACAAGTACAAGGGTTGTAGCATGTCTTCTACATGTCAGTCAACCAACAATCTGGATAGTTTTACTATGTGACAGTTGGTGGATAGGGGAGGGGACAACATTTTGAAGCTCTATGCTTCCCTTGGTGACAAGAGTGGCAAAAAAAGGGGGAATGTTTGTTTTTTGTGAGCTGTACCACCCCTCAAAGCTTGTCCCATGAATTTAGAATCCCCCGGTACTTGCTTGCATATATATATGCTGACACTTATATAGCAACTTAATAGGACTGTCACTTCGTCCCTTACAATAATAACTATTCTACAAATAAATTATCAAAATGATATTTATTTAAAAATTTTAAAATCCGTAAAACTAAAAAATTGCAACATGAGGCTTAAAATGCACTTCGAAAAATATTTCGAATAAATCACAAAGGAAATAATGACAAAAATATCCATCTAAGTCAACCGGGGCTCGTAAATAATTCTCACAAGTCCATAAATCATCGATTTTTAAATCGCATCCACTCAATCGAAAATATCCGAGGACATTAAAAGCAAATATTCAATAGTGATGCCCAGCTTGTCGCCCGAAGCTTTAAAAGAGCTCTTTGTTGCCTGGTAACCATTTTTTTTCTGCTCTCAATTCCCATGACAACAAGGATTTACGCAAGTGTTCACATAAAGAACATGTCAACAGGTAAGTAACTGTCTAGAGTTTAAGCAAACATTTTCGAAGGACTCTAAAGGAGGCTTTTGAATTGAGCTATTTCGAAAATGGTATTTTGCTTTAATGGTTTAAAGTGGAAAATTAAGTAACGGCAGGATTTACAAAAATATTTGTTTCTGTTGTTTGTAAGGAGACTTTATTTCACTGTAATGATACTAATTGTATTCTTTGTTTTTTTTTAATGAAACTTTTGCGGGGTTTTAATGAGCACCATTTCGGTTTATTGCCAAAAAAATTTTGATGTATTGTTTTTTCCATGAATATGCACATTTTTATGTATATTACACTTGTCGGCAACCTATGGCACGCGTGTCACATGTGCCACGCTGTACAATTCCCAGTAGCATTCTGCACTACTCTACAAATTTGTCAGTTTTTAGTGTTTGCAAGTTGATAAATTTCACAGTCTAAGTCTTGACAAACATCTTCAGAATTATAGACATGTAAGGAATTATAAAAACAATCTGAAAGATTACTCTAAAATTACATTTATAGCTATTTTGTAAATTGAAAGATTACTCTTAAAATAAATTTATAGCTATTTAGTAAATTATTGAATGTCATTGCTGGAAAAACTTAGTTCTTTGAAGAGTGAAAATTGCATGTACTTTGCTTTCCGATTTGGGTTCTACAGATCTAAGTAAGAATTCTTTCCACAAATGAAAAATATTTCGAGTCCTCAAAGAAACTGCTAACAACTGAATGCTCAGAATCGTGTCAAATTGAAAGTCAAGAATTATACCAATGATTATGTGACATGAAAGTAGAGCGGTGAAAACACTAGGATCGCGTTAAAGTGATTATTATTTTATTATTATTTAACTAAAAAGAAAGAAAATGCATACATTTTATTTTGTCTATTTCATTTTTTAATATAGATATGTGTGTATAAAGATACATACTATATGTACAATTTTAATTTGTTGTTGTTGAAAGAATAGCTATATTTTATGCTGTTCATTTTTCTATTAAGAAATATCTTTAAATGATGCATAATTAACGTATAATAAAACTGTAAACTCTACATTACTGACCTATATTCTCTAACTCTGCATGCATTTTGGTGGGAATCAAATTGCTTCAAAAATGTCTTACTGGGTGGCACGCCGAATAATATTGGTAGACTGGTTTGGCACGCTACAGTTAATAGGTTGCCGACCCCAGGTATATAATAATCTATACTGCATTTTAGTCTATGAATAAAAAAGGATTTAACTGATACCCTTCAACTTGTAATCCTTCAATCCTGAGACAATTGTGAAATTCCCTCCGAAAAGGAAAGTGTATATATGTATAGTGGCAATACAAACATTTGAAGAATTTTCATTTCCTTTAAAAGATGGGAGTACTAGTTTAAACTTCTTTTTTAAGAATTTATTGTATTTTGCAAAACTTTAAATTGTTAACTTATCTCTCATTTATTTGGAAGTTTTTGCTCAACGTCTTCTTACTTTTTTTTGTTTGGACTTTTCCATATTGACCTAATTATTGAACTTCCGTAAAAAGGGATGGTTGTGGAGTGGAATCAATATAGTGTAAACCTACTTAATCGGTCCTAAGTCCGAAATTGCTTTTTGACTTGCTGGGCTCCATTTTTAATTTTTATTTACTATTATTTCTTTCTTCCTTTTAAATATTTATTTTCTTGTTTTGTTAAATTTTGTTTTTATTATTTATTCTTTCTTTTTTTGATATATTTTACATTTCCCTTTATATATATATATATATAGAGAGAGAGAGAGAGAGATAGATTATGAGATGGAAATTTCACTACAGCCTTAATTTACATTAAACATGCGTATATTCAATGCCCTTCTAGAGCAGCTGAGGATATTGTCAGCGAACATTACCTGAGTTACTGAACAATGTTTAAGTTACAGGAAATACTACTGAGCTTGTACCTACCTTCCTAAATTCTACACACACATAAATTTTGAAACGAGATTCATTTACAATTCTACTGTCTCCATTGTACTACACAACGCTTATTTTAAGACAATGCTTCTCAAACTCTCGATGTTCGCGACCCAGTTTTCAATCATAATTTTCCTCGCACCCCCTTTCCCCTACAATAACAATGTATTGAATGCAGTAATAATGTATGTACTTTGACGCTAAAGGCCGTATCACACGTATACATTTCAAGCAATTTTTCGTCCAATTCGAGCAATTTTTACTCAGTTGCCATAGCAACCGCTTTAGAGCAATTTCTCGCTAGTGAGCTCAAGAAATTGCCCGGAATAAAAAATTGCTTGGAATTCCAGCCAATAGGAATCCTGTAAGCTCGAGCGGTATAAAAAAAAATAATGTATGGTTGTTTCCGAAGGAGAAAAATCGGCGAGTAACATTTCAATGTGGTGAAAGTGCGCGGTTGACGTCAGATCATGTCGTTTTGTTTACGGCAACCCTTCACCCTCAGTAGGAGGAAAAATTGTTTGAAATAAGTCTGCGTGTGATACGGCCTTAAAGCTACAATACGACCTTACTTATAAACCGTACAAATTATCAAGTATTAAATTTTTTTATACAATTTTGTATATGGTAAGCTAATGGAAAAATCTTAAACATGTTCTTAACTTAATATTGGTATTTAGTTTCAAATACATTCTGCCGTACTGATACATTTTTAAGTTTAGTATATCAGAGTCAGTGTGTATTTTTTTATTATGTCAGATTATATTTTGTTTTGCTTTCCTTTTAGTAAATTGATAGTTTTTTAAATCTTTTATATTCGACTTTTCGATATACTCTCGCCCCCTCGTAGGGTTATCACGCCCCCCAAGGGTGCGCCCCACATTTTGAGAAACACTGTTTTAAGAGATTCATGACTCGAATCCTCATCTCGACGTAAACATCTTTGGCCACAAATTCATGATGTTATCACCCGGGCCCTTTAGGTCACTATAGCAACACAAGTAATGTACAGTTGTCAATGACTACTAGACAACTCTGCGGTCGTGTGAAAAATGGTAAAATACATTACAAAGTAATTCTGAAGAATACAAAGATATTATATAGAGCTTTCACTATGTAAAAAGATTTTTAATTTATTTCGTTAAGATAACCACACTTTTATACTTTTCTTCTTCACAAAAAACTGGGGTGCGAATAGCAGTCCTTCTCTCTGTGTCTTGTTCTATCAGAAGGCTGGTCATAGGGATTGCAATATCGGACCGAAAGTTCAAAACCGGTATTCGGTATTCTTTAGATCAGAAGTGGGCACACTTTTCCTGTGTACGGGATACTTCTAATTCAGGAGTACTCAACCTTTTTTTTCTCAGCTGGGCCGCATACATATGTTAGTTATTTCATGCGGGGCCGCACCATGAAGATAAATGGGGGAAGGGGGAGGGAGGAATGCCTTAAGACCAAGATAACATTGGAAATATAAAATGTGGAAAATTGATCAAAATATTATAACTCCTGTTTTGCTTCTCTTAAAAAAAAATTTAATATTTTTTTTGTCGCTAACACTAAATTAGAAGCATTTAAGAAACCATCTTTCCCAATTTCAGCATCTGTAAACGGTTTCATATGATTACCAATAATATAACAAACAACGTCATAGCATGTCTTTGTGACCGCGCTGTGTGATATTACCACTGACAAAACACTTTCTTGCTGTTGCAAAGATTATTCAAGAAAGTCTATTTACCACCATTTGAACGAGATCTTCGAGGAAAAGTGTACTTGAATGATTCCTGTTTTTATTGGTATTTTTTAAATACAACACTCTCGTGATAGATCAAACAATTACTGATCCACATTTGGTTGTTGCTACAAAATAGTCAACCTCCCAATCACCTTGAAACGATTTTTTTTTCGATTATTTTTCGCTTGCAAGATATAAAAGATAGTTAAAAATTGGTTCCACTCATAAAAATTTCCCTACTCCACTGTTGTCTGTTATCACTAACCGTAACCGTTCCAAATAGAAAGGAAAAAAAATCGTATCCTTACAACACAACCAGCAAAAAGCAATATTGATGTATTTGATTTCTTGACAAAGAATTTTCCAGCAAATTTTTAATACAATGTTCTTAAATAAGTAAATTTCTCAGAGCAATGGAGCATGACCGGGACACTTAAACAGGCTCGGTGGGGCACATGCGGGCCTCGGGCCGCATGTTGAGTATCGCTAATATAATTTGTTCATGGTGTTACGGTCCACTCAGTGTCATTTTCGAACACAAGAAGGGGGAGGGGAACACCGGTCCGCACCCTCACCCATAGCTAGTGACTTTTTCCCGATTGGTTATAATCCCATGTATATATATAACAAAACATTTAATTCAATATTTGTTATTAATATTTTTTTATTAATTAATGATAATTATTTATACAGTACATTATTTTTTACTGTTTTTTGTTCCCGATAATCTGCAACATAAAAAGAAAATATGTTTGGCTGCGTATCGGGGTATGGTGCGAGAATGGTAGGCTGTCAACTCTCGCCCCCTCCTTAAAAAATTCTTGTGTGCGCCAATTTTTAGTGTCGTAGGTACGGTGAGGCAAGGAAGAGGTTTACATATTTATTATAACTTAATAATAAACAATTAATAAGGAATATGTACCTACCTACAGAACTGAAATAAAAAAGCTAACACTTTTAAAACCACGTTTAAATTAAAACGCAAGACACAAACATAATAATAGTCCCAAAGTAACAATATTGGATGACGCATTCATTAACAAACAATTCAAAATACATTAAAAAGCAAAACTTTTTTTTTTTATATAAAGTTAGTTTTCGTGGTTATAAGTAGAAGACTTATTCTGCATGCTGATAACCAATTTTGAATAATTACTAACTGTTAAAATTTTCAAGGTGGTCACCCCAAAATGTCTTGGCGGTCCACCGGACGATCATGATCTACGTAATACTTACCCCGGCTTTATATCTTAATACCGGGATTCCGGTTTTAATACCGGGATACCGGTTTTAATACCGGGATACGGGTTTTAATACCGGTAGTAGAAATTTTAGAAAAAGAAAGAAAACAGGTATTTCTTTGTTTTATCTGCCAGGGTTTATTAGAGAGTGTAAATATCACAAAAAAATAATTTGTAACACATAAATTATAACAGTATATAAAGAATTACAGAAAAGTAAAGAAACATCTCATTTATTTAAATCACAAGAAAGTGTGTAAATATCCAAGTATTTACCTCTAAATCTCTCATCTTCAAATAAATAAATTTCTCGTCGTATGATTTTCGATATAGCTGATTTCACTGTATTGCAGTGCTTCTCAAACTTTCTATACTTGCGCCCCAATTTTCAATCATAATTTTCCTCGCGCCCCTTCCATATAATAACAATGTATGAATTCAATAATAATAGACTTGGACGTAAAGCTACAATGATACTCTAATTATAAACCATACAAATTATCAAGATAAATGTTAAATTTTGTATATAGTTTTATGACATGCCCATAGGATCACTGGAAATTATTAAACTTGTTCTTAAATTGATACTTTTAAATTAATTATGAAACACATTGTGCAGCACTGATACATTGATAAGTGTATTATATCAATGTAAATGTGTATTTTATTTTTTATTATTTCAGAACGCATTTTTTTCCTTCCTTTCTGTAAATTAGTAATTTTTTTTAACCTTTTATTTTCTACTTTTTGATAAGCTCGCCCCCCCCCTTGTAGGGTTATCACCCACCCTAGGGAGGCGCGCCCCAGAGTTTGAGAAACACTGCCGTATTGTATTTTGATTTGTTGAAATTTTATTAGTTATGGCTAATTCTAATTTTTGTTCAAGAGACAATTCCTTTTCACTACCGACACTAGTGCCATTATCATCTTTGGTAACTGTACCGAATTCTTCTGAATGTGGTTTAGTATATATAAACTGGGTCAAATTTGAATTGGTTATTCACTTTCCTTTTTTTCCCATTCATCTGTGTGATTCGTTATTCTTATTCATTATTATGGTTTACTATTTATGAGTATATATATATATAATGAATCTGAAAAATGTTTTGAAGCCAAAAGTATGATATGCAAATACAATGCCAATAACTAAATCACCAATTTAAAAAATATCGAAATATTAACACACTTTTCTCACAACTACAACCTTCTTTTCAAAGATACGAATATTAAACAACGATTCGTGCGTGTGTGCAGTATCGCTCTGAGCTGTGTAACGTTCGAAAGAATAACGGTAGCGTATTCTTGGTTAATTAAAATATGGAATTTATTTACGTCACAACTATTGAAAATTATTTACTAAATGATACATTAAAGTTATTAAATTTAATTATAGATTGTTAGAGTCCAATATTTTGTGAGAGGAGGATTCGTTGGTCACCGCTCTCGTGCAAGTTCAAAGCATGTCTCCCCTCATCTTCCGGTCGACGGGGCTAGATTCCTCGGGGGTCAAAAAGGGGTTGCGTTGCACCTGCAAGATGCACGTGTGGGTGTCGGATCCACAAAGAAACCGACCCCTCTCGATGTTGATGTTCGGAGAAGTGACGTTACAGCTGTAATAGGATAATTTTGGCCCACATGTTTGGATAATTCACATATTTTATCATTTTTCTTGATTGTGCAATGAAGCTTTATATTCGCAGTCTAATTAATTTCACCCGTTAGAAAGACATATAAAATTAAAAGGTATACAATTTTGCTAGGTTGGCGATCCCTGAACATATAAAGGAGACAGTTTAAAAAATTTCTAGTAAATACCGAAAAAACGGTATTTAAACGTGTGAATACCGGTATTACAAAATTGTACAAATGGCTCAAAATACCGGTATTCGGTATTGCAGTCCCTAGGGTGCAGTGGCGTAACGTACACTCCCGCATTGTGGGGAGAGGGCAGGTGTTCCAGGGGGCCCAAAACCTGATTTTGCAGGGGGGCCCTAGCTACTGCACCATAGCGTTACGCCACTGCTAAGCTGGTGTTATCAGCTTGGTTGGTGAAGAGGAGGCGTGGCTTCAGGCAGAAGGGATGAATGGAGTGACTTGACAGATGAGCTGAGGTTTCCTATTGGCTATAGGAGATGCGCTTCCCTTTTCAGAGAAAAAAATTGAACTATAGAATTAAAACGCTTTTCGTTTATCACCAGTACTAGCTTTAAGTACAGGGAGTAGAGAGAGAAGTTTTGGCATTTTTTTAAACCAAGTCAGATCAAATTGGGAATAATTCAATTAAATAAGAAATTTCCGGGACGTTTGCCTTGGAGGTGGGGAAATCTTCAGTTTGTCTTTGTTCTTTGTGGTTATTATTTTCCTTGAGGTAAAAGGAGTAATTTGGTTTTTTTTTACCGCTTACTTTGGCGGTGAAGGAAAATCCCTCGACAACAGCATTGCTGGTAAATTTTTTTCCGGTGGTGAGAGAGGTGCCTTTCTGGGGTTTGGGGAATTTAGGGCATTTCGTGTAACAGGCAGTATGTCCGTGCACATCGCAGTTTATGCAAAAGGGGTTTCCCTGTTTTTATCTTTATATCACAATCTTTAGTTAGATGTTCCTTACCGCAATTGAGGCAACGTGGGTTTTCATGGCAATGGGCTCAATTCATGTGACGTCATATTCACATGATAGTGAAAGCCACGTAATTCTAGCCAATCAATTTAAAAATTCCTGCGACGTCATAGTCACATGATAAAAACTATCTAGTGTTTCAAGCTAATCAGTCCACGCGCTCCAGTGTTGCCAAGTTTCGCTCTTTGCAGAAACTTTCTCTTAAAGAGTACATTGTATACAAAATGCATTTTATTTAACAGTATAAAAATTATAAATATGATTTTTTTAATTTAAAAAAATCTTTTTGAAGAATCTTTTTTCCTAAAATTTAAACATCTTTACTCAAATATGAAATTTGAAATTTTATCTGAGTTTTACAAAAATAGAATAAGTACAGTTAGTTAAATGTTTGTTTTAAATTCAATGGAAAACACGAATTTGATTTTATCATGTGGCTTCATGAGTTGAGCCATCTGGCTGCCATAAGATAACCATGTTTAATAATATTTCTTGAATAAACAACATTTAGAAAAGCTAATTGACATGTTTTTCTTCCCTGTTTATCATAAGAAATTTGTGTTGCTGAATTCATTCTATATTATTACATTATAAATGGTCTAAATGATTACGTTGATTATTTCATTTCAGTTAAAAAAATACAACTCACAAACTTTTTAAGACATTGAGCAAGTTTTATTATCACATAAAACACAAATATATCACATTCATTATATACAAACATGCGAGTACATGCAGGATGGGTAGACGATTCCATTTTAAAACATAGGGACATAGCATCGTTAAGTAATCACTGCATTTCTTAACAACCGTCGTAGTAATGCTTCTAAACATCGAGTAGCAGGTATAAGCGTATTCACAAATTTCATTTTTAAAAAAAGTATACATAAGTACAAGGTAATTGAAAATATAATTTTCAAACATTTCAGATTGTCAAAGTTTTAAAAATTAAAAGGAAAAAAAAACATTCATATATATGTGTGCGTAAAATATGCAATTATATATATATACATGAAAACCAATAAATATAAATCTAGCATATAATTTCATTCTTGCTTAAAAAAAACAAAAGAAATACTTTTAATTGGTTAGTTACTGAAAATAAATTGTGTTTTACCAGTTAATATCCTCTTAATTCCTTGCTGATATCAGATAAGCTAAGTATACTCAATTTTCAAATTTTTACAGCAATGTACTTAACACGAATTTAAAATAAAATTTTAACGAATTGTGCATAGAATTTCTTATGTTAGTATTTATAGAGAAATTGTATTTCTATATTAATAATTCCAGTCTTTTAATAGCAAAAAATTAAAAATCAAAATTTAATTTTTAATAACTTACAGTAGCTAATTAATTAATATAAATAATTCTTGATATATTTTTAACACTATAAGAAAGTAATTTAATGAATTTCTAAAAATTTCAAAGTATTAAAATATAATTAAAGAAAAATCTTTAATTAACTATGCAATCAAATAAAATATTTCTTTCGAGTTTTGTAAATTGCTTCTGATATTTATTGTAATAAAATTAGTTTTAATGCATTGATAAAGTTACAAAACTTTTTCACATCGTTTCATCTTAAGGTGATATTATGTATTTATATCATAGAGAAACTTCTCACAAAAATATATATATATTCATTTAATATAGTTAAAATTTAAAATAAGTTTATATCAAATGCATTGTGATATGCTCCTGTGATGCTTTGCGATTTTAAATGCATTTGAAGAACATTAAAATTTTACGAGAGAAAAACGTGTTAACCGATTATTAAGAAATTAGTGCTTCGCTTCAGAATTTTAAAATATATATTTTGAATTATTTTTGAAGAATTTAATTTACCTGAAAACAAATCTGAACACATCTGTATTTAGAAAAATGTATTAATATACTCTGATGGGGGGAAATTTAAAATATTTTCAGTATATTTTTTCTAAGTTTTTATACCAATTTAACTATCTTTGTCATTAGTTAATCATGTGTATTATTATTTTCATTTTTCGTAATTAAAATTTATTTAATAAATTTAGTATTAAATTCAAATAAATCATAGGTATTAAAATTATTCAATAAGAGACTCTTAGTAATCAATTATAAAAGTACTTTTCATCCTAAATGTATATATTATTTGCAAAATATCAAACATATATTAATTATTTAAACAATTTAAACGTTTTATATTTATCTTTAGTTTTAATATATCTAAAAAAAGAGACTAATGTACGATCTAAGAAAATTTAAAGTTAAAAATCGTAGAATTGCAAATGATCATACATTTTAAAGTTGCAATATGTAATCTATATAGTATATTTTTTTAATCTGAGTATGGAACATCACTGAGACAAAATATTTAAATCAACATATCCGGTTATTTTCTTTAAACTGTTTGCTAAAAAAATCTTATATTTAGCATTTACTAAATTTTTACGTTGATCAGAAATTCACGATGATTTAGTTTAACGCATAAATACGCCAATTCGTTCTATTCTCCTTTTTCACAACTTTAAAATGCTGTTTTCTATCACAAACTTTAAAATGCAATATTATGAATTTCTTTTCTAGACAATATTTTTTTTTTGGTTATTAAAATTGAAGAGTTTATATTATAACAAAATTTCAGGATACACTTAAGTATTATACAGTCGTCAAATAAAAAAACGTCGCCAAATGCCGCGATATACAGCCAATAATGGAAACCGTTCCGCGCGCACATTCGAATACAATAATAATAATGATGACAGCATTTATCGATATTTTTGTAATTGGCGACGACTTTTCGTTTGGCGAAATTATATGACGGCATAATACCTAAATACCCAATTTCAATTTTTAAGAAATTTTTCATACGAATATCACCAAACGAAAATAATACGCACTTCTCTCTGGGTAATTTCTCTACATTCACATTGAATGACAGATTATGTGATGCTTGTTTACCAACTACTAAAACCAATCACATGCACATTAGCTTGCAAAACATGGACGCATTTGCAAATAAATAGGAAACATCAAATATGAACAGCTTAGATTTATGTATAAAATTCATTATACATTTCAAAATTAGTAAATATTATGTACAAGAACATCTCTATGAGCCAACTATATATATATATATATATATAGCTCTGCAATGTTACTAATTAAAAATAGATAATTCAGTACATCTACAATAACCAACAATATTGCTTAGCAAAATTATAACAGCCGACAAGTAACATACTAACGTCATACAAAATTTTAGAACAAATCCAACAATATGAGTTAAATGCAAAAACATTTCCAATTATAACTTTTTAACAATTATAGAACGCTACGTATAAAATGTTTGTTCATTGCTCAGTTCTCCACTTAAAAATTTAATACATGACATCACAAAACATTCATAACATTTTCATAACTTTTTTGTTTTCTTCGCTCACGTATGTGTATTATAAAAAGTATTATGTCCTTTTCGAATACGAGAAAGTACAGGTATATATATGAAAAATTAATACAATCTTGAAATAATGACGACTTCAATCGATTATAAAAACTAATTTACATATACGTTCTACATCATCTATCAAATGCATATCATTCGTTGAAAAAGACTCTATGGTTATAAAAGAAGTTATTGAAAAAAGTATTTAGAAATGATATTCAGTTTTCAAAACATTTAACATTTAAATATTTGATTTGGGTTAATTTCAATGAAGACGCATTTTATTTAAAGTGAAGATGATAAGGATTCGAGATAGTTGAAATATTTTTAGAGTAGAATTTTGCATGCTGAATGTGGTCGCGTACTTTTTTATATAATAGAATACTTTTTAATTTTTAATTAAAAATAGTTTTTGATTAACTAAAATGGTTAGTCTGTGAAAAGAAAATAATTTGAACAATAATTTGTATTTGAAATTCAAGCGATAGTTAGTTTTATGCTTCTAAGTATAGATAAATGTAATTAAATGATATTTTTACAATGTTCTGATTATTATCAATGATCTAATACATAACAAGCGGAATTTGTCTTCTCATTTTTTTTCTTTATAAAAATGTAATATACTTTTTTTTAAAGTGTGATTTCATAAGTGAAAATTTCCTTTGTAACTACATTTCCAATTTTTTTTCTTTTGGTACATTTTTTGTCACATTTTAGAAATCAATTGTATCAAGACACATAATATTTGTAATCATTTTGTGAGAAACTTTGCTTTCTTTTTCTAAATTTCTTTACGCTAGATGAATTCTAGCATACATAATATATCTTTCCATTTTCACCATAGAATTTAAAAGAGCTTCATTCAATAAATCATTATTTCCCTTATCTATTAAATGTAGTTAAATTACTATGAAATGATTTATTAAAAAGCTTTTGATTAAATTTGTTCGCCATTATTTACCTTTAATTTAGTGATGTCTCTTTTATTTTGACTTCAAATAAAAGTTGATTATGAGCGCATTAGGTTATCATTTGTTTGTTAGAATCTGGAAAATATATATCACGGATAAAGAAATTTCTTCTTTACAAACAGAGATTAAGGTTCTAATAAACTTCTGGATACATAGATCTCCACTTAACAAATATATAGAATTTTTATAAATAAAGTCCAATCATTAAGTACTTATATATTTCCCTTTAACTATTGCATTTTTTCATGTTTTAATACATATCTGTTTATTTCAAATTATCTTTTTGATGTTATGTTATAGTTAATTACTTATGTGAACTAAAATATGAACACCAAAAGCAATGAATTTTTTATAACACGTCTTTGAAAATAAATAATAAGTATGCCAAAAAAAGGGATATCTTCTCAACTAATAGTGATATGAATTATTTAAAATATGATTATTATACTGAATCTCTTCTTTCACCTTAAAAAGAAAGAAGAAAAGTTAATTTTCACTAATATCTTTTAAAAAACACTTTTTTTATTTTGAATGATAAAGCGGTGTATTTTATTAAGTAAGCAATGTTAAAAGCCACCAGGATGCTATTGTTTCAACAACTGGTAATTGTCTGATTTTCCTAACGTTGAACTTACTTCTCAAAAACATGTTGTAATACACAACAATATACAATTGTTTGATACAAATTATTTCTCAGATTAAAAAAAATATAATATATGACATCACAAAACATTCATGATAACATACCTAAGGTATCCTAACACGTTGTAAATGACCAAATTCGGTCATGACAGATATTTTTGTTTTTTACCATAGTACTTTTTGAATAGTACTACTTTTTGGCTTTTCAAAACATACTTTGTTTCAATTCTACACTACCTAGAGGCTAAGTTACAATCGATTTTATAAAGTTAGAAAAAACGGAAGTGGGTCTTCGATCTACCAAAGTGGGCATTTAAATTGCTCAAAATCTATCATGGTGAGTCTGATAACTCAAAATGTTACGAATGTACATCTATAAAACTTTTTGAATCTGATATTTGAGTTATTTTCTAGAGAATATACTAAAATATTTCTTATCGCATGAATACTTTTTGAGTTATGGCTTGTTATTTAAATAATAGCCTCATAAAGAATGTGACTTTTCTTTTAATGTTTACTCAATAAGTTCTAAAATTTTAAAATTTTAATAAAACATTGAAATTTTAGTACATTCTCTAGATAAATGCATCTAATTTGTTTTAGTAATACTTTTATTAATATAAGTTTATTACTTTTTTCTCTAATTACTTTGAAGTTTTACAGAAAAAAGTGCTAAAATTTCACTAATATTTGTTATTTTGGGGAAATTTAGGCAATTTACTTTAAATATTGTTAGTTATATATTAGTATTTGTTAGTATTGAGTACTGAAAGAGCATTTATAATGTTTAAATATGCTATTTTGTCAAAAAGTACCCTGAATGTGTTCGGATACCTTAGCAATTTTTTTGCCAATTTATTATTGTGCTATATTCATTTACAATCAAGAATTCAACTAAGAATTGAAATGGAATGAAATTAAGAATTTTAAGACACCTGTGAGGCTATTATGTTTATCTAGAGAACTCTTTCTTTGACATTTGACTGTCTAATTAGCATATTTTTTTTGAGCCAAACGATTTTTCCTCTGACCATTTTTTGCATAAAATAGTGAACTTATCGAAAATTATTTGCTGAGGTAGCCAATATAGACTGCCGATTACATAATGAAACTTCTCCTGGGATTATAGTAAATCAGTGATCTTGGCAGTGATCTTAGTGGTTAGCTATTTCAAATCGATTTGCGGACTCGATTCCTGATTTTATCGAAGCCCCGGTGAATGGAATTATGTAATACGGAATCAATATTTAAAATGGAACTAAATCGCCCAAATTGAAACTAAGTTCCCATTCAGCGGTCAATGAACGTTAAGAGACAGGAACTAGTTCACATGCTAGCCTTTACATCTGTTAGAGCAGTGGTCTTCTACCCCCGGTCCGCGGACCGGTACTGGTCCGTGGATCCAATAGTGTCGGTTTCATTTTATATACTGTGGTGTATGGGTTTTATGTTAATCATTTTATATACCATGTTAAATCACTTCTTGGTGTAACTGTATTTTATTTTGAAGGCATGTTTAAATACAATTATAAACTAAAATTATTAAATAAAAGCAATCTAAAATATAAACAATCAACGTCCCCCTCCTTCAGTGGGCCGCGGTAAAATTATCAAACGTTGACCGGTCAGTGGTAATAGACAGGTTGAGGAGCACTGTTAGAGCATAGAAATTTTACCTACGTCACAGTAACTTCCGTATGTTTTTCAAAACTAATTAATCTAATCCAAAAAATATATCTTTTTTAGTCCACAAACTAAACTTTCTCCTATTTTTAACATATGCCATTGTTTTTGTGCTAATATTTAGATTTTTTAAAGTTATTTAATACTGTTGAGTTCTTAACAAACAATACATGAGTGCTTATTTTATAAATTATGAACAATATTTTTAATATTTAAAACATCTTTTCCAGAATTTCAAATCCTTTTTATTTATGTTATTAAATGTTATTAGTACGAATGCTTAAGATTTCACTTCGGAAACGACCCCAATAGTAAATGCCATGTAATGAAATCATCATAACGATTTCAAGCATTCTGATGTGACGCTTATACAAACACTGACAGTGATTCTTATACAAATATTTCTTGGAAATATCCAAGAAAAGTTCACTAGATTGTTACTTTTAGTATCAAAGCCTTACCTAATTGTCAGAGATATTTTAAGGCATGGGTCAACAGGGAACAGGGTCACAGCCTCGGGGGGTTCATCCCATTCTCGTTTAGGCCTCAATATGATCATAATTCGAATTATTTTAACTTTCAAATGTTATTCCTGGATTTATATTCCAAAAAACTGGGACTTTTTTAAACTATATACTAATTGGTAACAGCGGCCAAATTGTGAATTTGGAATGTGGAAAACGAATTTTTCTAATTAAACTTCATTTAAGTATGGATTGATTTTCTTGAACTTTACATGTACATGCACCAAATTTTGTATAAGGGTGGTAGATCGAGCACACTTTTACACAGGAAACCAGAGTCTCAAGACGCCTCAAGACATCCCTGTTAATAATAAATATAGTTATGAACAAAATTGTTCAGTTAGAAATTTAGTATCCAGAAGCATATCTAATCAACAAAATACAACAAAAAATCATATTAACGGTTAGATAAAGTACGGGGGCAGGCAAATTTTGGCGATTTTTTTATTCCAAAACGATTTAGGAAAACTTTGTGAGTTAACTCCTACGATATTTAAGTTTTTGGTAACCCTTAAAATAGTTTCGAGGTCTATTTTAAAACTGCCAAGAAAATAGCCAAAATTTTCAACCTGCATCATACTTCATTTTTACCGATACAAACACGTTTTACATAATCGAGCATTTGACTAGAGAATCTCCTCTCCTATCTCTGTGAGAATGAAGACTTTCAAATCGTGGAGAACTGTACGAGGATAATTTTTGTCCATAATCGGCATAATCCAAAACCCTGACCAATTCTTTGAAAAGGAGTACTACGTGCCAGTTATGGCGAGCAGAACATTCCACGTAGCCACACTTCCAATGTTTCTTCACCAATCCGGCTACTTCTCTGCTTTCCCTACCCCTTAATAAATCCTGTTTATTTCCTACGATGAATAATGGTACATTATGCATGTCTCTTGTGTCGCAGATCTGATCACGGATACTCTTCACGTACTGGAAAGTCTCCAGATCATTGAGATCAAACACCAAAATATAAGCCGATGCGCTTCGAAGTCCATAGTTGCGAAAGTCGATCCATTCGTTGGCGGAATTTGATGGAAAGTATGGAATGACAGGCAGGTCGACTATGCGCATAGAATAGATGTGTTCGTTGAAAACAACTGTAGGATTGTAGACTGTCTTAGTATCTGTAGGTATGTAGTCCTCGCTGATTTCGCTGTACACAAACTGGCGAATGAGAGATGTTTTGCCGACACCCGCAGCGCCGAGAATTATCACTTTGATCACTTGCATATCTCGAGAAAATTTTGATATTGCAGTTAGTATATCTAAATAAATAAAAAAAAGCTTGAGTGTGTGTAGTATACAAAAAATACATGAAATAGGTATGAGAAATACAGTATTTTAATGAATTTACCCGTTTAAGAAAAGTTTTAAGTAGTACATAATTATGTTTTTGTTTTAAAATACGCATAAAAAAATTTATGCGTAAAATTTTTAGATTAATCTAATAAATTTAGTTACCATAAAATCCAGCGTATAATGCGCACCCCCGTGTAACACGCGCACCTTTACTTTAAAGATGTAATTTTTAATTTTTATTTAGATCCTCCGTATATAACGCGCAACTCCTTTTTTACGAAGAGACCTAAAATATACGTGCGCAATGCTCTTATGTTTTAAAAGTCATTTATTTGAGGTATTATCCCAGGTTTTTGAAAAAAATAGTGTATTTCTAGATTTGCTGCCAATTAAGTTCTTAAGGGGAATCTCATTTCTTTTTAATAAACAGTACTTCGATTTTAGTAGAAAAGTATAATTTTTTTTAAAGCTCTCATTTTTATATCCGGCGTATAACACTCACCTGTAAATTTCGATCTTATTTTTTTGTGTTCAAAGTGCGCGTTATACTCCGGATTTTACGTTAATTGAAAAAAAATTCACCATTTAAACTGTGTATTAGAGATAAAAAAATAGAGCTTCTTAAAATACCATCGATTCTAAATCGTTATTGCGCTCTAATTTACTCAGTAAACAGCTAAGTTTCTTCAAAATATAAGAATACTAGCTGTTATATGCCCACTTTGCTGGGTGTTTCATGATATTGTAAGAATATGCATTTTCTTTTTTTATTTAGGTCATTCGATATTTAAGTTCGAAAATTAAGCTTTCGATCGTATTGAAAAAATATTCTTATAGCCCTTCCCTCCTGATTTAAAAAAGGATAGGATAGTTTCTAAAACAGAAGCATATGTATCATTTACGCCCCTGAGCATACCATTGGAGTTTATTTGCTCAAACCTTATTTTTAACTGATCCCTTCTCAACAGAAAAAACAAGCGTGTAGAATTACGTCTGTAGGTCTAATTGTTCAACAAAAAAAACCGGATGTTTTTTAATCCATAATGATCCCATAACCCTCCACAACCTCCCTTGGGCCTAGATTTTATTAAAACATGTTCTAAGCGGTTCTCTACTCCATCAAAGGAACATGCATGGCAAGTTTGAAATCTATTGGTCTAATACATTGGTTCCCAAACTGGTCCTTATGGACCCACAAGGGTCGCCGATATTATTTAGGAGGTTCACGAAAAATTAAAATTGAGTGAGTTAGGGGTCTCTGTACAACGTCAGCAGGTCCACGCAAAGTTTATTATAAAATACAAAATTTATGCTTTTTATTTTTATAGAAATTTAAATAAGTCACTTGACACACATTAAATAATCACTTGGATATTCCTGATTGCGTGTTGAACCTTTTTTCGCGTAGATTAACTCAGATCTCAAACACAGATGAATTCATACTAAAACAGAAGCATGTTATTGAAATAGCCACAAATGAGCGACTTAAACCAATGTTTGAGCAAGAAAGCCACACATTTTGGTTACAAAAACAGAATTCAATTTTATATCCTGCATTATGGGTTATTGTAAAAAAGTTGTTGACTACTTTCCTGCCTTCCAATTTGGTAGAACGTGGATTCTAGTACCTCATCACACACAGAGAAAAAAGAAACCGATTAAAAACAAGTGCTTGTGGGGATTTGCAAGGTTGTTACTCACAAACGTTGAGACGGATATAGATATATACTCATACTTCATTAAATTCATCCAACTCATTAACTTTTTTAAAGTTTTATTTTAAACACGAGTTATAATTTCAATAAATAATTCTTCAACATTCAAAAAAATGTTGTTGTTTTTTAATTTGTAATTTTTATATTAGGTTGACAAAAAGAAATCCATTATTTTTTCGGTAGATGGCTATAGCGTCGATATCTCGCGAAGTATCGATCAAAAAATTTAAAATTTATGCTCGTTGTCAAGGTGACATTTCACACTAAAAAAATTATTTTGCTGTTTTTTGTTTGGTCCCTTCAGTTGTGGGTTACAGGGAGTTAAAAATGGAAGTCAGCAAAGAGAAAATTCGGTACATTATACAGTTTTTCTTTGATAAAAGCGAAAATGCAAGCCAAACGTTTGAAATTGTGAATGGTGTTTATGGTGCCAATACTGTAACTGCTAATTACGTGCAATTTTCGTTTCGTCGATTCCGTTCAGGCATTTTTGATGTTAAAGATGCACCTCGCACAGTCAGGCCCGTCGTCGAAAATGCCGATAAAATCACAGAAATAATCAAAAGTGACCTACATGTTAGTTGTCGTAGCATTACCCTGAAGCTATAGATTGAGCATAAAATAGCTTAAAACCATTTGCGCAAAGTTGGATTCAAAAAGAAGCTCGATGTTTAAGTGCCACAACAATGAGCACCAAAAAACGTGATGGGTGGTTGAATTTTCATCTGCAAAGTCTTGGCCAAACGGAATGAAATCGACCCATTTCTTATGTGGATGGTAACTGGGGATGAGAAATGGGTCACATACGACAATATTGTGCGAAAACTATCATGGTCAAAGCGCGGTGAAGCAGCTCAAACGGTATCCAAAACAGGACTAACTTCCAAGAAGGTTCTACTGTGCCTTTTGTGGCACTGTAAAGGAATCATTTATTATGAGCTGCTTCCCCAGAAGACCAAACACTAAATTTAGCCAAACACACACTCTGCTGTCAACAACTGGACCGTTTGAAGCTAGAGTTTGACCAGAAACGGCCAGAATTGGGCAACAGAAGAGGTGTTGTGTTTCATCAGGACAACGCCAGGCTACACACGTCTTTAGTGACTCTCCAGAACTCTGGGAGCCTGGTTGGGAAGTTTTAATGCATCCATCATATAATCCGGACCTGGCACCAAGCGATTACCATCTTTTTCTCGCTTTGAAAGATGGTAATCGTGATCACTGACGGATGCTACTTTTCCCAACCGAACTCCCGAAGATGCAGAGTCATAACATGTTGTCTCGATGGCTTTACAACACTCTTCTGTTAGCAGATTCTGACTGGAACGAACTCGCTCAAGCTGATCCACGATTTGTGTGGGCTGACAAACCAGTGTTTTACGGATCAACACTCTCGGAGAAGCTTTGGCAATAGGCATGTTCCTTTGTGCCTGCTCTTGGTGGCTTTAACTACACCATATCTCTGACTAATGATGAGCACTGCTAATAGCTGATAAACCATGTATTTCTCATCCCCGACCCACCATCACGCAGAAATGGTCAATTCATTGGCATTTGCGGAATGGTCAACCGCCATCACGCGCCGTACCGTGATCGGCTTCTTTAATTGGCAGCAAATGACATAACATTAGCTTCGAATACGACATTCTTATGTAGTCACTGTTGCGACATTTTCGACTGTGGGTAATAACAGCATCAAATAACCTGAACAAAATCGACTGAAGCTCAAAAGCCCGCGCATCGGTTGATATTGGCACCATAAACGCCGTTCTGAAGACTTTAAGCATCGAGAAAAAAGGCATAATATGCCAGAAGTACCTCATGGCGACTTTTCCTAACAACCTGACTGAAAGGGACCAGCGAAAAGTGTTAAATGTAATTTTTTTGATGATGAAATAATCTTGCATACTGCGGATCATTTAACTATCTACCGAAAAAAAAATAATGGACTCAGCCTATGTAAAAATTACAAATTAAAAAACAACAACATTTTTGAATGTTGAAAGAGTATTATTTATAACAAGTGTTTAAACAAGGCTTTTAAAAAGGGATATGAGGTTGATTAATTTAATGTAACAATTCATATATCTGATCGTCTCGGCGGGCGGTAACGCTGCAATCCCCGCAATACTCCGCGCAATCGTTCTTTTCTCGGTGACGAGGAACGATCACGATTACCTAAATCGGAAGACACGGAAAGAGTGTCAGCAACAACCGGATAAATTGATTCTGTTTTATGGCGCAAAATGATGATGACTTTCTTTGCTCAAACGTGGTTTAAGTCGCTTTCGTTATTGACTATTTCAACCAATGTATTTTGAACGTAATTCATCTGTGTTTGAATAATCTACGCGGCGCATTCTATCGAGAATAATATCAACTTTGTTGCATTTCTATAAAAACAAAGCACCAAGGAGAACGTTTTTATAATAAACTTTGCGTGCGGCACGCTGCAGACCCTAACTCGCTCAGTTTTAATTTTCGTGACCTCCTAAATATCGACGTTATCCCGCAGATGGTTTGAACCCAATCAATGAACAAACAGAACCTCGAAACTTTTCCGCCTCATTCGCTTTGATAGTGGCGAAGCCCGCAGGCGCAACAAAGATCCGGCGAGAGTTATTGGAAGGCCATGAGACTCATTAACGGATTACTTTTTGGCGATTTTGTTGCGAACAATACGGTATTCTACCGCGCTTTTGTTCTGTTGGCGAAGATCAGTTAAAAACAGGTTTGAAATGTATTCAATACAACAGGCGCAAACCCAATCGCATAGCTACTGTTTAGAAACTATCTATCACAGAAGGAGAGAACTTTACTAAGCTGACTTTTTCAGCCGATCGCTTTCGAGACAATCGGTGATGAAATTACCATTCATGAAACTACCAGCCTGCATATAACTTGTAAGTAATTCTTGTTTTAACAGTAAGTAAACTTAATATTTATTTGAAATCGATATTGTTACAAATATATTTTATCTCTATCACACAGTTTAAGCCCGATTTTCAGTAACATCAAATCCGGTATATTTGCGCGCCCGTTCCCGAAAACAAGTCAAATTTTATTTTCGGTTCTGGAAGCTTTAAAGTATACTTTCTGATAAAAAATATTCCCATAAGCTTTTAATCGGCGTAAATCTGAAGCTCACACTATTTTCAAACCTAAGGATGTACCTCATGACTTTAAACTAAGGCTACTTTACAGTATACAGAGATAACAACAAACATAAAGAAAGGAGTTATACGGAGGATCTAAATAAAAAAATTAAAGGCCATCTTTAATAAGATTGCGTCATTCCAGGAGACAGCGCGTTCATAGTGACAAATTTATTAGTTAATCTAAAAATTTTGCGCATAGGGCAATAAGTAAAAACATCAAATTATGTTGCTCATAAAAAAACTTTTTATTTAAAACAAAGGAATGAGATCATTAAAAAATCTTTGATTTATCATTAACATTTCGTAGTATTTTGACATCTACGCACTCAGTTAATTTGTTGGGCAATAGCAACTGCTGACCTAACAACTCGAGATGTGCAATGATCAAAGTGAGTAAAATTTCTTCAAACCTTGCGTTAAATACTCTTCATAAACTAAACAGTTAATGTTACGGCGGCTTTGAAAGATAACAAGACGTCTGCAATCTACGGCTTTGGCTACGGCTCGACCATATAGACGCGCTCGTTCCATAGCGCATAATCAGTCGCCCAGCGATCTTTCGCGACATGGACTTCGGCGCACATGAACTATATTTTGGTGTTACGATCTCGTGATCTGAGGAGAACTCAGCTGCGAAAAATGATCTGCGACACTGCGCGCAGACTACGTGCATAATGTGCGCATTATGTGAAAATAAGCGGGACTGGGGGTAAAAAAGCTGAAAATGCCGGTGTTGAAGCCTCGACCCGAATATTGTTGACTTCCGTATTATATGCCATAACGGCGCGGCTAGCCCTCCTTTTCAAAAGAACGGTCGAGATACGATTCCGGCGCCGATTAATGGGCAAAATTATCACGCATTGAGTCTTCATTCTCACGAAGTAGGAGAGAACTAAGCTGCTCCACGATGCTCAACAAAAAACGTGTTTGTCGACAAATATTGATGCGGGTGAAATTGTGCTGTGACACAAAGCTAGTTTATCGAAAGCAATAAAGATTTTCTAAATGGTTGCGAATATAAAAAATGGCCGAGGCATTGCCTTCCCCATCACCTATCTAATAGTTAATCATCGTTGCTTTGAACCCAGTGTTTTTACATTGGATAGTCTGTAACTGCGGATGCCCAGGTTTCTGTGGCCTGATGATTACACATTCATAATATTATTGTAACGAAGTATCTTCCAGTCTTCAATAGTAAAAGGCATTAACCGATCTACCGCTACATGAGGCGGTGCTATACATTAACGAGTTCAAGAAAATCGATATCACCGCCAAATAGTTCATTAGAAAATTCTAGTTTTCCCAAACGCACAATTTGACATGATTACCAGTGTATGTTGAAAGTTAAATAATTAACATTCGAGTCATGTCTATTGAATATTTGGCGTGAGCCCTATTAATCGCGTTTTGGTATGGGCTGAAGACGATATGGTAGCTGTCGAACGAACTTTTTGTGGATATTCCGGAATATCGTTTGGCATGTAGCGCAAGCGTCACATCGGAAATGCTGATCGGAGCTGCGTCCACGTATTCCATGTTCGGGATGGTTTCCAGTGAAGATGCCGAAGCATTCTTAATGTATTAATCAGCATCAAATGCAAGGATTTGAAAATATGAAAAAAGTTTTTAAATATTAAAAATCGTTTTCATTTACAAAAAATAAGCACCCATCCATTGATATTGATCGTTTGTGGTTAAAAAGATATATTTTTTTAGTTAATTCAGTATCAGTTTGAAAAACATACGAGAAGATTGTTGTAGGCAAAATTTCCAGCTTTCTTTGGTACTCTGTACTACTGACCGATCAACATTGATGTTTACCGCGACGAGAGAGAAGATGATCGGTCGTACCTGTGCTGGAGTAACTTTTATTTGCAGGTACAGTTTACTAATTATGTTAAGCATGCCTTCAACCAGTTCCTGCAGAAAGTGGAACTGTACATGTTATAATAAATGATTAACATACTGTTATATAAAATCGAAACACATTATATCGGTTATCCTGGATGATATCAAATCCGCGGATAGAGGCAGAAAAGACTCCACACTAGCTCAACTACAGTTAAGTGTGAAGCTATTCTGACTCTCTTTGCTGCGATGTTGTTAACGAACCAGACGGACTCCAGGCTGAACGATTTATTACATTTCACTATTGATTCCGTATTACATAATTCACCGAGACTCGTAAAATCGGAATCAGCATCACAAATCGGCTGGCAATAGCCATAAAGATCTGCCAAAAGACACTGATTACTGTCCGGGAGAAGTTTCGTGCTAATCGGCGATCGCATCGGCACAATAATTTTCAAAATGGTCAGGCATTTGTCAAAAAAATAGTGAACAACGGCTGATCACCTGTCACGAATTGTCTTAAAGATAACAATTTCATTCCATTTCAATTGTAGTTAATTCTTGTTCCCGTAAATGATATAACACACATGATAATAAATTGACGCGAAGAAAAATTAACTAAAGTTCAGTTGGGGTTGCGTGATATATTTTAAAACGTTGCATAGTATAATAACTCAAATGCTCAATACTTCCAACGCAATGCCAATATATATATAAACAACGATGTATTTAAAGAGTAAGTGCCCTAATTTCCACGAAATAATGAAGTCATTAGTGAAGTGTGGCGCACGCCTATGAACTCAAGTATTCAAGAGAAAATAATATAAAACAAAATTAACAAAGAAGTGATACTAAGAGCACAAGGCCGAATAATTTTATCAAGAGAATGTATAAAATATAAATGGTACTATTAAGTACAAAATTACCAAACTTTATTGATAAGCTGAAAAAGTCCGTACACCATATTGTTGTTTAAATAATACATAACTTTCAAAAAGTATTCATGCGATAATACTTGTATGACTATAATGTGGTCAAGAGGTTTATAGATATCTTTACATTAAATGTGGCTGATTATCAGGCTCACCATGTTAGACGCGACAGGCTAATAACCCACTTGTATCGAAGACACTCAACGCAAATCGTGGCGTATCAGGTATAGTATTGTGAAGCAAGAAACATGAAAAGCAAAAAATATTACTATTCAAAAGCATACTATGTTAAAAAACACAAAAATCATCTCTGTCACTGTTTCAGTGATCATTACAACAGTTAAAGTACCAGATATAATTATCATAAGCCTGTTTTGTGATGTCTATATTTCCCATATTTTTTTAATCTGAGAATGAGCTATCAACTGAATGGCGCGAAACAACATTTTGCATGCGGAAACGAGTTCGGCGTTAGGAAAATCGAACAATTTTCGGTGTTAATTTAACATCCTGATGACTTTAATATTAACGCGCAACAAAGCTGCCATATCGTCAAATAAAGATGTTTTTAAAAGATGACCAGTGAAAATTAACTTTTCTTCTTTCTTTTTAAGTGAAAGAAGAAGACATTCATTATAATAATCATCTATTAGTTCAGAGGAAGGTATCCTTTTTTTATTTATATGACATTTTCAAAACTGTGTTTATAAAAAAGTAATTGCTTTGATCATTTATATTCCAGTTCATATCATGTGCTAACTGGCATCAAAAAATAATTTGAACAATATGATTTGTGAAAAATACAACAGTTAAATATAAGTACTTAATGTTGGTTTCTTTATAAAATTCTATATATTTGATTAGTGAGTCTAACATCCAGAGAGAGTTTATTAGAACGCCAATCTGTTTGGCAAGAAAGAGAACAACATCGTAATTAGATGATAACTAATACTCATAATATCAGCTTTTGACTGAGGTCAAGTAAAGAACATCACTAAATTATGACGACAACCAACTTTTAATAAATCATTTCATGGCATGTTTAACTTCCACATTTAGACATGAGAAATAATGTTTATTGATATTTCTTTCAGAACTACATGATTGAAAATGGAAAATCCTATTATTGCGTGTTAAAATTCATCTGGCATGCTTGAAAAGCGAGTTTCTTCAACAAAGGCACACAATATTATGACGATAACGACCTGGTAGTTTCTAAAATGTAGACAAAAAAATGTGCCAAATGATGGACCCTGAGAAGAGCGCTTATGAAAATCACACTTTTAAAAAAGAGCCCTTGTCCATTTTTATAAAAGAAAAATGAGGAAAAGGGTAAATTCACTTGTTGGTGTTGTTGTAAAACTATCATTTAATACATTTATCTGGCATAAAGCTAACATCGGCGGTTTCGAAGCCGCAAATTGATGTTCAGTCATTTTCTGCAGACAACATTTCCAGTTAATCAAAAACTGACACTAATTAAAGGACAAAAGTATTCATATAAAAAGTACGATAACAATACTGTACTCTAAAAATATTTTCAATATCTCGAACTCTGCACAGAAAATAATTGAGTAACCGTCAAATATTTAAATGTTAAATGTTTGAAAACAATTCTTATCTCATTTGTAACGTTACTTTTTCATCAATATTTTTGCATAGGTCTTTTTCGGCACGAACATTTGATACGGGTGACAGTAAGTTCTATACAAGTCAGTTTTTATGTCGATTGAAGAAATCGTCCTTCTGCTACTTCTCGTGATCCCGGAACATAATACACAACTACGTAAAAATAAAGAGAGACCCATAATGATGATCGCTGTAAGCATTTTCTTTACATGTGATGAGAGACCATATTGAAATGTTTGCGTTGCGTTGTATGTTTCCAACGCATAGGCTGTTCAATTTTTTTGCTAGTAATATGTTGTTGATTGTGCTGAAGCATATTACGAGCAATATTTTTAATTGACGGCATTGCATCATATCTTGCTCAGCAATACCTGGTTGACAGCAGAAAGATGGTTAGCTGGCTACGCAATACATATTTTCGCTACAGCAAATAAGCTATTCTATTGACTGTTTCCTCCCATTTACTGAAACAAATCCACATCACCACAATATATTGCCATATGCGATGGTTTTTAACGGATAAATAGCATCTACTATTTCTGATCATTCAATAATGAATGTGAAATTACCCAGAGAAAACAGAAAGCTGCATATTATTACTGGTTTGATGATCGATCTAAGTATGAAAAAACTTTCTTAAACCCGAGTAGCTGTTGGAAGCTATTATGCCAAATAAACATGAGCTGAATGAATAGCCAATACAAAATATCGACAAATACTGTCTCGACCATTATTGTGCTGTTCAGTGTGCCTCTTGTGGCTTCCCATTTCCAGCTCAATAGCTATCACGGCATTGAAAAGACTCAAACACATTGTTTTATTTTTGTATATTGTCTTATCTGTCACAAACTCTTTCAATTTAATATAACAAAAAAAAAAATATTGATACTACAAGAAGAAAAAGAAATTATATAATCTATTAAATTTTCCAAATTTCAATGATGAAAAAAACACAGCACGACTACAAGACCAAAGGAATAAACTGAAGTATATTTATATTACCGTTAAATGCATCATCGTGGTTTCTGATATCAACATCAAGTAATCAAATATAAACATCTAAAGATTTTTAACAATGTTCAAAATGTAACCGAATATGTTCCGATTTGTCTCCAGTCTTTGTTATACTCAGATAAAATATACAATATAGATACATATTGCAACTTTTAAAATGTATGATCGTCACACGATTTTGTACTCTTGTAATTTTTAGTATATTAAAACAAAGGAATAAATATAAAACGTTCAATGTTTAAGCTAATAACTTTTTACAAATATGCCTTACGTGCGTCTACTTTTTATAACTGATTACTACATATTAATACCTATATTTTAACCATAAATTTGTAAATGCAGTACAGCGAAATAACAACGCATGTTAACTAATGAACGAAGATATTAGGTGACAGCAAAAGCAGAAAAAAAATATACTGAAAAATATTTTCCCCGTCGAAGTATATTCAGCCGTTTTCTAATACGAATGTTCGAAGATTGTTTTCAGTAAAATTCAAACTATTTCAAGTAATTCCCGAAATATGTTTTATTCTGAAACAAGCATATTCTTTTAATCGATTGTTTACGTTTTTTTATCGACGAAAAGGCTAATGTTATCTCAAACAGTTTAAGTCACTGAAAGCACGGGGCGTATCACGTGCGTTTGATCCTCGGCTTTTTATTTTAAACTTAACATATTCTATTTTTTGTGGCCTATCATGTTATAATATCTGCCAAGTGAGAAACATTGTGAAAAAAAAAAAGATTTTCACAATACCGTCGACAATTAAAAATATTACCTAACCCACAATAAATATCAGAAAGCGAACTCGAAGAAAAGAAAACTATTTTTATTTGATTCATAGTTAATAAGTTTCTTAATCTTTTATGCTGAAAATACGAGAATAAACAGAACTACTTTGCTATGAGTGTTCAAAGAAATATCAGAGTATTTATATTGGTGGTCTTTACTGTGAAGTAAATTTTGATTTTAATTTAGACTGGGTAACCAATGAAATACAATTTAAATAACATAAGAAAGTATATGATCGGTAAAATTTATTTTAGAGACTAAGTGTTATTAACAGCTGAAATTTGAGAATGGTATACTGATAATCGTGGGATTGTCGGTAAAAGCGCAATTTATTTTCGGCAACTAACATTAAAAGCTCCTTTCTTTTGTTTTTAAGCAAATGGTAATATTGGAACTATGACCCCGACCCGGTTTTCATCTTCATGCATATATGATTTATCATTTTTCCACACACACGCCTCTATATGAATTGTTTTTCTTTGTACAAAACACGACAATCTGAAATGTTTGGAAAGACCATGTTTTCAGTACCTTATGCTTTTATATTTTTGCTGCCAAAAATGGCTGAACTGCGCACTACTTACTCGGTTTGACTTGTACACGACAGTTCGATGCGATGATCCACTTTAACTCGCCTTAAGCTACTATGTTTTAAAATCGAGATGATACCCCCATCTACCACTAACATATTTATTTGACTTGATGAACCTATTGACGTTTTTAACCAATAATGCCAAAAGAAAATTTATTATTATATTACAGCTGATAATCAACAGCAATCGACTAACACCATTTACTATTTCTTCAATATTGCTCAGGATTAAATTCGGCAACAAAACAACACATGATGGCTGAGGAAGAAAAAATACGTGTCAGTCTAAAGTTGTTTATTCAGAAAGCAAACATGATTTGTGTATGACGGCCGGTAATATGAAGCTACGGTAAATCCAGCGTTCAATTGATTTTCCGACCAGTAAAACAACATTATTAACGCGTAATCCCTGTTTCATTAAATGAGATAAACTCAGTTTCTTATTAAATAAAAGATAAAAATTACAGAAAAAAAGACTAATAGACTTTTTAAATAAAAATCATATTATGTTTTTTTATACTATTAAGCTCAAAATATCTTGTATATTATATATGACTAACTCTTTAAGAAAAAGAAAGTTCTAAAAGCAACTTTGGCATTTAACTGAACACTGGGTAGTTTTATCTCGAACAGAGGCTTTAAATTGATAATAAATACGTGACACTCACTATTATATGTGCTGACGTCACGCAGCATCTAACTAGACAGCGATATAAAGGTAAAGCAGGGAAACTGCACGAACATACCTGTTTTTACGAAGGCAGCAAACCACAGGCAGAAGAAGACTTGCCTCTGCCGCCAGGAAAAACATAGCAGACGTCGAGAGTTTTCTGCCGCAAGCGCGACGAAAAGAAACCGGGTACTCGCTTTACCCCTCGGGCACAATTGGGCGTATCAGACAGCGTCCCATTTAGCATTTATTATTTGGTGATCTGACTGATTTTAAAAAAATGCTTACTCTTTCTCACTCCACATTTGCAAAGCCGCTGTTGACAAACGGACTTTGGTTTTACATTCGCTTTGTGAAAGGGCGTCTCCTACGGCCAATGAAGGCACTCGACTCTCTGCTAATCTCCCCTTCCACCTGAGGCTTCCCACGCCTCTCGCCCAACACCAAACTGATAACCTCCAGCGTGGCAGCAATGTGGTCGGCCAATGGGCCCCCACAGGCAGAGCTCTGCCCAACCTCTCCACAGTGCTGAGGGACCTTTTTAGCCTAGGGACCTATAATCTGATACCGATGACGCAAAGCCGACTACTATTCCCCCCCAACTTCTGTTCGCTCCTAGTACACTCGGTATTTGAAAGGCACAGCTGTCTCCTTTTATATGTTCGAGATCACCAACTGCTGAAGCCCAGCAGCCACAACATGTCTTCCCAACTTTGAATATTAGACTACGTATAAACTTCATTTGTCAGAAAAACAACAGGCGTGATTATCCAAACATGTGGACAAAACCTATTGCTGGCGCTCGACATAATACGTCGAAGAGAGTCGACCTGACGGATCCGACACTGCCACCTCTTGCAGTACAGCCCAATCTATAGTCGAAGTAGCACAATGAAAACAGGTTAGCAGTTCGTGAAGAAAAAGTATATTTCGATATTTAAATTGAACGTTGAATATTGGCATTATATCTGCGGCTTCAAGCATTTTTCGATTCGTCACTAACTATAGCTGCTCATAAATGGCAAACCATAATGGCGAACAAAGAGCTAACGTCACATGAAGGAGAGTGGCGGCCCGGTACCAAACCCATTCGTACGGTTGCAAAGATGGCGCTAGTGATCGGTAGTGAGGTGTCTCTTGAACAAGGGTAAATTGGCACCGTAACAACTCAAAATACAACTACAGCCAGGCCGGGCTCTCAAACTCTGAGGAGCACCTACGATGATAGCACTGAAGACATAGCTATAAAAGTAGAAAACAAGACCCTTGGCCCAGAAGAAAAATAAGTTCTAATAATAAAAAAATAAAATACACATTGTTGTTATAATGCGCTTGTCAATGGTGTCGGTACTTTACACTGGCCAAAGTATCACATTTAAATTTATAATTTCAATGAAACTACTATACAAAAAATTTGGCGACTATCGATAATGCTATGCCCGTGATTATGATCCATTACGATCAAGTCTATTATTAAGTCGCTACGATATTCCATATGGAAGGGAGCAACATTTCTTGTTAGCAGTAGGCGCAACAGAAAGTTGAAGGCCTACCTTCGGAAGAAATCGGCAACAATCATCATACGACGGCATTATTTGACGATATTTAGAAGATATGCGGACCTGTTTACACTTCTTTATTGTTTAACAAATGAATATTTCTTTACTTTCTTGCAATTCTTTTATGCTACTATTGCATGTGTTATTTTACTGTGATATTACACTCAATAAACTGTGAGATAAATGAAATACCTGTTTTCTTTTCAAATTTACCACCGGCTGATAGCTATATAACCAACCGATACATCCCGATGATACTGGAATCAGCTATTAAAATAAAAACCGAAGAAGATATATCCATCAGATCTTCGATGGTTTTCCTCTATCGGGTGTTCGCCAACAGTTAATCAAATAAACTAAAAATTGATTATCGGCTATGCAAGTACTGCTAACAAAAACTAACAAAGTTTTGCTATGTATTTTGAAGTATTGTTGAGCTCGTCGTAATGACGCCACTTTTTGAACTAATATTCCTGTTTATCTTAGCCTTAAACGATGATTTCCCATTTCATTTCAGTTCTGTAGGCGTACAATACTGATAACGGTGTACTCAAGTTATAATAAATATGTGAAGCCTCTTTCACTTACCTCACCGCCACTTAAGAAGTGACTTTTCTTTTCGGGAGCGAGTTGACATTACCCTTGACCGCGGCTGGCTTTATCATTTACTATTTTGTGTTACTGCGGAGTATCAAATTTACAGTAAACAACCAACACTTTAATACAAACAATTATCATTGAGTAATAAAAAAAAATAATGGCATAACAAATATTGAGAATAAATGTTTGTTCTGCATGGAGATTATGCTTCCAATCGTCTTAATATAGTGCGGACCCATTGACCCTATGTTCGAAAAACACAACACTGAACTGCAACAACACCGCTCGAGCAACTGCCGAAGACCACTGACCTGTTACTCCCGATGCTGGCCCGCATTAGAGCATTGTGAAAAATCAGCCCTCCCATCAACTATTCACTTTGCCTGATTGTGTTAACTGAGACCGCTTTCTAACTGGAACGATTGATGTGACAGCTGATGAACAGAAACATGAGTGGAGACAATTTTTAACTATCTTTCATATCTTTGCAACATCAGCGTCGTGGGATGGCTATCAGCTGGCGGCAACATTACCAACGTCAGATCATCGTTCCAGCGTGCCAACCGTCATCAATACACTTTCACTCGAAGATAATGATGATAAATCTTTTCTTTGTGTGCGTCGGTGGTAATATCACACAGCTAAGGCTATCTTATGACGTTTATTCTCGGTATTGACGTCATATGAAGAAACAGTTTACGTCGATGTGTTAAATGTTCGTGTTAACGTACAAAAAAAATATTAAGAGTCCACACACCAAGAAAATAGTTCATATATTTTTGTCAATTTTCCACATTTTATATTTCAATGTTATCTTGATTCTTGAACTTTGTCCTCCTACCTTCCCCCCCCGATAACTGCGACTTTACGTAGTAACTGGCATATGTGTGCGACTAACGAAAAAGATTGTCCCTAGTCAAGGAAAAGTGTGCCCACTGATAAAATATATGAGCTATTTCGATAAATAGACACGAAGAGGAAGGACGCTATTCACTGTGAAGAAGAAAGTGTAAAAGTATTGATTTCTTAACGAGAGCAAGTGAAATCTTTTGCATAGTGAAAACTCTATATAATCTTTGGCGTTTAATTTCAGGGAACGCGCAGTAATGTCACCACCGTTGTCTGAGTAGTCATTGACAACAGCCATTGCCCCTGATGTTCTTCGAGCGACACAAGGGCAGTTCTGTTCAACAGCTGATAGATGTTTACGTATCGAGATGGTTCAGTCATAGTATCTCTTAAAGCAGTGTTTCTCAAATATTGAACCTACGAGAACATAGTCTTTGAAAAAGTCGAATATAAAAGATTTAAAACTTATCAATTTACAAAGGAAAGCAAGGCAAATACTAATCTGACATAATAAAAAACTCACACACGCGGCACTGCAAATATTGTACGATACCAATATAGGATGGGGCTATGTTTAAGATTTTCCATTAGCTTCCTGTACTACAAGTATAAGCCAATATGATATTGTTTGCGATTTAAGCTGAATAATGATGCAACTTTTAAGGCAAACATCGGGCGCGGACAAAGCAATTTTTTCCTCCTACGGGAGTGAAAGGTACCAATAACAAAACGACGTGATCTGACGTCAACAATGTTACTCTTTTCATTCTCGCCTAAATTATTTTATACAAGCCACATTCTATTATTCCGGTCAAACCGTTTTTATTCCGACGATTTCTTGAGCTTTCCTAACGAGAAATTATCTATCTTTATGTTTTTAACTAATAAATGTGGTTGTCTGCATTGACGCTGCCCAATACCTTGCATTCAACCCGATGACGTGTGAGAAAAGCGTAGAAAAACTTTCTGATTGAAACAGGATGCGAAAGGCATCGGCATGGCGTTGATAATTTTGTGGAACTGTGCGTAGTGAATCTTTCGTTTCCAAAGAGGCCCATGTGAAATTCAGGAAGTGGTGGCCTCGTCAATGTAACGTGGGCATTGTTCGGCTGTTCGACAATCATCACCGGCTTATAGAGAAAGGGCATTGAATATACACATGGACTAGCTATTTCAGGGTGAGATTTCCCGTCTCTGACTCTACTATATACTATATATTCTTCTCTTATATTACATATATATTATGCTCAAAAGGGAAATATTAATATAATATCAAAAGAAAGGGCATGAAGTAATGAGAGGTGTGAAACAACAAACTGTTGAGGAAGAAGAGCACAATAGTAAATGAAGGTAAAAATGAACCCAGCTGAAAGTAAAAACAATTCGACTTACACACTATATTATTCGCTCCACAACCACACGAGTTCCCAGTAGATATTTATGAAAGATCAAACAAGCATTAAAACTTCAGATAATGAGAGACTGTAAATTAACTAATTTAAGGAGTTGCGCAAAAGCTACAAACAAGATCTTAAAGAAAATTTATTCTCCATCTTTTAAAGGAAGTAATTCTTCAAAATGTTTCAATATTTTTATATACTTTTTTTTTCAGTTTTCTGGTGAAGGATTACAAATTGAAGGGTCATCGGTCAAATCGCGACTAAGCCAGTTTAAAATGCGGTATAGACCGATCCCGCTGCAGGTCGTTGGCTCTCTCAACAACGGCGTGCTCTGCTTCCCGTCACCACCTCGTTCGATATCTGTAGTCGACACTGGAAGCGATTTTGATTCCCACCAAGCCATGCAGAAAGCCAGAGAATATAGATAAACAGCTCAGAGTTCATAAGTTCTTCTTATTAAAAATGAACGGCATAAAATACTGGCTAAATCTTCTTTCAGCAACAATAAGTAAATTACGTTGCCGCAATGCTCAATATTTATACTACACGCTATCATGACCAAAAGGTAATCGACGCCCAGATATGCCCGGAGATTTCAGTATATACACATTTTCGCTATTTCAAGTTTCGGCAATGACCCATTCAGTAATTTACTGAGCGGCTTGCTGGGTTCCCATTTTGGAAGCGATATTTCGATTTTACAAACAATACATAAATATGACGTACCAGGTAATCTTTCAGATTGTTTACCTAATTCGCCACGTAATTCTGAATTTATTAACTAAACTACTGGCTATAAAGAAGCTTATGTGATACTATTGAAAGTGAGATAAGATCTTGCAAATTGTACGGCGTATTTATCATTGCATATATAGTTGCCGACGAAAGCGTACCAGCAAAAAATGATAGCGATGCGTAATTGCCCGCATCAGGCGACTGCTTCCGAAATGTTTCATTAAGCCCGCAAAAATAGTAAAAACGAAATTTGGTGTATCATTACGATAAATAAGATACTTCGCCTGGCTACGAAACTAAATGATGCACAGCCAAAATCTGCAGATAACCATTAGCAAAACATATGCATTTTCGAGAAATAAGCTCAATTCAAGCTCGCTTTAAGTCGCTCGAAAATGAACTTTAACAAACTCAGACGATTACCCGACGCTCGATTGCTATGTGAACGCTGCGTAAATCCTGTTGATCATGGTGAAGGCGAAAAAAATGATTTCCCGAAACAACAAGCTCTTTTGAACGATAGCGGCATGTTGCACATCAATCTCAGTATTCGATGACTGTTTAAATCGTGATTTATGAACTATTGGCATTTGAACCATTTAGATGGTTATTTTATTTGTATTTATCTTTCGAAGTACGACTGCTTCCCTCATGTTGCAGTTTTAGTTTTACGAGATTTTAAGGCACCAAACAAATATCATTTGATAATTGCTATTGGGAGAATAGTTAATAATGTAAGGGACAAGTGACAGTCCTCTATTGAGATTAGCGCACTATAAATGATAAGCATATATATATGCACGAAGCTAATACCGAGATTCCCAAATTCATGGGACAACTTTGGGGGTGAGATTTTGGCTCTGGAAGTATTCCCCACGCCACTCTGTCACCAGGCATAGAATTTCAAATCTAACTGTCACACATAAACTTTAATCCAGGCATTGATTGACTGACATATTTTATTATATATATCGGTCAAGATGACGTGCTGAGTCGATCTACAAATCGTATTGGCTAAATGAAGCCGATACCTGGCAGCTCGTGCCAGCAGTCGATGAATATTTAAATTTTTACGTGGGTTCAACTGCCATCTACTTACCTGATCTGACTTGTTGCTTTCTTTCTAGACGTGATGCGTGTTTGCTAAATACCTTCAAGAAATCGCCCTTAGCTACGACTTTCACAATACTGATTTTTCATTTTGCTACGCCTTCAATGGCAGCGGCTATACTCGACGCGAAGCGGTAAAACTATTACAATATATTTTCTCTACGGAACTCATAGTTAATATATTAACTTTGTAATAATTGTTTAAAATGTTTCCGTTAATGTTTTCGGTTGTCTCAACCACAGGCTATTCGTGGGTGCAGTGTTTCCTGCCTCAAGCGTCTGCACCCACCTGTATAAGCTCAACTTGCGCGAGACATCGCGCATTTATCTTTTATGATCCACTAAGTCAAATCTATTACCCCATCATTATTAAATACCCAACAACTTTGGCAACCATAGTCATGCGATATGTTCGTTCAATGTTTTAACAGATTAAAATCAAATTATTTAAATCTAACGATCCAGAGTTCAATATTTACCCAGGGCCCATGAATTAACGGGTGACTTTCAAGAATAGTGCAAAAGCAAAGTTTAAATCATACTTTGAAAATGATATAGAAACTTCAAGCCATCGTGGTATCTCTTCATGACTTTCCCGTTTGAAAAGTGAGGAACTCTTTGTGTCATGAGGATGCAGCGAAAGAAGCTAAGTGAAAGTATTATTGGTGTGTGGCAGTTTGATAATTGTTTGACTGTGTCAGATCATTGAAAGGTTACCTATCAGGCTGACAGTGGTACATGGTTCAGTCGTATTCTCGTGGTACCATAATATCAATGTTGGTATACGCAAACATGTAAACTCATCAACTAGAGGAACGTGTTCAGCCAGCCCTTTCTAAACATGGCGCGATCGATAACATAATCCATAATGAACACCCCTAATCGAATATCTGACTTCCATAAGCTCGTTTGATAAGACAGGTATATTGCCCATTGCATACCACTTTATAGCGATCTAAGGGTAAAGTAAAAAAATATCTTATTGATCCTTTGGCGTCAACGATAATGAGGAAGCTGAGTACGGCTGGAAGCGTTCTATTGTTTTGAAGCTCTTTGGTTGCATTTATATCAAAATAAATAATACAACAGTTTGTTTCAGTTCAAAATTTGTTATTTCGTTCGATCCATTTAAATAAAAGGTATTACATATGATTATTTTATAGTTTACCGTTTAAACATTAGATCTTTTTAAAAAACAAATAAATGCAATAAAAACCATTTTCTAATTAATCATTAATTTTATTTACAAAACAATAAAGATTGATTTACTATAAATACAGAAGATACATAACTGTTTGACTACTGTAATAGGGATCTGAGAATCTGTATTGAGGAGATCTCAACCGCAGTGTTTGATAAGGTTCGATCAGACTTAAAATCCCGACGATATTCGTGATCGGCGTACAAAACTTTCAATCGGCACCTGTTGCTGGAGAAGATATCTCTCGCGATATTGTCATGAAGTAGTATCCCCCAGGCTTCCTGATATATTACGTCTCAGGCGTGAATATCATTGAGGTATAAAGTCGCACTACCAACAGCGAAACAACTAACGGGGCGGACCTTTACGGTTACAATTAACTAAACTTCTGTAATCAAAAATAAATCGTACAACGATATTTTATATTATATACATTAAATAATGAACGCGCCTGTTGTACTTTTACACGAATAAAAAATATATACCATATTACTGTTGTGCACTATTGATATGATCAGGCAACAAGTTCACTTTACTGGTCGCAATCATCATTTCATTGATAACATACAGGTTAACCCATCTGAAACGGAGCTTAGCTGCTATAATAATTTATATTTATATGTGCGTATTTGTATTTCGCATTTATACTGATATGTAATACATAAAGCTGATTTAGATTTAAAACACGCTTTCTCAAATGCAAAGGTAATCGAAGAAAGGGTGGCATTGCAATAACCACGCCGTTTATTAAAAACTTTATTTTCCTGCTAACCAAATGTTGATTTCTTGTATGCTGTTTCAACCGCCATGACCAAAATACTATCATAAAATGAAAAGGATTACGCTATTTCGAAGATTAAAATATTCTTTATTTTAATCTGCTTGCTGCTATCTTTACATTCTACTAGCTGATAACGGCGAACGCTCATTGAAATCCATCATCAGACAATAATAAAGCCTTAATCTGAGCAAATATAGACATGAAGTTATTTCTCACGACAATAGGCCCAAATACATACTCAACGAGGAAGTCTGTGAAATAGCGCTACTGCGCTAAATCTGCATCAACTGTAAGTGTAATCAAATGAAAGGAAAAAAATGGGCATGGTGGAAGGGTCAAACACGTTATTATATATCACTAATGATCAAAATAATGTGAACGAAAACTCAGTTGAACACATGAGACGCGAGCCCTTTGTTCTCGCTGAACATTTGTGAAACCGTCGACGATTGTGTAACAAGTTAAACTCAATAACTCTTTACGCTTAAGGCACGATAATAAGCTATTGAATCCACGACCATACGTTACTGATGTGGGAAATGTTGGGTTCGGCTTTGATGTTCATGAATCAAAGTTAAAGATCACTGTGCAGAATTCCATGGTGATACAATATATTTGGCGTAATATTCTCCCGGTTAAAGTGAACTCATTGCTGGCTATGAAAACCATGTTTGCTGCACCGCGTACCATTTGCGGCAATTCATTACTTAAAAAGTGATAATGCACCCGTCGCCGAGCGCCTTCCAGCAGCTCTGGTATTATTGTTTCATCCCCAGGAAGTTAGGCTGTGTGACTTCAAATCGAGCTGGTTACTTGCATTAAACATCGCTGGCAACTACATTCGGCAAAGTACGGTGACTGAGCAGCTACTGCGAAAGCGACGATAAGGCTTTAAGTACGCTACTCTATTAACCGGGATCGACCTCGACCAAAAGGCGCTGGCCCACGATGGAGCAACAATTAATAAAGGCTATTCAGGCCCGTAAAACCACAGCGACTGACCAAACGCCAACTACTCATTACATTTTGCCCGCCCATTGGCGACCATATTGCGCTGGCTGTCGGGAATGTACAGAAAATTCGCGGGGTTCTCTTCTTTCAGTTACGACCAACTACAGAGAAGTGTGAAAAAGTCGCTTTCATTTGATATTTAAAAATTTATTTACTGTAAGCTATTAATACGCCTTTTTCAATATGAAGCTCTACGCCAATCTGTTATACGACTAAATATATCGGCTGTAATACATTTTTATATAAATTTAATAATACCAATACAAAGAACAAGTTTAATATTATAACCTAAAGTATATCACAAGTGGCGCTTTTTAACTGATGTGTGCTCGCGGTTACAAGTGATCTCTGACTTTGATGATTAAAAGTTAGTATTCCCCGTTCGTTTTCGATGATTCGCGTAGCTGTATTGAAGAGGGAAGAAGCAGGTCTGTACATGATCATCGCTTTGTTCAAGCCTTCGACATTTTTATCGGATATCAGGCACGAAGGAACACACTGAACATCGTCCGGAGACGATCTGTTTTTAATTATTACCGCTGTTGATGGCCTTAAAGATATGACTATCAAGTGTATGGGTAAATATATGTGCAATATTGCGATGAAAGAGCTATGTTGAATGACAGGTCATAAATAATCAAGAATTTGAGAAACTAATATAGGTTCAATGATTATTATATAAAACAAAAATAGTGATATTTAACGCATAAAAATCAAATAATCTTCGAACAACACGCCTGCTGTGAATCAGTGTCATCTGAACGAGACAAATTTTCATGAATAATAAATATATACATGGGTATGAATGTTAATGTGTCACTCAAAATATCGTTCTGGACACAGCAGCGACCACCTGGTTTATCGTTTAGTGACGTAAACTTTGTCAGAATTCTATTTCTCGATCCTTTTTGCTTTACAACTATAGATCCTCTCGGAAAAATACAGGCTTAGTATTGTGGCACTTTCCTTACAATGAGCTGTTGCTTTGCTATTAACAGAAGGTACTACACCCAATGAAGAAATTACAAGGTTTAAATATTTCAGAATTCTTCTATAAAGCAGTCCTCTTTCTTTGTCATTCATAAAAACAAAAACATATGATCTAGACATTAGTGATGAGGCCAACCCTTTATTTCCGTCTCTGAAGGTAACAAGAGATGAGCATAACGAAGGTGGCGACTGTAATTTTAAGCAGTTTTGTTGATAAATGACTTGGGAAGCGAGTAAGACTCGGCTGCTAGACCGGTTTACACGTTAATATGGAATGTAATGAGAAATTACGAGAATCGTTTTGGCAAGTGTTCAATCTGTTCTGGAGCGAACTATTCGTGATGAATAAATGATTCCATTGATTTGAAAAAAATTTTCAATCATAAAGCAGTTTTTGATACGTGTTTTTGTTTGCGAAACGCCCGCGAACACCAGGTCATTAATAACATTTTTATTGACCTGGCGGCCAGTGTTGCCGTCACGGCGTCAGTGCTGATCCACTAAGTGTACGGCGAACGAAGAAAACGTTTTTAACTCTCATTCACATATTCTTATCAGTGGAAGAATATGACTAATACAAGAAAATAGCACTGCGGATAAATTTATTTTAGAAAGGACTTGATATGCGGTTAATTCTCTAGGTCGTGTCAGGAAGCTAACTCATTGTGGAAAGGCTGTGTTCAAAATTTAAAGGCATTACTGCCTGCTGCGTAGCGCCACTGACCTGATTCCGCTATTCGGTGAGATCAATCAATCGAATTGATTTCACCCGGCTTTCTTTCTTTCTTTTGATGATTTCTATTCTTTTTCTTTCATTTGGTTACTGGTATTTATTTTGATCTATTCCATTCATATTATTTGACTTATACGATATATTGTATAATATCGCTTTTGAATTTACTCAGACAATGCATGCACGATAAATCAGTCTTTCGACAGTCAAGGAAAAAAGAGACCAAGTACCCGCTGTAAAGCTGACCCAAACCTAACAAATAAATGAAATAAATATTCAATGTGCTTGACCATATTCTATTTTGGAAACACTGTGTTGGCAGCTTTAGATTTTCGGCGACCTTCGTTTGGCTTCTGCTACCTGTGATGATTAAATCAAAGAAGATGATAAATCATCCTTAATACACGGATAAAATGCGAACAAGCTAAGTTGCAACATATTCTTTATATTCTTTAACATTAGCCCGTTCGGTACCGTGTTTAAAGGGCGCATAAATGGATAATTTATGTGATATTTATTGATAGGTTTAGACCAAATACATGTATGTAGTTTTGGGACATTATATTTAAAATATTATTTGAAACTATATATATATTTTTACTACAAGAAGTAGCTTAATTTATCAACTTTTTTTTTCAAGCATTCTTTCACACTTTATAAAAGTAAACTGCTATAATAAATAATGTTTTCAGCCCATATAAAAAACCATAGACTTCAGAGAAAGTCTTAACTAATTTTTGAAAAATTCGATGAGTTGTACACCCATTGGCTGGTATCAAATGGGTTTTTTTCTTCAAGAACTCGCTTTCAACCATCGTAAGTGATTTCAAGAGGCATTCAGTTCTGTGCAGGTCTGGGATATACGAAGGCAAATCTGTTACATAATAGAAAGCATTTTTAGTACATTTGAGTAGATCATTCTATGTTCCTTTTTTGTCGAAATATTCTACTTAAATAATTTTTTTGATAATAATAATTTTCTTAAAAACAATTTCATATATATTTTCTGTCTAAGCTAATCATAGTATTAATCCATTTATGCGCACGAAAAATCACGATTCGAGCACAAGCAAGCAGTAATACAAACAGCGTTTTTACAAGAAGTTTCAAAGCGCATTCCGTAAATGACCAATTTTCCATTTTCCAACGGCAAGAAAGTTCGTAACTAATATGTGAAAAAATGAGGAAACATCTCATACAAGAGGAGTTCAACGACAAACAGGTAAGCTCTTTGCTGCTCCAGTATGAAAGTCCAAATTTGTACTAATATTTAAGTTGATTTATATATCGAGCAAACTATTCGAGATTCGAACCTCATTCTCTGGCATTTGATCCTTCTACAGGCCTTTCATGCTGCATCTGTCCAAGATAATGTTTGAGACTAAATGTGGCTAGAAAAGAAAGAATGGGAGTTAACACTGATGGAACTCTCTCTGCCTTTTCCATCTATTCCATAAACCCATTTAACGTAACCGATCACCAGTTTGAAGGAAGTATTGCGATCTTGTGAGAAAAAAAACCAATTCCTGACTTTCATAAAACTAATAGCAGGAAAGCAAGGAATCACTATGTATCCGTTTGTTTATAGATTCAATAGACTTCATAAACAGAAACAAGTTCTGCACATTCTGCGCATTTGAAAAGAGTAACTGTTCCATTTCACTAAAATTTACGGGCTGACTACTCGCCCTGCTACGCAAACATCAAGCAAAAGAGGGAACAGCAGCGGCGCCGCTCTGGTTCAAACTTACCGGCCCTTCCCCACGATGCGGTTTTGAAGCAAAAAACTCGATCGTTTCGAAAGATAGATCACATTCGCCATTTAAAATATTTCTTTCCTTTTCATTATCAAATATTCAAACAAAACAATATGAAAATATATATTCAATTAATCAATATTCAAGGAAAATAACTTTTTATTTTATTAAATTCTGGTTAAGCTTCAAAGAATTCTACTTCAGACCGGGTCCCGGCGATACCATGTGAAAAAAATTAATTTTCGCAAAACTAATAGCAGGGCAAGGTATCCGCTTGCAGCGGTAACTCCGTTAACGCCAGATGAGCGACTAAAGCCGATTCAATAGATAACAGAGAATGAGGTCACGATATATGGATAAGGCAACTGCATTCGTTCGAATACGAATTCAACTTACTCACCTGCGAAACGTAAACAAAAAAGAAGGAATCGCTACTGCTTTTTCCACTCGATAAGCTCTGGTTAAGACATAACTCAACGTTGATGGTGTTCTATCGACTCTTCCTCTGAAATTATTCCAATCGGCACATCGAAGTTTCTTTGACTGTAAATCGGCTATGTTGTGATATTTCAATGTTTGATCTTGATAAATACAGACAAGCTCAGCAAAGAACCTGGGGCCTGAGTTTAAACGGGCCAATGAACTATAACTGATGTGTAATCATTTTGTCTCAGCCAATACA